>CM077646.1:62610214-63065214 GCA_039707465.1 Rhabdophis nuchalis
CTCCAGGTTCATTTTTCTCATTAGTTTCACAGCCAGTCTTTTAGTTACCATCATTGAGAATATCTAGGAAAGCATCTCTTTTCATTTATTGAGACTGCATGACATTGATCAAAGGCATCTATCATTACAGCAATTTTTTTCAACTTTGAATGCCTTCATGATTTCTTTCTCCATGGAAATTGTTCCATAAAATTGCTCATTTTCAGCCATATGGCTAGGGTGCCACTTCTATGTCTCCAGCTCTGGATTAATTTTAGGCCTAGCACTGCTACTCACAAAGGTGCCACAAAGATTGCTTTCTTCTCTGATATCTTCAGACTTAAAGATATTATGAAATCTGATATTTCCCTAGAATACAAATGAGTTACTGTCATATTCTAAAGTTTTACTTTTTCACTTTAGTATCATTTTTTTAAAATAGTGGATGTGAATAACCACAACTCTTTCATGCAGGCCAAGCTTCATCTTCTATACTATAGTTATAAATAAATTACACTAATCCAATCTCTAGTTTTAGCCTTCCTAAACTTAAGAGTCCGTGATAAAGATTTGTATTTCATCTAGAACTACAGTGGGAACTCTTATGAGTTCTATGGAAACAATTTGAGGTAATTCTGGAAGGCCTGATCCTGAACTTTTGACATTGTATCAGCGTTATTTTGAATGACTGCAATTGTATACATTCCAATGGGGAAAAAGAAACTGATTGCATCTCTAGCCAGAGCTTCAGAAAAGTCAAAGTAGCTCATTCTACATTCCTTTGGTGTGAACGTATGCATAATGAGAGTATTGAACATTATGAAGTGTGACTGATATGGTGAAATTTTCTGTGAGCACAGTGTATATAAATTGAGACAGTGTGAAGCAATCAAGTACCATGAACAGAATGTTTTTTACTATTTAATTTAGTAGCAGATCTGAAAGTAGAGAGATGGTAGTGTTATTTCAAAAAAACTGAAGTCTTGCTGGACTGTTGCCATAGTAAAAGATCCTTTACCTAAAACATTTAATAAATGTTAATAAATAAAGGACAGGTGCAAAGAATCGAGAAGAAAGAAGACAAGAAAAAAAACTCAAGAAAAGCAGTAAATCATTTTGGGCCCTGTGCTTTTCTTTTCTTTTTTTCCTAATTTTTACAGGGAACTTTATAAAGACCTGTATTCTAATGTTTTTTCCCCCCCTAAACGTCCCCCTAAATTCTCCAGAACAAAAAAGATCTCTTTTTTTTGCATAAACATGCATCCTGCCTAAACACAATTGGTCAATTAATTTTGCCCAAATTTCATATACTTGTAAGGAAGACATAAAATCAAGGCATGATTAAGATCCTCACAAAAACCATACAATATTTATTAGTTGTCAGTTAGCAATCAGACATAAAACTTATTTTACTCTGTAGCATTGAACTTCCTCCTCCTTGCAGGCTAATGTTGAAAGTTTTTGAAAAGATCTTATTTATTTTTAACAAACAAGAGGGACCAATGGCCCTTGCCTTTTTTTGATTGCAGAAGATTAAACAAATGGAATAAATAACCTGGCTTAATGGAGCCAAGTAAATAAGAAGAAAATAGCAAACCCAAGTACTTTTAAGCAGAATTGCTATAGTACACTAGCCAATTCCAAGAAAAACAGAAAAATAAATTGAATTGTGTGAGAGAGAGTCCATAGATGCAAAATAACAATTCAGTCCAGCATGTGTAGCATGTGATAAAAAACATTTTGAGTATTGTTAAGAGTAACCACAAACAGAACTATTAAAATGTATTATTGTTATCCAACAAGAAATATTGAAAACGGAGATGGGCTTAAAATTATAGCTTCATGTTGATAAAATTTAATTTGGCAATTTGATATTCTTTTACCTGGTGAAATACAGATGGAATAAAATAAAATATCCAGTTTCCTGGAGACCTCTGCTGGTTTTATATATATCCTTGTATTTTTGTTATTGATTACAAATATTTATATGGATCTTAATTATTTCCTATTCTATAGAATATTTAATTATCTAGCTGTTTTAAAATACCCCCATATTATTCATCAGGATTTGTGTTTGTTACTTGCAATGAAGGTAATTTTGAGGTATATGTTTCTGACAATTACTTTATTATATTATTTATCTGAAAATAGTTAGACATTGATTGTATATTATGGAACTACAAAATATAATACTGTCCAAAAGAGTAACCATGTAAATCCACAAGGGGAAAAAAGTCTGTTGATTTTAAAGTCGCTTGATTTTGCCCATTTGTTTGCAATTGAGATTCACAGAAGGTATTTTCTGATTTTGTTCTAAGATCTACTTTGTCTCTATGATTGCTGTATTTTTCACATTTCTTATCACTATTTTTGGATTTGTACAATCCAATTTAATTGTTTTATCCCTCCAGTGGATTTTTCCTCTAATGTTAAATTAGCTTTTATTATTTTTTCCACATCCATACTACTCTTCTATTGTTTATGCTTGCACATACAAATTATAATTTTCATGATTGAAACAACTGTTGAAAGTAACCAAAATACACACATCCTATTACATACAGCCTAATATTTTGTAGCCTACGAAATCAGTGTTCAAGGGGCACTATTGTTGTCTTAATATTTCCAGTTTAATAATTACATTCTACAAGATTTAATCCATGTATGATAAGGTGCAAAATAGGTTTCAGGAGGATGATTTATTCCCTCCCAGATAATGAAATATTCATACTTTTTTTGTACTCTTTATCTTGCAAATCATATACATAACAACAACAAAACAGTTATCTATAGAAATAATTGACATACATAGATAACATTAATAAAGCAAGACAAGTGTTTATTAGTTGACCAGATTTCATTTTTTCCTTAAGTATCTCAGGATTCTACTGTATTGCATTATTATTTGTATTGTATTTGTATTTATTAAATTTATATACCGCACCTTCTCCCTACTGGGCAATGATTATTAGAAATATCATTATAGGTTATTACATTAATTGGTCATATAGATATACCCATGAAAGCCAGTTTGGTGTAGTAGTTAAGGCACTAGGCTAGAAACCAGGAGAATGTGAGTTCTACTCCTAACTTGGGCACGAAGCCAGCTGGTTGACCCTGGGCCAGTCATTCACTATTAGCCCTAGGAAGAGAGCAATGGTAAGGTACTTTTAAAATCTTGCCAATAAAACTGTAGAGACTTGTCCAGCCAGTTACCAGGCATCAAAGCTGATATGCCCAGGTTAAACAATTCCACCACATCACTGCAGTCTTTATGCTGAACATCTTTAATGTATAGCAATGACCAAAGTCAATTTTAGATTACATATAATCTGTTTTCATGGAAACATAGTAATCTTAAACCCATATTTCTATTTTTTTAAGAACAGCATCCATTGGAATAGATTTATTTCTGAGATCATGGCAGAGAAAACATAAATGTTACTCAGATAAATATCCCTGTACTCCTCCTTACAGCTCCTCCCAACTGGAATCAGAAAATAAGTGATATTCAGGTGGCTATAGAAGAAAGTGTCTACTGGGAATGTAAGGCAAATGGCAGACCGAAGCCTTCTTATAGCTGGCTGAAGGATGGTGAACTTCTTCTCCCTCAGGTACAGGCAATCTTCCAAATATTGATGCTCTGAAGTTGGGGATTAACTTGCAAGGATTTGTTTTCAACATTACTGAAAAATAAAAACAGCAGAAACCATATAGTCTTAAGGTTCCATCTGTCCCATTCCAGACTTCTTGTCATGCTGAGTGAATGTCACAAGATCACCTTGAGCTTTCTGTATATTTAAAACAATGTCATTCAAGTCATAGTTTTCAAAAGGCAAGAATCACCCTGGAGCACCTAATTTTCAACCAATGTTCAGCGAATGTTAGGTATTTAAGTACCATTTTCTTCCTTTGACAAACATTTCACAGAATCAATTGGAACTGAGAAGCTGTGGGATTCCTTTCCAGGGCATATTTGCTTTGAGGAGAAGAAAGATACATAAAATGGCTGCACATTTTTCAGTTGCTGCAATGCCACAGGCAAACGAAATATCGCCTGGAACAAAACCTCTGTTAAGTGCTAACTGTGAAAAACAAAAATGGGAATATAGCTATTCACGCTATAAACCTCCTTTTTTTCATTCTGTTTTTTTTTTTAGCATGTACGTTTTAATTGAACTTTATGGATTGTAAACAAGCTTTCTGGTCTGTATCCGTTTCACTTCTACGGACCTCTGCTGACATGGCCAATGAGGGAATTGACCTACCATTAGCAGTGTCACACAAAATTATCTAAGGATTAATGAGCTATAGAAAGAAAAGAAAAGATTTCATCAGCACCTCTCTATTCCTAATCTCACCAAAGGAGATTATTCCAGCCTTTGATTGTCTCAATTTTAAGGGCAAAAACTAAACAAATTGCAAAACACTCTCACCTACACATTGTGAAACTGTTGTTGCCTAGATTCAGTCAAATGAAGACTGCACAACAATAGATTTCAATTCCAACTTTGAGAAGGAGCCCAACATCTTTTATAGATTATATTTGTTACATGTTAAAAGTTGCTAATACACACACATTCCTATTGTATAGAGAAGCACTATTGTTGTTGTTATTGGTATTATGAGTTCTTTATCCTTAGGCTGAACCCTCATTGTCCATTCTTTTGTGCCATGTGCTAATGTGACTGGTTCTGAATTTAAACCACATTAAACTAAAGTAAGGGTTATTAAATGTCTATGATTTATATCTTTGGGGTATAATAATTTTAATCTAGTGGGGTGCATACAATTGCTTTGCCCCACTGAACATGATTACTTTTCCATTAATCTTCAAGGAAGCAGAAAGCTGAATTTCTAAAAAACATCTCAGGCCAAGCTAGATCATAACATGTCATAGGACCACCGTAGTTTTAGATTCAGGTTAATGGCTTCAAATAATTATTAATCAACATAGCTCAGATGCCCAATCACTGAGAACAAGAAGAAACTTTGGTATTAATCACAATTTAGTATTGCTTTTCCCATTTAACATGATTTGAATTTTGTTAGCAAAGATTCCATCATACCAATTATTTATGAATTTGTCTTTTTTCAACCTTAGTATTGACACCACCTACCTATTTGACAGTTAAAGTAATGTCATTGCAGGAATATATAAATTCTGAAGGATTTTTTTCTTTACATTTATGTTATTCATTTAACTATTTTGCAGGAAAGACTTCAAATAGACCATGGAACACTTACCATTCCCAGCGTGAATCTCTCCGACACTGGCATGTATCAGTGTGTGGCAGAAAATAGATATGGAGTCATCTACATCAGCGCAGAACTGAGCGTAATTGGTGGGCTCCTTTTACTTAAAAGCTATTGAAAAGTTTATGTTGCTTTAAATTGTTTTATTACTTCTAATGAAGTCATTAATTAATGTTTTATTAATTAAATTTCAGAAAAGTTGATCCAAAGCATTTTCTGAAAGTTAATGGGAATGATTGCTCCTATGTGTGAAATGTTTTATGTTGTATTTTACTACTATTTATTAATAGAACAATAATTTTTTTCTTTGCAATGAAAGAGGTTTTACTGTGTATTATCTAACATAAAGATGGACGTGCTGTGGGATCCATTGTATGTAAACACAGATACAAACGCATATACAAATCTGGTTTTAGAACATACCATGCAGACATTTGATTAATGTGATACACATATCTATAATTCCCACTTTTCTATTTTATTTGTTTGCTTGCTTGCCTTTTTTGTTTGTAGTTTTTATGAAATCTTTTTTTCTCTTTCTTTCTTCTTTTCTTTCTTTTTGCATTTTGTAATTTTTTTTATTCCTTACTGTAAAACTTTTTAATAACTCAATAATAAAAGATTCGAATTGATTATATTTAATTCACTTAAATACAGTTATTTGATTGTTTCCCATGTATAGCAATTAATAGACAGTCTCTTCTGCTGCATTCATAAAGATAATTTTAATATGAAACTATAGATACGGTGACAATTTTAGAGGTGCTTAAGGTAGCCTTGTGGTCTCCGTTCTACTTTTATGTGATTACTGAAGCCTGAGTTGAATGTAGTGTTTATCTGGACAGCAACAATTCTGTGATAGATTATTAAATAACTGGAGTAAAACCTCAACATATTTTGGCAAGGAGTCAATTGCTACTTTAGTGGATTCATCTAATTGGACAAGATCTTTTTTTATCTAATTTATCTAATTGGGCAGGGATAAGATCTTTTCTTACAACCCTGGGGGGTCCTGTTTTATGTACTTTGGAGTACCAAACAAAAATTACTGTGATTTTGTATTTGCAGATTTGTTTGAAATATTTATCCTGCTACAGCTAAAAATACTGCTAGAGAAGGGGAGGAGGACTGTAAAAATTAGGATAAGCAAAATGGTCCAACGTGGGCAGAGTTTGATCACAGAATTGGTTCTCTTTAGCTTTTATTTTCCTCCTAACCATTTCCCCACACTTTTGAATACTCACCTTAGCACTGGGATAATTAACAAGAAAGAAAATCGTATTTATTTTTTACATTCATTGGAGAGGAAAGGATTATAAAAGAGTATGCGGGCACATGATGGGGAATACCATTTGAAAGCAATCTGTTGGCGTTGGCAGCAAACAAGCTGGTATAGTCCACACTCTATGCCTACTTACTCTCTTGTAATGCCTTCTTACCAAATATCCTTGTGTTGGGGGGAGGGTTGCATCAAATACAAGAGAGAGTGCCTATAAAACTTGCTTGTTTCTTTTGTTCCTTCACTCCAAAGAAAGAGATTGGAGAAAATGGATTAGAAGAGAGTAAGCAAGCACAAAATGGATAGTACACTCATGGGTGCCAGCCAGCCCTTTTAATGGGTATTTGTTTTCTCTAATAGGTCTTCTTCCTCTCTTTTAAGATCTTTTTGTCCAATCTCTTTCTCTGCAGGGGAAAAAAATATAAAGGTCAGACACAGGTCAATTTGTACTGACTATAATGATAATCATTATCATTATAGCACCATGTAACTTTGAACAGTCAATGAATGAGACAGTGTGTAAGTGAGGACTACCTATTATTGTACAGTATAGTTATTGTACAGTATAGTTACAGAAGTACAAATTATGCATAATGTAAAAGTGTTCAGTTTTGTCTTTTGTTAAATTGTTTATTGTATCTATAAAAAGTTTTGCCTCAGCATAAAGACGTAACAATGAAAATAAGAACAATATTTCTACATTTATTGCTACAAAGGAAACATGATATACACAACAGTTCCTAATTAGTTGAAAACAATTAAACATACTAGAATGAGTGGATAAAATGCACAATATTTTTCCAGATGTCCCTGTTAAAGAAACCAGTCTTGTAGGAAATCTTAAGGAAGATAAGATAAGACTGTATAACCAGATCAGTGCAATCACAGAGCTGCAGTAGCTAGGTCTCGCTATGATCCAATTATTTAAGATGTATACTAACTTAAAAAGGATAGGCTGTTTTCATCTGATATCAAACTTTCCCAACTTGATATAGCTTTTACTTAGAAAACAAAATCAGGAAATTAAATGTATTCAAACACTGGGAGGGGGGGGGATTTCACATATTAATGGTATTTCGAAAAGCAAATTGTCAAGAGGAAGAGCTTTGTATTTAAGAAAAAGTCACAATGATGAACAGCTCTAAAGGTAATTTCATTTTAATGTATATTCATAGGCAAATATTCCTTTGAAAAAGATATGGCTTTCAAAGCACAATCAATTTGGGCAACTAGCTTTTTATTTTTCTCTGTTGTGTGCAAGCTATTAAAGTCCCAGATATAATGATTGTAACTATAGTTTTTGATAAAATGTAAGTGAGGGATAAAATGTAACTTAAGGGGGAAAACATTAAAAAGCAGTCAATAATTCTTTACCTTCTTTAGCAACCATTTGCAAACACAGTGGATTTTTTAAAAAAAAAAATCATTTTCCAACCAATGCATGCAGCTATGATGAAATTTCATGAACCTAAACCTGAACCTGACATCAGATTGCGAGTAATTCTGGCATAGCTGCCCAAAAGAACTTTTATCATTCAATGATTTGGATGAGGGGATAAATGGGGAAGTCATCAAATATGCAGATGACACCAAGCTAGCATAGCCAACACTCCAGAAGATAGGCTTAAGATACAGAAGGATCTTGAGAGACTTGAACATTGGGCACTATCTAACAAAATGAAATTCAGTGGTGAAAAAAGTAAGGTTCTACATTTAGGCAAGAAAAAATGCACAGGTACAGGATAGGTGGTACTTTGCTCAATAGTAGTAACTGTGAGAGGGATCTTGGAGTCCTAGTGGACAAACATTTACATGAGCCAGCAGTTCGCAGCAGCTGCCAAAAAAAAAGCCAACACAGTTCTAGGCTGCATAAACAGAGGGATAGAATCAAGATCACCTGAAGTGTTAATACCACTTTATAATGCCTTGGTAAGGCCACACTTGGAATACTGCATCCAGTTTTGGTTGCCACAGTGTAAAAAAGATGTGGAGATTGTAGAAAGAGTGCAGATAAGAGCAACAAAGATGCCCTTTTTATTGAGATTTTATATCACAAATTGCTCTACTGGACTTTTATTCTATTTATTGTTACCATCCTATATCATAACCATCTATTGTTTTTAGCACCAATTTTAATCAGCTTACAGCTGGTATTTAACATCTTAACCGGTATCCAACGGGGCCCCTAGAAATGTTTATAACGTGCATGTACTCAAGGGCGGACCTCCTCTCACTGCGTGACTCCCCCTTCTCACAGGGGTGGCCCGCTATGTTATCTAGGGCACACTTCAATGAGGGACTAGTTAGTCAAGAGAAGTGGAAGAAGCGCAGAATCAGTTTTTTTTTACTAAATTGTGTTATTCGGTTTTTAGGGGGCTCCAGGGTGGAGGGAGGGTTTAGGCAGTCTGAGGCTAGGGTGAGTGTCAAACTAACTGGCGGAATAGATAAGGTAGCTGGTAGGTCCATTAAGACGGGGGGAGAGGGGTTGATTCCATGGAGGGTCTTTCTATCAGTACGGTCATAGGGAGAGGTAGGGGCGGCGGGGACAGACATTCCATCGCCGGGAGAGGGGTCGCGGCCGCTGGCTTCAGGCGGTCGCTGGCCCCAATCCTCGGGGCCCCCTTCGCGAGCCTGGTGGCCAGGGTTTACAGAGCCAGGGCCTTAGGTTGATGTTATGTAACGCCAGATCCGTGGTTAACAAAGCCCCCCTCATTAACGACCTTGTGTCGGAGGGGGACCCGGATCTGGTGGGGATTACGGAAACCTGGTTGGGCCACGAAGGGGGCTTACCCCTCGTGGAAATGTGCCCACCAGGATACCGTGCATTTCATCAACCGCGGGCCCTAGGCAGGGGTGGGGGCGTGGCGGTGATTATTAGGGAAAGTCTGGAGCCAAGAGAGACCACTGTGCCACAGACCACCGGCTGTGAGTCCCTCTACGTGAGGTGGGGCCCTGGGAGGCAGCTGGGCTTGCTGCTTGTATACCTGGCTCCCCGCTATGTATCAGCAGCCCTGCCCGAGCTCCTCGAGGTGATAGCTGAGGTGGCGGTTGAGTCTCCCAGACTTGTAGTCTTGGGGGACTTCAACCTGCCATCACTCGGCAGATCAACCGAGGTAGCCCGGGAGTTCATGGCCTCCATGACGGCCATGGACCTGACCCAGGTAATTGAGGGTCCTACTCACGAGGGAGGACATACGCTGGACTTGATCTTCGTCTCAGGCCAGTGGAAAAGTGATCTTGATATAGGGGATTTAGCCATTATACCCTTGTCATGGTCAGATCACTCACTTCTCCGGCTCGACTTTCCTACCGTTATACCTCACTGCGGGGAGGCGGAACCAGATATCCCCAGATGGTTCCGCCCCAGGCACCTGATGGACCCAGAGAGGTTCCAGACGGAGCTTGGGCCACTACCTGTGACCCTGACCTAGTGGCTGCATGGAACACCGTGGCCACTGGAGCCTTGGATCGGGTCGCGCCCTTGCGGCCTCTCTTGCGGCAAAGAGTCACCTGGGCTCCTTGGTTTACCGAGGAGCTGAGGGAGATGAAACGCCACAAGAGATGCCTAGAGAGTAGATGGAGATCTACACGCTCTGAATCTGACCGAACACAGGTGAGAGCCCATTTACGGACTTACATTGTGGCGATGAGAGTGGCCAAGCGTCAATACTGTGCCACTCTTATCGCATCCGCAGAAAACCGCCCTGCCGCCCTGTTTGGGGTGACCCGCTTCCTCCTTCAACAGAGGCCGCGGGAAGCCCCTCTGCAGGGTCGAGCAGAGGAATTTGGTATTTATCTGCAGGATAAAATCGCTCAGATCCGGAGCGAGCTGGTCCCCATCGAGAGAGGCCTAGAGGGATTGTCGGAAGCGGGTCTTGAGATACCATCCTGGGAGGAGTTTGACTCTGTTGCTTCCGAAGATATGGACAGGTTACGTGGGTGACTGAGAGCCATCACATGTTTATTGGACCCGTGTCCCTCCTGGCTTGTACTGGCATCCTGGGAGGTGACACGAGGCTGGCTCCAGGAGTTAGTCAACGCTTCTCTGAGTGAGGGGTTCTTGCCGGCCTCCCTTAAAGAGGCGATGGTGAGACCCCTCCTCAAGAAGCCTTCCCTGGATCCAGCTCTGTTGGAAAACTACCGTCCAGTCTCCAACCTTCATTTTCTAGCGAAGGTTGTTGAGAGTGTGGTGGCACAACAGTTTCCCCGTCACCTGGAGGAAGTTGATTATCTGGACCCGTGCCAGTCCGGCTTCCGGCCCGGGCACAGCACTGAGACGGCATTGGTCGCGTTGGTGGATGATCTCTGGAGGGCCAGAGATGGGGGTTGCTCCTCCATCCTGGTCCTGTTAGATCTCTCGGCGGCTTTCGATACCATCGACCATGGTATCCTATTGCATCGGCTGGAGGGGTTGGGGGTGAGGGGCACTGTTTTACAGTGGTTCTCCTCCTACCTTTCCGGCCAATCGCAATTTGTGTTGACAGGAGGGCAGAGGTCGGCCTCAAGACCCCTCACTTGTGGGGTGCCTCAGGGGTTGGTCCTCTCGCCTCTCCTGTTTAACACATACATGAAGCCGCTGGGTAAGATCATCCGTGGTTTTGGGGTAGAGTACCACATCTATGCTGGTGACACGCAGCTGTATTTTTCTACCCCAAACCACCCCAACGATGCCGTTGAAGTGATGTCCCGATGTCTGGAAGCTGTTCGGATCTGGATGGGAAGCAACAGACTCAAACTCAACCCGTCCAAGACCGAGTGGCTGTGGTTTCCGGCGCCCCGGTTCAACCAGTTGATTCCATCACTGGCCATTGGGGGGCGAACATCTGGCCCCCATGGATCAGGCATGCAACCTAGGTGTCCTCCTGGATACCCGGCTGTCTATGCAAGATCACGTGACAGCCATGGCGAGGGGGGCTTTCCACCAGGTACGCCTGGTGCGGCAGTTATTGGACCGGGATGCCCTTCGCACAGTCACTCACGTGCTTGTGACATCCCGGCTGGACTACTGTAATGCTCTCTACATGGGGCTCCCCTTGGCGTGCACCCGAAGACTGCAGCTGGTCCAGAACGCAGCCGCGCGGGTGATCTTGGGAACGTCTAGATATTCCCATGTAACACCGCTCCTGCGCGAGCTGCACTGGTTACCTGTGGTCTTTCGGGTGCGCTTCAAGGTGTTGATCACCATCTTTAAAGTGCTCCATGGCACGGGACCAAGCTACCTGCGAGACCGCATCCTACCTCATACATCCCTGCGGCCGATTCGCTCCCACAGAGAGGGACTTCTCCGGGTGCCATCCACTAGGCAATGCCAGCGGGCGACGCCCAGGGGAAGGGCCTTCTCTGTGGTGGGCCCAACCCTCTGGAACGACCTACCCCCGGCCTCAGAACAACCACGGACCTCCGCACCTTCCGCCAGAAATTAAAGACACTCCTGTTCCATCAGGCCGGTTTGGCCTAAGTTATTTACCTAGCCTGCAGTCTGTATTATAAATTGTTTTAATTGGGTTTGTAAGGGATTATGTCTTAACTATTTAAATTTTAGCACAGGGATAAACTATTTAATTCGATTTTAATTATTTATATTTTGTATTTGTTTGTTTTAAATTTCCTGTGCACCGCCCCGGGTCCCTTCGGGGAGAGGGTGCGGTTATATAAATTTTATAAATAAAATAAATAAATAAATAAATAAATAAGATTAGGGGACTGGAAGCTAAAACATATGAAGAACGGTTGCAGGAACTGGGTATGTCTAGTTTAATGAAAAGAAAGACCAGGGGTGACATTATAGCAGTGTTCCAATATCTCAGGAGTTGCCACAAAGAAGAGGGAGTCAAGCTATTTACCAAGGCACCTGGGGTAGAACAAGAAGCAATGGGTGGAAACTAATCAAGGAGAGAAGCAACTTAGAGCTGAAGAGAAATTTCCTGACAGTTAGAACAATTAATCAGTGGAACAACTTGCCTCCAGAAGTTGTGAATGCTCCAAATTGGATAATTTTAAGGAAATATTGGATAACCATTTGCCTGAAGTGGGTTTCCTGCCTATGCAGGGGTTGGACTAGAAGACCTCCAAGGTCCCTTCCAACTCTGTTATTCTGTTAAATGAAATGGCAGCAATAGCAATAGCATGTAGACTTATATACACCACTTTAGGCTTATATAAAGCACTTTAAGTGCTTTGCACCCCTCTCTAAGCAGTTTACAGAGTCAGTATTTTGCCCCAAACAATCTGGATTCGACCTCAAAAAGATGGAAGGCTGAGTCAACCTTGATTCTGTCGAATCTGTTGAATCAGACTCTCCCTCTCTCCCCCACTCCTTCCCCATCTCTCCCCTTCCCCCCCATGTCCTATTTCACTGGCAAACTAAAAACCTTAGTTCTTGACAAACAACATGCTGAGAATGTCCATATATTCTCCTTGTATCCAAATCTTACAATGGACATTTATTTTAAACATAGTGATTTGGTAGACTGCTCAGCACTAAATTGTCTGAATAGTTTCCATCTTATATTCACCTTTTTCCAGGATTTTATTAAACCCCAGTAGCTTACAAATATTTATGATTCTCGGTAGACTACCATGCATTGGAATAGAGGTATTCTTTGACTTTCAACAGTTTGGTTAGTAAGCAGTCAAAGTTACAATGGCACTGAAAAAAAGGGATTTATGATCGTTTTTCACACAATCATATGTGTCATAGTCACATAGTCATAGTCATATGATCAAAATTCAGATGCTTTGCAACTGACTCATGTTTATGATGGCTGCAGTGTCCCACATTCATATAATCACCTTTTGTGAATTTCTCAGAAGAAAAGGCAATGGGGAAGCCAGATTCACTTTACAATCGTATTACTAACTTAAGAGCTTCAGTATCCCACCACTGATCTCCATTCAGTATCAATATTGTCCTAGCTTTGCCGTTACGTGTGCCACAAAAAGAAAGTAGTTGCTAAGGAACAAACATGCCAGAAGGAGATCCATTATAATGAAAATATAGTACAGATTGGCTAGTTGCAGAGAAGCTAATTCCCCTTATTCAGCAAAATGATTTTGAACATGTTTGCATTGTGTTTGTACGGGGAGATTTGCAACTCTTTGTTTAGTGACCTTTCAAAGTTACAATGGCACTGAAAAAAGTGACTTATTACCATTTTTCACAGTTGCAACCTTTGTAGCATCCCGCATGATTGTGTGATCAAAATTCAAATGCTTGGCAACTGGTTATATTGGTGTCTGCCTTTTTCCTAATACAGAAAAAAAAGCCTTAATTGTAATTCTTTTATATAATATCTTTCCGTCTCCTCATTCACAACATCATTCACAGCTCTAATCTTTGCCACTTGATGTTCAGGCATAATGTCTTCCAATCTCCTAAGTGATTCTGTGATGGTGTGATGGATCACTTATACTGTGAGCCTGTAAATCTGATGGAAAACATCCTTGAGCTCATGTTTTCCAGGGGCTGTTTAAATCATTATTACTACTCAATGCTAGACCAGTTTTCCCTTGCTAGATGCTTGATATGATAAACGTTCATTTGCCATTGTGGGCCCTGCAGCTATTGAAGAAAAGTTGATTCATATTACATCAGGGGAAGTACAGAATAGATCTCTTACTAATCACCTAGAAACAAATTATGGAGAAAAGCTTTTCTCCAGGTCTCCTTCAAAGCCTCACCCCCATAAGCTACCCAACTCATTTATTGCCTCACACACTACCTTATAACTCTTTTGGAGGTAAGCTGCTGTGCTGCCAGCTTCAAAAAAATAAGTTTTTGCCTAGGAGAAAGCAATGAACAATTTGTCCTTCTCCACCGCAACAAAAGATCTGGTTTTGAAGGGTAAAATGCTTCCTAAAGGCATAATAAATAATTGTTAATTTGTGAAACCATATTTAGATATAAAAGTGAATAATATCCAGTTAATGTCTGTATACAGACATTAAATGGATATGTGGAAAGGGCCACGTGGAGGTATAGGACTAGAATATATTTTAAAAGGGAACATGGAAGATTTAATAATACTAGAAGAATCACATCATGTTAGGTGACTATGAGTTGAGGGTTAAAAAAGTGGAGATGCAAGAAAAACTGCAACGAAAGCCGCATGCCTTTTAAATATAGAATAGAATAGAATAGAATAGAATTCTTTATTGGCCAAGTATGGTTGGACACACAAGGAATTTGTCTTTAGTGCATATGTTCTCAGTGTACATAAAAAGACAAGATACATTCATCAAGAATTATAAGATACGATGGAGTAGCCAACGTCACGATAACATGATCTGCGATCTTGAAGTCTTGAGATCACAGTCAATACTTTTGCTTCTGGAAGGTCCGTATGGACCTAAACCATCCCTCAGAGATGGTGATTGGGAAGAATATGTCTTGCTGATCTCAGGAACCCTGCAAAGTCCCTAATCGATCCAAGAGAAGTTCTTCTAGCTGGCGATAAAAGCTCAGCCCCAGGCTGATAAAGTTGGGACGGCTCCAAAAAGGAAGGAAACGGAAAGAGAAAGTGTGTCCATCTGGTGAGGAAATCTTATTGTTTTTAAAAAGACTACGCAAAAAAATGTAAGCTAAATTAAATCTAAAAGCAGAAGAAAATAAGATGCAAAATTAAGATACATTGGATTATTTTGGATTACTTTGGATAGTGTGTTATCTTTCTTTTTAATTCTATTTCATGGATTGAACTTTTCACAATTTTTTTAAAGTGAACGGATTAGTTTTTCTTCTATTTTTTTAACCTATGGATTAAAATTTTCTTCTTTATTTCAACAAGGGTTTTTATTTTTTTTATTAAGTTCCATTTAAGCCTGGAATATAAAGAAAATCTAAAAGGAGTACAAAGAGGTTGTGACATCAGAGTGAAAGGAAGCAACACTGCCACTTGGAGGCTGGAGGCTTGAGTTTTTGAAACACTGTACTTTCCCTTTTTTCTTTTGATCTCATTGACTTTGCGTTTCAAGGTTCTCAACTTGTTTACAGAGAGTGATAAGAGAAAAGAGCATGAATTGTTTACACAGGTGCTTTTTGAGAGGCTTAATGGCAGTCAGAGAGAAATAAAAACAGACCCTTGTTTTTGAAGATCATAAATGAACTTGTGTTTAATCCAAACTAAAATAAAAAGCTTTGAAAGCCAGAGTAGCAGTGTCTACCAGTTGGAAGAATGGCATAACATCAAAAAGAAACCTTAACATTGCAAAATATTATGTTTGGAATTCAAAATTGATTAGAAGTAACAGAGAGAATGGAAAACATAGAGTTTTTAACAGCAAAATATGATGAAAAATTTAAAGATGCCTGTCAAATGGAAAAAGTGGAGTCTAACCAAAGGGAAAAAAGAATACAAAGACAAGACAACTGATGATTTTAATAGTGGAGTGAGTGTGGTTAAAAGTGGAAAGAGTGGAGTATGGAAAAGGGAATTAGAGGGACAGGAACTCTAGCCCAGATTTCAAGGTACAAAAGAAGAAGAAAGAGAAGAAACGATAGATTTAAGGAGAGAAACGTCAGAAGCACTATTGATAATCAAAGATAAGATGATTCAAGAAGCAGATGGAGGGTATCGAGATTATATAAGAGATGCAACAAGCAATAAAGTGCGAAGAGAAGTCCACAAAAATTATATTAAGGAAATAAACAGAAGATTAATTCCACAAAGGGCAAAAGAAATAAGACTGTATTATTCTTAGAAAGATATAGGCTAATATATGAAAGCTGGTAACAAAAAATAGTTAAATTTAATAGATTTTAGAGTATTATGTTAAAAATGAAGTGATAAAAGATATGGTTAAATAAATAATTGATAATGACAATAATGTATACACATGCCTTGGTTTGATGAAAGGAATTTGATATAAATAGCAAATGGTTTCTTGTTAATTAATAATAATAATAATAATAATAATAATAATAATAATAATAATAATAATAATAATAATAATAATAATAATAATAATAATAATAATAATAATAATACAACAAAAATGAAATGACAATGGATATAGTTAACAATATATACATGTACTGGTTTAATAAAAGGAAATTGGATACAAATTGTAAACAGTGATTTGGAAAAGAGGTTTAGAAATTTTGTTATCAAATATAACTAATTCGTATTTAGAACATGTCATAAAGGTGTAATGTTATTGGATGATATTAGAAACAGCTAATGAAATGTCATTATGTTGTTGTGTTTTTAATTTTGGAATATTTTATGCAAAGGAACGTAAAAACTGATAGTCAAATGAAAATTGAGGTATGATGTGAGTAAGATATATAAAGATGTTTGATTTAAAATATATAATTTGACATGAATTGTAAGTAATGATTGGAAGAGATGCACGAAAGCTTTTTGTAACCAATTGGCATACTTTCTACAATATGTAACAAAATATGATTTTGTGGTGGTTTGTCTGTGTTTTGTTCTGTTATTTAATCAAAAATAAAAACTTTTTACAAAAAAAAATCATAAGGTACAACACTTAATGATATTCATAGATTACTAATAAGCAATGAAATCATACTAGGAAACAGTGTATCACAAGCATGTAAATAGGGTCAGGGCTTTAATTCTGTAGTCCATCTGCCATTTTCCTTTTCCTTTTCACTTTTTTGCAGATGTCCCTGTTCAGTCCTACTGTATATCATTTATAGCTTTATTTAATAATAGTTCTTTGTGAAATGTCTTAAGAATTACCTTAGTCGCTGATTTGAAAGTCTAAACTATATTCATAGTAAGTAGCCATTCACAGTTAGTATGGGTTCATTCATTCATAGATGCTATTTGTCATCTGCTAATCTGTAGCTTTATTTGCAAGGATGAAGGCAGAGTACAGAGATATGAATTGCTTCTGTGGAAAAAAATTGCAAATTGCTTTGTGAAGAAGTGGGGTGATATGAAAGTTCTGGCTGCATTATTTCATTTTTGATAATTATTTTACATACAGAAGTTATTACTTAATGTTATAGTCATGAGCAACCATGAAGGTCATGAAATTCCTAGAGAACCACATCAAGTGTTTAGTATCACTGAAATTAACATGTAGAAAGCATTTCATAATTACATTGTTTTCCATCCAACATTTAATTGATGCAAGATTACAACCCTTTTCAGTGATTACCCAGAACACAATGTTCATTGTCCTAGCTGATTTGTCAGCCTCTGATATAGCTTTTCAGGAATACAGAGAATGTACCAGACAAATTAGTTAATGAAAACTGATGTCCCACTTGTTTTATTTATCTCTTTTAACTGTGGTTTGGGGATATTCTGAAGGTTAATTATGTAAACCAATAATGATACATTCTCAGAAAATTAAGAATAAATTCAACATTTGTTTCAAGACAATTTGATTGCAGTTTTCATTAATTCTGAGTTCTCTGTTATCTTTCAGCTGTGGGTCCAGATTTCTCCAAAACCTTCTTAAAAAAAATAACTTTTGTTAAAGTTGGTAGTGATGCAACCATTGAATGTAAGCCTAAAGCTTCTCCAAGGCCAACTTTTACTTGGAAGAAAGGAAAAGAGATCATAAAGGAAAGTGAGAGGTAATGTATGAAAATACAACTTGTGTTGCTGTTGAGTTTTATGTGCCCTTCCCTGAAATTTGGCTTGAAAAACAAAAAAAATCATCGGGAATTAGTATTCACCTTTTAGATAAAATGAACAAACTTGCACATAGTATGTTGTTTCATTCTTCAAGTTTTATTGAAGATCACCATTTGAAATCATTTCATAAATTATCAGAATGCAAGCTCTCTGGCACTTTGCAACTACTTGTCATTACTATTCAAGTTTCTAAAATTAATTATTGAGTAACATATAATGAAATGATTGGCAGCTGTAAATCTAGCAATTGTACCCAAAAATCAATCAAAATCTTTCAGATAATTCTTTATAATGTACATAAAGAAGTAAATATATTAGCTGTGTTTTTTAATTTATTCAAGTAAATGTTTCTCAAAGTTATTCCTTTTTGTCTTAGAATCACTTTTAAAAACTATGGAAGATCTCAAAAGAGCTTTTGTTTTAGGAATTATGTTAATTGAAATTTACAATATTTAAATTTTATTTATTTAATTATTTATTAATTTAATTTGTATACCGCCCTCTCTCCCGTTTTGGACTCAGGGCGGTGCACAGGGATAATAAAAAGATAAAATACATATAAATACAATCAATTAGATAAATTTAAAATTAAATTAAATAAATTTAACCCGTGCTAGAATATTTAAAAACCCTATTAAAACGGTGGTAAAAACAAACTATGCCAGGCCGGCCACATGAAAAAAGTAGGTCTTTAATGCTCGACGGAAGAGGCGAAGGTCCGTGATAGTATGAAGGTCGGGGGGCAGGTCGTTCCAGAGGGCTGGACCCGGCACAGAGAAGGCCCTTCCCCTGGGAGTTGCTAGCCGGCATTGTCCAGCGGATGGCACCCTGAGGAGGCCCTCCCTGTGGGAGCGGACAGGTCGGATGGAGGTATGTGGCAGGAGGTGGTTCTGCAAATAACCAGGACCCATACCATGGAGCGCTTTAAAGATGGTCACCAAAACCTCGAAGCGCACCCGGAAGGCCACAGGCAGCCAGTGCAGCTCGCACAGGAGAGGTGTTATATGGGAGTGTCTTGGTGCTGCCAAGATCCCCCACGCGGCCACGTTCTGCACTAACTGGAGCCTCCGGGTGCACCTCAAGGGAAGCCCCATGTAGAGAGCATTGCAGTAGTCTAGGCAGGAAATGACAAGAGCTTGCGTGACTGTGCGTAGGGCGTCACAATCCAGAAAGGGGCGCAACTGGCGTATCAGGTAAACCTGATAAAAGGCCCCCCTGGCTATGGCCGTCACATGGTCATCCAAGGACAGCCGAGAGTCCAGGAGGACACCCAAGTTGCGAGCCCTTTCTGTGGGAGCTAATGACTCGCCACCGATAGCCAGAGATGGAACCAACTGGCTATGTTGTGGCGCCGGAAACCACAGCCACTTGGACGGGTTGAGTCGTAGCCCATTCCTCCCCATCCAGACTCGCACTGCCTCCAGGAACCGGGACATCATTTCAATGGCATCGTTGGGGTGGTTAGGGGTAGAGATGTACAACTGGGTGTCGTCCGCATACAGATGGAACTCTACCCCAAAACCATGGATGATCTCACCTAGCAGCTTCATATAGATGTTAAACAGGAGAGGCGAGAGGACCGACCCCTGAGGCACCCCACATGACAGGGGTTCGATGACTAATTCCCCTAATCCTAGATCACTCGTCCATTGGCCGGAGGCAAAAACAAGGTCCAGAGTGTGTCCCCCGGTGTGCGTGGGGCCATGAATTACTTGGGTCAGGTCCATGGCCGTCATGGAGGCCATGAACTCCCGGGCCACCTCAGATGTCTCACCTACCGATGGCAGGTTGAAATCCCCCATGACTAAAAGCCTGGGGGTCTCAACCGCCATCTCAGCGATCACATCGAGGAGCTTGGGCAGGGCTGCTGAGACGTAGCGAGGAGCCAGGTACACAATCAGCAAACCCAGCTGCCTCCCACGACCCCACTTCACACGTAAAGGGACTCACAACCGGCTGTCTGCGGCACAGAGGACTCCCTCGGCTCAAGACCTTCCTTAATAATAACCGCCACTCCCCCACCCCTGCCCTGGGCCCGTGGCTGATGGAATGCCCGATAACCTGGTGGACACATTTCTACGAGGGGTACTCCCTCCTCGTGGCCCAACCAGGTCTCGGTAATACCCACCAGGTCCAGCTCCCCCTCCGACACCAAGTCGTGGATGAGGGGGGCTTTGTTGGCCACGGACCTGGCATTGCATAGCATCAGCCTAGGACTCCGGCTCTGAAATCCCTGACCTCCCGGATTGCAGGAAGAGCTCTGGGGATGAGAGCACACAACCGCTTGCACGCAGCAGGTGTGCCCTCCCAATAATCCCCGGCTCCCACCATACCTACTCCTCCCCCAGACCGTCCTGATTGAAAGGCCCCCTGTTGGCTCAACCCTAGCCCCCCTCCCAATATCGGACCTAACAGCCTCCCCATCGATATTGCGAACCGACCTGGAAATATTAATTTGTGGGACAATTCCTTTACCCACATCTATTTTCCCATGTAACCCACCCCTCTCCCGGGGACTCCTTAAGAACTGAATTAAAAAGTTCCCCAGAAAGCTCCTTAAGTTCCGTTTTCGCCACCTCTCAGGATTTAAAATTCCGTCATCGAGGTGGACCCTCGTTAACGTTGAGGGCCAAACCTGCAAGAGAGGGGAAACGTATGAGTACATATGTTATCCGGGGGGGAGGGGGGCATTGCCATGATGGAATTAACCTTGGGGTCCGTAGGCGTGGCTTTGCCATGGTCTCTAGATGGAAGTCAATAAACGGTCTAAAGATGGTATCCAAGTTATTTATCAGCTGAAAAGATGTAAGGGAAGACTGTCAGTCAATGGTGAGTAATGGTGAATGATGGAAGTCACCATGCAAAAGCAGCAGGCCAGCGCAGCAAGCCAAGATGTTGAAATTCGGCTGTTCATCTTAAGGCTGTAGAATCTGCCTCCATGGTAGAGAAATAGGGGCAGGAGGGCAAAGGTAAGGAGGCAAAAGCGCAGGGGATGAAGCAAAAAGGCAAAATAGGCAAATAACAAACAACAAAAACTGAGGACGGCAGTAAAGCAATGGAGGCAGTCATGATGACAGCAATGTAGATATGTCAATTGATGCTGTCAGGTGCAAAAGAGCAGGTTCATAGGTGAAGGTCCAATTAAACTGATCTATCTTATCCACAGGAATATTTTCAATTAATAATTAGCACCTGCTAGAAGTATAGGGGTCAACAGAATTTAAGGTGGTGGCTACACTGTGAGTCTAGGCTGATCCCTCTTTTAACACCGCCCTCAGGTTCTGCCAATCCTTAACCTACAGATACACCCACTACCACTATTGCTTCTTATGGATTTTGATAGGATTTTAATATTTTATTATTTTTCAAAATAGGCTGCCAATTAATTGTGATTTCATGGACCTTTGAGAAAGTCTTAGAGGACTCACAGGGATTTAGGACCCACAATTTAAGATGCAGTGAAATGAATAAACAATGCCAAAAATACCATAGCCTCAACATGTTTTGTAACTTTCCTGGAAAACAACTATTTCTATTCATGTTTCATATAATATGTCAAATTATTTAATACATTGTGTCTTCCTTAGATACTGGAATATAGAACGTGCTGAACCATGTTATATATATATATATTAATATATTATTTACTTTATTCATTAAACATGAAACTCAGCCAACTGAACATTTAAAAATGTATTACAAATACGGATATGGATATATTATTATTATTATATTATATTATATTTATACATTGTTATTATTATTTGAGAGAATAGAATATAATGTTGAATTATTACCTAGTTATGCATTATAGCTACATAATAACAAATTTAAAATATTAGATATAAATCTGAACTGGTATCCAATTTAAAATTTGAAAAATAAGATGTTACTCCAATCCATGTAGTTTTTAGGAGAACAAATAATAGATCTTTAATAGCTCCACTTTTATTTAGGAATAATAGTCATGATAGTCACCATCATGTAGGCAAAGTTGTACAACTATTATTAATAGATTAATGGCCTCACTATTCCATTCCACTGCACAGGCAGATGAGATAAATTTGTGCATTAATTATTTAATGAGACCCATAGATAATTAAATGCATACTCGGTCTTCAATCTAAAAAGTTTTAAAAACTTAGATAAGACTTAGTGAAAGATAAGCATCTTTACAGATTTTCTAAATGCAAACAGTATTGAGGTCAAATAAATGGGGAGGGTGTTCCCTTTGTCTTAGGGCTTAGGCAATCCATGCACCGTGGTTCATTGTTCCAATGATGCTTCGAAACAGAATGAGTGGATTAATGTTGTGTAATTCATCCTTTCACCTTCGATCTAATCATCTTCCTCTGGTTCATTGTTTGATATGCATAAAAACACATTGCCATTAGAATTTTGCTTGCTGTTTAGAGCGAATGATGCTAGCCATCATGTCCTAGAGGAGAGAAAAATATATATTGAAAAGTGTCATAGAAGCAATGTGACTAGAATCAAGATAGAATAGGGATAGAATCAAGATCACGTGAAGTGTTATACCACATTATAATGCCTTGGTAAGGCCACACTTGGAATCTTGCATTCAGTTTTGGTCACCACGATGTAGAAAAGACGTGGAGACTCTGGAAAGAGTGCAGAGAAGAGCAACAAAGATGATTAGGGGACTGGAGACTAAAACATATGAAGAACAGTTGCAGGAACTAAGTATGTCTAGTTTAATGAAAAGAAGGACTAGGGGTGTTCTAATATCTCAGGGGCTGCCACAAAGAAGAGGGAGTCAAGCTATTCTCCAAAGCACCGAGGGCAGAACAAGAAGCAATGGGTGGAAACTAATCAAGGAGAGAAGCAACTTAGAACTAAGGAGAAATTTCCTGACAGTTAGAACAATTAATCAGTGGAACAGCTTGACTCCAGAAGTTGTGAATGTCCCAACACTGCAAGTCTTCAAGAAGATGTTGGATAGCAATTTGTTTGAAATAGTAAAAGGGCTTCCTGCCTAGGCAGGGAGTTGGACTAGATGACCTCCAAGGACCTTCCAACTCTGCTATTGTATTATTGTATTATTGACTCTGAAAACATTAATGAAGATTCTCAGTCATCCAGGTAGAGTTGTCTGTAGGTTGAAACATGGCAACTAGACTTATACATAACAAAAAGAAAAGAACAGAAATCTAGTTGCCATGACTCAATTTACAGATGACTCTAAAATTACTGGCAAACCATCTCCATGTTCTCTCAACATAATGTGCCATGAGATTGGTGCAGTTTCAGTGTTTTTGCATAATGATAGCAACTTTGTAGGTATTTTGTACAGTAAATGATCTTTCATTTTCAAATGGTACCTCCATGATGAGTTAATGCCTTAATTGCTGAATGGAGGAGGGAAGAAGGGATTGTGAACTGGGAGATTGTGAATTTTTATTCCCTCAGGACTCATGAGAGCCAGATGCATTCTATTAGCCTATCTCAGGGGTCTGCAAAGTTGGCTCTTTTAAGACTGGTGGACTTCAACTGGCTGGGGAATTCTGGGAGTTGAAGTCCACCAGTCTTAAAAGAGCCAACTTTGCAGATCCCTGGCCTATCTGATGTACCTTGGTTCAAAAATGGTTGCTCTGTGATGCACATAGATAAAACTTTTAGAGAACTTAGGCAAAACAGAAGTTGATAAGGCTTTGCCAAAACAGAATATCCTTGTGGAATAGTCAGGAAAACATAACTACCATATTTTTCAGAGTATAAGACACACCAAGATTTTGAAGAGGCAAATTAAAAAAAAAGATTTTACACTTTGCAGACCTCCCCAAAATGGGCCATTTTTTGTGAAAAGGGGCCCATTTTTTTTAAATCAAAAAAGGGGCATGCATAGTCTTTAGGAGGATATTCCTATCACCCTCAAACCTGTTTTCCCTTTCAAGTGGGTAATTCATCATCATCATCATCATCATCATCATCATCATCATCATCATCATCATCATAATTTTATTTTTATAAACCGCGTCCTCTCCCGACGGGGACTCGGAGCGGTGTACAGTGAAAAAATTTAAACCCATAAAATACATATACAATAAATACACTAAGTTAAAAACCAAATTAAACTCAATTCAATTGTCCCTGCACTAAAATTCCCATTAATTAAAACTAATAATCCCAAACCCTAAAGGTAGAGACTAACCTAGGCCGGCCAAACGGAAAAAGTGTGTTTTTAATTTCTGACGGAAGGAGCGGAGGTCCGTGGTTGTTCTAATGTTGGGGGGAAGGTCATTCCAGAGGGCTGGGCCCGCCACAGAGAAGGCCCTTCCCATGGGCATCGCCCGCTGACAAAGTCTAGTGGACGGCACCTGGAGAAGTCCCTCTCTGTGGGAGCGAATCAGCCGTGAGGATATATGGGGCAGGATCCGATCCTGCAGATAGCTAGGTCCCGAGCCATGGAGCGCTTTGAAGATGATAACTAGCACCTTGAAGCGCACCCAAAAGACGACAGGTAGCCAGTGCAGCTCGCGCAAGAGCGGTGTTATGTGGGTATACTTTGCGGTCTCCATTATTGCTCGCGCGGCTGCATTCTGGACCAGCTGAAGTCTTCGGGTGCACCTCAAGGGGAGCCCCATGTAGAGAGAGTTACAATAGTCCAGTCGGGATGTCACGAGAGCATGAGTGACTGTGCAAAAGGCATCCCGATCCAATAGGGGGCGCAACTGGCGTACCAGGCGAACCTGGTAAAACGCCCTCCTGGCCACGGCTGTCACTTGATCTTCCATGGACAGCCGGATATCCAGGAGGACACCCAAGTTGTGCGCCCCATCCACAGGGGCAAGGTGATCGCCCCCTATGGCCAGTGATGGAGTCAACTGGTTGAATCGGGCAGCCGGAAACCACAGCCACTCGGTCTTGGCCGGGTTGAGCCTGAGTCTGTTACTTCCCATCCAGATCCACACGGCTTCCAGGCACTGGCACATCACCGCTACGGCATCGTTGGGGTGGTTTGGGGTAGATATATACAACTGCGTATCATCAGCGTAGAGGTGATACTCTACCCCAAAACCATGGATGATCTCGCCCAGCGGCTTCATATATGCGTTGAACAGGAGAGGCGAGAGGACCGACCCCTGAGGCACCCCACATGTGAGGGGTCTCGAGGTCGACCTCTGCTCTCCTGCCAACACAAATTGCGATCGACCAGAGAGGTAGGAGGAGAACCACCGTAAAATGGTGCCTCCCACCCCCAACCCCCCCAGCCGATGCAATAGGATACCATGGTCGATGGTATCAAAAGCCGCTGAGAGGTCTAATAGGACCAGGATGGAGGAACAACCCCCATCTCTGGCCCTCCAGAGATCATCCACCAACGCGACCAATGCCGTCTCGGTGCTATGCCCGGGCCGAAAACCGGACTGGCGCGGGTCTAGATAAACTATTATAAGAAATTATGTTATGTGAATAAGATATTTTAAAAGTTTCCTTCAATATCTAAAGCTCATTTAATATTCAGCTCTGAAAAAAAAGGATTGAAAATATATTTCAAGACAGGACACCTCACTACAAAATATATGGGATACAGCAAAAGCAGTAATAAGGGGGGGGGCAATAAAATACACAGCTAGACAATGGAAATTGGAGAGGATAAAAAAAATGGAACTAGTATCAACATTACAAAATCAGGAAAGGGAAGCCCAGAAAGATCCACAAAATATAAGGGTAAGGGAAAGTATTAACCTTCTCAGACACAAAATTTCATTACTTGACCAGAAACAACTGGCGGATAAAATAAAGAAAGCCAGACAATCCCATTTCGAACATGCTAACAAACCTGGAAGATGGTTGACATATAGGTTAAGAAAAGAAACTGAAATGAGGAAAATAGAAGCCCTCCAAGATAACAAAGGGGAAATAACAAATATTATGGAACAAAAGCTAAAAATAGTACAAGATTTTTTTACCTCACTTTACGCAGAAGAGACACAACACAAGGATAAGATTCACCCCTATCTCACAAAATACCAAACTGGAATAGTACCAGATACATATAAAACCACATTAAATGCAGAAATAACAATTGAAGAGATAGAAAATGCAATTAAGAAACAACCAGGTGGGAAAACTCCAGGCCCAGACGGTCTACCAGGGGAATTGTACAAAGGGCTAGGGGAGATCTTAGTCCCACAAATGAAAGACCTATTTAACGAAGTTTTAGTAAAAGGGGAAATACCCCAATCATGGACTGAGGCCTACATCTCCTTAATCCCCAAATCTGGTGCAGATCTAACTCAAATTCAAAATTACAGACCCATCTCATTGCTAAACGTTGACTATAAAATATTCACGACAATTTTAGCTGGAAGACTGAAATTATTTTTGTCCAATTACATACATCAAGATCAAAATGGGTTTTTACCAGGAAGATATCTGAGGGATAATGTAAGGATAATAACTGATTGTTTAGAGTATTATGAGGCACACCCAGAAAAACAAATGAGCATGATCTTCCTGGACGCACAAAAAGCATTCGATAGGGTTAATTGGACATTTATTACTCAACAATTGCAAAATATGGATTTCGGCCCTAAATTTACTAAAGCAGTCCAGGCTATATACAAAACACAATCGGCAAGAGTATTATTTAACAAAGCGCTATCAGATCGGATTCCAATATTTAGGGGTACTAGACAAGGCTGCCCGCTATCACCCCTTTTGTTTATCTTGATATTGGAACCTCTACTAAATATAGTTAGACAAGAAAAAAATATTAGAGGCCTGCAAGTCAGAGGAGAAGAATATAAAATACAAGCATTTGCGGATGACTTGGTCTTCATAATAGAGGAACCTCTGACTTCAGGATCCAAACTAATCACAGCAATAGAAGAATATGGTGAGGTGGCCGGTTTAAAAATCAACAAACAAAAAACTAAAATGTTAACCAAAAATATTACAGGGAAACAAAAGGAGCAAATACAAGAATTAATGGGAATTGAAATTGTTAAAAAGGTGAAATATCTGGGAATCTGGCTAACCAATAGATGTTCCGCAATTAAAGAGTTAAATTACAATAAATTAATAGGAGAAATGGCTGGGGAACTCGAAAATTGGAGCAAAATTCCAATATCTTTACTAGGAAGGATAGCTGCTATTAAAGCATATATTTTACCAAAATGGACATACTTATTCCAAACAGCACCTGTAAAACTAAACAAAGAATTTTTCCAAAAATTAGATCAGATTTATCTTAAATTTGTCTGGCAGGGAAAAAAAGCACATATTAAAAAGAAAATGCTCCAAGAACACAAATTGAAAGGAGGCTTGGGACTACCAAATTGGGAACTTTATTATCACGCGTCATCATTAACTTGGGTCAAAGATTGGGTTACTCTCACAAGAAGTCGAATACTAGCAATTGAAGGCCATGATCTGCCCCAGGGTTGGCATTCATACCTTTGGTCCAAAGACAACAAACAACCCAAAAGTTTAACAAACCATCATATTAGGGCGATCCTTTTTATGTCATGGTTGAAAATTAAACAACTATATAACCAAATCCCAAGATGGTTAGCACCAATCGAAGCAGTGACTTATCCAATGGTTCATAACTCAAAAAGAAATTTAACCTATGAAGATTTGATAGATGAAATTGGCAATATTAGAACAAGGGCAGACTTAGGGTTAAGGGGTTGGAAAATTGACTGGTGGTCCTACACGCAAGCAGTATCTAAATTCAATAAGGATAAAAAACAATTTGGAATTTACCCATCAAAACAGGATATTGATAAGATCCTATGGGATTCACCGATTAAATTCATCTCTAAATCATACAAATTGCTTTTACAAGGTTACATTGGTGAGGAAATAATCAAAGGTGCTATGATCGCCTGGGGGAGAAACATAGGAAGGAACATTACACTCGATGAATGGCAAACAATTTGGGGCAAATCTATCAAAATGACCCTGGCCTCCTCATTTAAGGAGAATCTATACAAAATGCTGTACAGGTGGTATTTACCACCATCCCGAATAGCGCATATGTTTCCGAATACCTCCGATAGATGTTGGAAATGTAAAACGGCCAGGGGTACGTTTTTCCACCAATGGTGGACTTGTCCAAGAATTAATCAACTCTGGAAGAAAATACAGACCTGGCTGTTGGAAATAGTAGGCATCAACTTCTCTCTTAAGCCTGAATATTACCTAATCGGTATTAAACCAGACCAAACTCAGAACCAAGACTGGTACCTTTTTATACATATTACAACTGCAACAAGGATGGCCATTGCCCAACAATGGAAAGATAGTAATATACCAACAGACCACCTAATCATATCTAAAATTTTTAACTGTGCTGAATCCGATAGGTTAACATATGCCTTAAAAGACAAATCAGAGTCAATTTATGCTCAAACATGGGGAAAATGGTACATATGGTACGACAAGAGAACAAAAGGATACCAAAGCAAACAACCAATTAATATAAATGTGAAATAAATACAAGGAACAAGTGAGATGATATTGAACTTAAGATAATTGTAGAGATATATATGCAGATAGTTAAGTTAAAATGTATATAATAATGAATAGAACAGACTGGGACAAACAAAAACGTTTGAATTAGGGGAATAGCTATATCCCCGGTATGCCCATCCTCTTCTTCTTATTTTCTAGAAGCTGCCAAAGATAGCAAAATAGAATCAAGTCTGATAGATAGATAGATAGATAGATAGATAGATAGATAGATAGATAGATAGATAGATAGATAGATAGATAGATAGATAGATAGATAGATAGATAGACAGACAGACAGACAGACAGACAGACAGACAGACAGACAGACAGACAGACAGACCACAATGCACAATGCACAATGCACAATACACAATACACAATACACAATAGCTGAGTTGGAAGGGACCTTGGAGGTCTTCTAGTCCAACCCCACACCTAGGCAGGAAGCTCTATACCGTTTCAGACAAATGGCTCTCCAGTATCCTCTTAAAGACTTCCAGTGTTGGGGCATTCACAACTTCTGGAGGCAAGTTGTTCCACTGATTAATTGTTCTAACTGTCAGGAAATTTCTCCTCAGTTCTAAGTTGCTTCTCTCCTTGATTGATTTCCACCCATTGCTTCTTGTCCTACCTTCAGGTGCTTTGGAGAATAGTTTGACTCCCTCTTCTTTGTGGCATCCCTTATATATTGGAACACTGCTATCTGTCACCCGTGGTCTTTCTTTTCATTAAACCAGACATATCCTATTCCTGCAACCGTTCTTCATATATTTTAGCTTCCAGTCCCCTAATCATCTTTGTTGCTCTTCTCTGCACTCTTTCTAGAGTCTCCACATCTTTTTTACATTGTGGCAACCAAAACTGGATGCAGTATTCCAAGTGTGGCCTTACTAACCAATTATAAAGTGGTATTAACACTTCACATGATCTTGATTCTATCCCTCTGTTTATGCAGCCTAGAACTGTGTTAGCTTTTTTTGGCAGCTGCTGCGAACTGCTGGCTCGTTTAAATGTTTGTCCACTAGGACTCCAAGATCCCTCTCACAGTTACTACTATTGACAAAGGTACCACCTATATGTACCTGTGCATTTTGGGTTTTTTGCCTAAATGTAGAACCTTACTCTTTTCACCATTGAATTTCATTTTGTTAGATAGTGCCCAGTGTTCAAGTTTGTCAAGATCCTTCTGTATCTTAAGCCTATCTTCTGGAGTGTTGGCTATTTCTGCCAGCTTGGTGTCATCTGCAAATCTGATGAGTTCCCCATTTATTCCCTCATCCAAATCATTGATAAAGATGTTGAAGAATACTGGGCCTAAAACAGAGCCTTGGGGTACTCCACTGCATACTTCCCTCCATGTAGATGCAGATAGATAGGTAGGTAGGTAGGTAGATAAGTAGATAGGTAGATAGGTAGATAGATGATACATAGGGATGGATGGATGGATGGATTTAGATTTTGGATTATTTTCATGAAGTAAATAACTGTTTCTTGTAAAATATCTAAAGGTATCTCTTAATGGTATTTGAAAGTTATACTTTTCTATGAAGAATTTTGCCCTGGAGTACAATTACACAATTGTACTCATTAAACATACTTCATCCCCATAATAATGGAAATGGTCTCATGGAGAAGTAAGTGCCATCAATACTGCAGAAAGTAAATTATTTAATGCTATGAAACAGATCTACATATAACTCAGAACTTTGGTTCTAGAAATACAAAATAATTATTCATAAGCATTGATTTAAATCTTAGTCTCAGTTGCTGGGTGTTTAGCCTTTTCTTTCTTTCATTAGGTATTATACAATACAAGTAAAACTTATACAACTACAAAATGAACAGATATTATGCTGACCATAAAACAACTTGCAAGTTTGACCTGGTTCATTATTTTTCTTTCAATTGCCTAGTCTTTCCAAATACTCAGGTACTGTTAAAATGTTTTAAAATATAAACTAGAGATAATGTCAGCTTCTTTATATATTTAACAATATTTTATAATACCCCAATCAAATCTGAATGGTTAAAAGTAAAGTCATTGTTACTTTCTATAAAACTTCAGACCCACTGACTGATAATAATTGGCTAAAAATATTTAGTTACTATAAGCTCAGATCAAGTGTTGCCTTATAATTGAGTATTATAAAAATAATATAATTTAATATAACATAATGATATAAAAAATAATACTGGAAACCCATTGTAACCAATTCTGTTTCAGACAAAAGATCATTGTACAATACAGGTGGGTGGGAAAAGTTGTCTTTATTTTCAGACTATCTCATTATGTGTTATTTGATACTAAATCTTTTCTCATTATTGTGATTCATTTCTTTTCTCCGCATATCACTTAGTTTTCATTGAGCCCAAGAGTTTACCATTAATTATCTCTTTTCCTGTCAAAACCATTGTGCCATTTTTCTAAAGCAAGAAGCATTTTAAACACACAAAGAATCTGATGTGGCCTTCTATTCTAACAAAATATACTCTCTTTAATAAAATATTTTTTCACATTATTCTCCTTTTGCTCTTTTATAGTTAGTAGTCTTACCATCTTAGCCTTGCACAATATGTGATGGGTTTTTTTTCAATTCTTTCTTAGAATTAAAGATAATAGAATTATCAGAGACTGATGGTATAACCAGGTTTTGAGGGGCTTCTGGAAAAATCCAAAGGGCTGAAGCAAATCACACTTTGGGAGTGAAAATATTCCATAAGGTGGGCACCACAGTATAGAAAGCTTGCCTGCTGAGATTAACCAAGTGTAGCTTCATAGCAGATGGGATTTGTAGCAGGGCTCTTCTGCTGGATCTGATGGGCTTTCTTTCTTTCTTTTTTATGACATGGTTTTTATATTTTTGTATTTTTATTTTTACATTTTATGTACAAGTAGTCCTTGGTTTATGAACATAATTGATCCCGAAATTTCTGTTGCTAAGAAAGACAGTTGTTAAGTGAGCTTTTTCCAATTTATGACCTTTCTTTCACAGATATTAAGTGGTATTAAGTTAGTAACATGATTGTTAAGTGAATTGGACTTCCCCATTGACTTTTCTTGTCACAAGGTTGCAAAAGGTGATCACATGACCTCGGAACACTGCAAGCATAATAAATGCATGCCAGTTGCCAAGCTTCCAAATGTTGATTAGTTGTCCGTGTAGATGCTGCAAATGATTGTAAGTGTGAAAAACACTGGTCACTTTTTTTAGTGCCATTGTAGCTTCAGTCATTAAACAAGGTTGTAAGTTGAGGAATATATGTATCTACATATTTATCACATAATATTGTATAGTACAATATATAATAATTGTTCTATTTATATATTTGTATTTTATGTTTTGGATCATATTTTTGTCGGGGTGAGGGGTTTTTTCTCTCAGATGTAGAATTGGCCAGATGAAAGGAAAACATGGTATTTCTTATATGTCCTTTATATTTGAAGTCTATAGCAATGAAGATAATTGCATATTGAGTTTCAAACTACTTTGGAGGGATTTGGGAAATCGAGGATAGGAATGTTGCTTCCATCGCACCATTCAAAGTGGTAATAAATGAAAAGAAATTGAGAAAATTAGATAGGTTGACTGTTTTGATTTTATTGGAATTCTTTACGTGCTATTCTTATGATCCCTTTTGCCCTTACACTTTGTTTTATGTTTAGAGACTTGGCTTCATAGCCTTAATGATAATATTTCTCATTGAGATTTTTTCCACCTGCAAAAAAATGGCCTCAGTTTATTTTAGGTTGACACAAAATTTATATGTATTTCTGGGTTGGAAGGTCCAAAACACGTTTCTTTGTATTTTCGTACAATTAAAGATATAAATTCTTGATACAATTTTTGCAGCTGGATAGAACAGAATTATCACGAGGTTGGTGGCAGGCTACCCTAGTAATCCATACTGGTTATAGGTATGATATGTTATACTCGGGGCAATTTTGATAAGGCTCACAGCAAAAGGATGGAAAAACTTTATTTTTGTTTTGTTTACCCTCTTTTGAATTTTTAAAATCCAGGGTGGAGAAAGTATGGCTTTCTAGTTGTTGCTGAATGACACATCCCAGTATCACTTGCAATTATTAGGTGGATTGGAAAGTTCTAAAAGGCCACATCTTTCATTTCCATATATTAACATATAATACAAAGTTCAAATTAAGATTCACTCAAGGGATTTCTTCCCTTAAAACATAAGGCTTTGTTACTGATAAATGTAAAGTCTAGGTTCACTGTGTTTAATTTCTGCAAAGAAGAATCTGGAGAGTTAAAGCAAGCTATGAGACACTAGAATACCAAATCTCACCTCCCTATGGGGGGGAAAAATCAGGTATCAAAAAGAAAAAGATCTAGGTTTTCAGTGTAAACTGTTCTGATAAGCAAGGAAACATGGAAGATGAACTACCTGAGCAAGTGGAAGTTGAATGCAGGCTTCTAACTTCAAGCAATGAAGAAATGGAAGATAATATGCATTTAATAGAAGCTTTACGCTAATTACTTAAGGTAGCTATGTTTTGATTAAGATGCTATTGTCAGGTTTCTGAAAGATGCTCTAATTGATTCATGAGCCTCAAGCCAAGTTTCAAAAGAGTAAAGCCCAGGGGAGGGGAGTGTAAAATGTGATGCAAACTTACACTTAGTTAAGAAAGAGAGGAGGTAAGATAGATGGGATAATGAAAAGGACCAGAAAACACTAGAAAATTTACATTTCCTTCATACATTATAATAAGGTCCTTATTTTATAGATTATGCCAAATGCAAAACATATTAAATCTAATGAGAAGGACAGAACACTACTTTGATCTAATATGGAAGTTTTACAAGGATAAAAAGGTATTATAATAATTACAATAGTAGTCTGAAGAGAGAACGAAGTGAGACTAGACAGATACAGTCCCAGATTTTTAAATGTATATGGTAAATATATTTAAAAAATGGCAGGATAAGTAGAAATGAAATGGAATGGAATGAAAATTGAAGCCAAACTGTAGATTGAATCACTTAAGTTTGAGAAATGTAAGTGAGACCACTTTGTTGATTGGATGAAGAAAAAATCTAGACCATTTATGTACATAAAAATGAAACATAAACATTCTGAATTAATGTTCAATAATTAAAAAATCAATGGTGGAATGACCACGGGTGAAATGCTACAGGTTCTGATTGGTTTGATAGAACCAGTAGCAAAAATGCAAAAGGTTTGCCCAAACCAGTAGTAAAAAAAAAGCTTTAAAAAGTGGGGTGGGGGTGTTCCATGACACTCAGCTGTGCAACGCAATCATTGGTACCTCTTTTTTTCACTTTTTAAAACATTTTTACTACATATTCACCCGAACTGGTAGTAAAAAAAATGCTTTAAAACCTGGGGGGTGGGGAGGAGCTTCCGACGATTGAGCGAATCAACTGTGAGCCACACAATCGTCGGAACATGTTTTTTTTCACTTTTTAAAGCATTTTTAAAGCATAGTTCAGGCGAATAGGTAGAAAAAAAATGCTTTAAAAAGTGAAAAAGTTGGCCACGCTCACCCAGTCACATGACCATCACCACCACCAAGCCATGCCCACAGAACTGTTGGCAAAAAAAATATTTAGATTTCACCACTGGTGATGACCAGTTATGAAATCGGGACACAAATATATATTTCGAGTTGGTTAATAAATGTACCATGCACAAAGAACCATTTTGTTACTTATGGACCAATTAAGGAAGGACACAGTGGCTCAGATTCTCAGCTTGTTGATCAGAAAGGTCAGCAGTTTGGCAGTTTGAATCCCAGCGCCACATAATGGAATGAGCTCTTATTACTTGTCACAGATTCTGTCAATCTAGCAGTTCAAAAGCACGTAAAAATGCAAGTAAAAAAATAGGAAACACCTTTGGTGGAAAGGTAACAGTGTTCTGTGCATCTTTGGCATTTAGTCATACCAGCCACATGACTTCTTTGAAGCGCACTGACTTTTCAGCTCTAAAACGGAGATGAGCACTGCTTCCTAGAGTCGGGAACAACTAGCACATATGTGCGAGGGGAACTTTTACCTTTTGGAGCATTGTAACATTAACTTATGAAAAGACACCTGAGCAATAATTTATAATCAGTTTCCATATACCCAATTTGTTGTTGTTTTTTCATTTGTATTCTGAACAAATTTAGTAAGTCTGTTCTTTCTGCTTTTAGCACTAATTTATTTTCTTTTCAAATTTCTTATGGGATTGACTTTATTAGCATATAAGAACATTGTCTTCTTAGACAATCTGCATGTATTTTCACACTTAGCTTTGGCTTCAGCAACCTTGTAAATACATGCAAATCATTAATGAATCTTTCTCTTGACTTTCTCAAAAAGATGTCATCTAGTTCATGTTTGCCTTGAAAATATGAAATTGAACTGAACCGAATTGAAGGAAAAATTAAACGGAAACCAAATGTTGCTTTGTAGTATACACATATTAATAAAAGCTAGTTAAAAGCATTTCTTCATGCAAAATAAATATTGTAAAATATTCTTTTTCACTAGAACAAATCATCCCTTTTATTTTATGGGAGTTATTAGCTTTTATAACTTGACAAAAACCTAGTTCATGTCTATCTCAAACCTGAGTATAGGGTTCCTGGTGAGAATACAAGAAATACATTTCCAGCAGCAATTTGCTTCTTTGAATGAAATACATTTAACATTCCACATCATTAATATTAAGAATTAGGTATGAACTAGAGAGATGAAAAAAATCTAATTGCCCATTTTTCATCAGCAATACGCTAAATGAAGCTCAGTGTGATTGGCAATTATAAAGACCTCCTGAAGTTTCATTTTATTATAACCTTGTCCTTCTCCTGGGACCAAAGTACATTCCCCAAGCCACCTTCCTCCCAATCATACAAGAATCCATTCACATTTGAATTTTCTAAGCAATTTATCTCTTACAAAATTGAATTGTTCTTCCAAGTGATTGAAATTCACAGTTGCTAATTATACTAGGCGTTTGTCCATTGCAATTGTCATTCAAATGTGGTCTAAGTGATAATAGATTTCCCTGTCATGTTTCGGAATCCTATGTTAGAATGAATGCTTTTTGAAATAGAGGGGAGCAATTCTTTTTATTTTATTGATGTTTACTGACGGGGTGGCTCAGTGGCTAAGACACTGAGCTTGTCGATCAGAAAGGTTGACAGTTCGGCAGTTTGAATCCCTAATGCTGCATAATGGAGTGAGCTCCCATTACTTGTCCCAGCTTCTGCCAACCTAACAGTTCAAAAACACGTAAAAAATTCAAGTAGAAAAATAGGTGGGAATTTGGTGGGAAAGTAACAGCGTTCCATGCGCCTTTGGTATTTAGTCATGCTGGCCACAAGGTCACGGAGATGTCTTTGGACAGTGCTGGCTCTTTGACTTTGAACTGAGATGAGCACCACCCCCTAGAGTTGGAAACGACTAGCACATATGTGCGAGGGGAACCTTTACCTTTACCTTTTATAGATTTCATCCTTATTTGGGTGGGTATGAAACTGCTCACAATTGTATGCATTTGTTTCAGAGTGTTCAATACATTTCTTTGCTTCAATCCAGGATACCAGAGCTGAAACAAAACTGTATTTGTAAATATCTTCCATTATCCTTTCCACAAAAATGATGGTATGATGTCAGCATCAAAGAAATGTCAGGGTACCTATATATCTGGGAATAAGCTACATTAAATTTAATAGAATGAACTTGTGTTTTATTTACCTCATCTAACAGCTCATCGGCACTGTGGAACTGTTAACCACAATGCCTTGTATTGTAATACACCCCAACATTCAGAATATTGTTATTCTGAACAAGAACACATGCTGGGAGAAATGGTAACATAGAAATATTTACAAGTCTCTCTTTTGTACCATTTGGAGCTACATGAATAGTGTAGGATAATCTGTTTTTCAAAATTCGACATGGACATTTGAAAGGTTTGTTCTTTATTCTTTTTTTGGTAGAAACACTTCCTTGCATTACAGCTATCAATTTAAAATAAATCCCCATATTTGTTTCTGCAGCAGAACACAGTTATCTTTTTTTTGTTTTGTCTTAAAAATGCCCTTCACTCCTTTATACTGTAATGCAGAGGTTCCCAAACTTGGCAACTTTAAGACTTGTGGACTTCAACTCCCAGAAATCTGCTGCTTCAACTCCCAGAAATCTGCTGTAAGGCATCATATTTCTTGAAGAATATCTCAAATATGGTGTTATGTTAATGCTGAAAGACATATACGTTGCCTTTCTATATACAATTTAAGAAGTTGTTTCTTATCTTCAAAGATATGAAATTTCTTATAGGCAATTCTCTTGGAGACTGCCTATCTTGTTCTAAAGCTATTTAGACATTATGCTAGACAAGGGCCCCTTTGAAGTTCTGAAGTTTTTCAGACACTTATGTTTAATAAAATAGGATAGGATAAGTTCCTGTATTGTTCTTAGACTAGACAAAATATTCTTGGGGGGTAGGGGTATTTTTTATTTTCAATATTGTAAATTACACAGAGTCACGTATGCAAGATGGCGAGCAAATAAATATCATCATCATCATCAACATCATCTAGTCTTTAAAATCACTAGTTTAACCACTTTGTAGTATTAAATTAGTTTCCTGGCAAGTCCACATATTTACTTTTAATAATAATTTTACACTAGTTTCTTGACTACTCCCTCAATATATACTTGCCGATTAAAAAGTGATTGTGTTAGAAAAATCTGTTCACAAGCATCCATTATTTCCAATAGTTGACTATAAATCACATACATTATATGCATTATTCTTTCTGAAACATATCATTCAACATTTGAAAAAAAAGTCTTTTTTTTAATTTGATGCACATTTTGCTATCAGTAAGTTACTGTATGAAATCTCCAAATATATTCCTTTTAACTGAAATATTTAGATTCAGTTCTTAAATATTGCCAATTCCTTTACAAACATTGATTCATTTAAGAACTGAAATGATTGATTTAACCCAGTGGCGGGATTCAAAAATTTTTTTACTACCAGTTCTGTGGGCGTGACTTGGTGGGCATGGCAGGGGAAGGATTCGGTAAAATCTACATTCCCTCCCCACTCCAGGAGAAGGTTACTGGAAAATTTCCATTTCCTCCTGATCAACTGGGATACAGGAGGCAAAGAATAAATGGGGGTGGGGCCAGTCAGAGGTGGTATTTACCAGTTCTCCAAACTACTAAAAATTTCCGCTACTGGTTCTCCAGAATTGATCGGAACCTGCTGAATACCACCTCTGATTTAACCATTGGGCAAGAAAAGTCATAAAATGGGGCAAAACTATCAATAGAAATTTTGGGTTCACTTGGGGTCATACATTAAGGATTATCCATATAACAGTCTCCTCTTCCTTTAAATATTTGTCATTTAAAACTACTTGCATTTATTCAGATTAGTCTCAGAGGACCTCTCATCAGTTCATGCAGATGAATTAGTCATTAGTGCATATTACCTGGCTGATTTCACAGCCATCTCCAGACTGTTTGTTAGTCCCTGAAAAAGCTGCGAATTAAAAAATAACTGGTCATTATCTTGAAGGTGATTAGAAAAAACAATCTATTAAAGATGGGCATTTTTCCATACTGTTTATGTATATTTTTAAAAGATGAACACTTGATAGTAATAGAAAACAGCTATAATCGTGCTGTTTTAAGTATTAGTTATAATTTATTTGTATTTTGTATTTATTAAATTTATATACCGCACCTTCTCCCTACTGGGACTCAGGTTGTCCCAGTAGGTCTGTCTCTTCCCCAAAGCTGAGTTTTCTACTGGTAGAATTCTTTCTTTATCAGCATTATCAATGAGATCAATTCATATTTTGTCATTGAAATTTCATTTTAAAAATTTGAAACACAGATAATGTACCTTTAATTTCTTGGTTAAAAATATTTTGCTACCAAGCAAAGAAACTTCAGCCACTAACATTTATGCCCAGAGAGCACTAGAACCAGAGATGACCCAATAAAATTGAATTGTTGAAAAATCATCCTTCTAGATAAATATGATGTATATTTCTCACATATGCTTAAACAACAGCCCGTATGATGTACTCATAATTTATTTTCCTCATTGCAGCATAGGGTAACCTTTACCACAGTAATAACAATATTCACAAGTATACTTTGCACTAAAAAAACTGTTTATAAAGATATTTGATTAAGAAGATTTTTATGACGATATATGACAGACGAGCAAACTTGACATTAGCAAACTGTCTTTGTTATTGAAATGCTGCTTACTGTGAGGGTTCAGCTATGAGAATGGAAAAGGAACACCTATTTGTTTCCCACCTGGCTTTAATAAACTGTATTGTAGGAACCTGATAAATAGCATCTGCATTTTAGGCTAAGAATTAGCCTTAGGGAGCATACCTCTTTCACCTGCTTATGTTTTATTTATTTATCTATCAAATTTATATAGCTGCCCAGTTCACCCGAGGTGACTTGGGGCAGCACACAACAATAAATAATATAAAAGAATATAGAAACAGCCAATTCAAATATAAAAAGCATAATAATAAATATCCTAACCACCCAAAATACCAAACCCTAAATGAAAGGAGAATAAATAAGTTACTGGTTCAATCGAAGCCCAAGGCATGACCACATAATCAGGTAATGAGGACTTTTTGGAGTATCTAAAGGGAATTGAGAACAGACAGGTTGTCAGTGAAGCCACAAATCAGTTTGTTCATTACAGTCTTGTCACAATATTCCACAACCGTTTAAAAATTGATTTGGAAAATGGCACCTCCCATTCTTTTTCCAACATTCTTCCATCTTTTATATTTCCGTTAATCTGTCCCAACATGATCTCTAGAGCATGGCACAAAACAAATCTGGTGCTGTAGTCTTGTGTACTATGGAAATTTTTCAAAGACATTATTAGAGCATAAAGTGCTCATAATATTGTTTTAATCCTGTCACTAAAACATAAACTGAGGCTACTTATTCCTGTCTAGCAAAAGATACTAGCTGGTAATTTTTAAAAACATGCTGCAAGGTATCAAGTTTTTTCTTCTTCTTCTATATTCTATTGGTACATTTTATAGGTAAGAGTGAAACTTTAAGCGAACCGTAGGTCAGGGACAAATCAATAGATCAAAGTCATCTAAAGCTGAAAAGCATGGAGTGACAATAGCTTAAACAGATCCATGGAGATTTCATAGGCAGGGTGATTCAATAAAGTACATTCAGAATTGCTTCATGAAGCCATGTTTGTAAATATGTCTATATGATTAACCTTAAGTCCTACTTTCTGATTGACACTGCTTTAAAATTCAAAACTCTATTACATTTATGTGATTTTCTAAAGGTCTGAGTTAGCTACACAGCTCTGCAACATGGAAGTACCCATCACATTTTGAAGTCTTTGAAGTTCAAAATGCTTTTACTTTTAATAAAAAGAGCATTGATTTATCTCCTAAACCCAGATGCATTCTAAGTCACTGTGGCTTTGAAATATCTTGTCTGCCACAAAGATCAACTGCTACTGTATTTTACAGATAATGTAATACATAATAGATAAGATGACCTATCTCTATAGAAATGCAGAATACTTCATTATCAGTTACATTTTTCCCAGTGCTCAATTATCACTTTCTTTTTTATGGCTTATAAAAAACATACCTAGAAAGCAGTCCAGATGTAACTCATTTGTGTTAACCTAGCTTCTAAATTATATCAGCAGATTTACATCTCCAATTTTTTTTATCCAGGGTTGTCAGAATTCATAGATATTAAAGGAAGCCCAGTACTCTATAAAAGATTAATGGCTCATAAAAAAACATTTTGAAGCATTTTGACATTGGAGCCCAGCAAAGCTATATTCCATGTTTAGCTCAGAAAAGAAAGACCATGAGCTATTTTCATACAGGTAGTCTTCCTTTAGTGATTTTTCAATGTTACATCACTGAAAATGTGACTTATAACCACTTACAACTGTTGCAGCTTCCCCATGGTCACATGATCAAAATTCAGACAGTTGGCAACTGACTCATGACGGTTGCAGTGTCTCAGGTGTATGTGATCCCCTTTTGTGGGCTTCTGACAAGAAAAGTCAAGCGGGAAGCCAGATTCACTTAACAACATGGGCTGGTATGGGTTTGCCCATGTTCAGGAGAACCAGTAGTTATGGTCAGTGCAGAAAACCTCCAAATCCCGCTCCTGGCTGACACCCTCCCGCCCCATTCCCGCCCCTTCCAGGAGTCTCCACGCCGCCCATTTTGGATGTGAGGTAAATGCAGGGCTTGCATAGACGCTCGGGGGAGGGAGGATGGGCCTTCTGAAACGCTGGAAACAGGCCTTTTTCTGGCCTCCGGAGGGCCTCCAGAGCCTGGGGGTAGCAGTTTCCGCCCTCCCAGAGGCTTGGGGAAATCCTTCAAAGCCTGGAGAAGGCAAAAATGGCCTTCCACCTGGTGCAGGAGGCTGACTATGCCATGCCACCCAGCAACCAGGCAGAATCCATTGCTGAAATTTTTGAAGCCCACCTCTGCTTAACAACCGTATTACTAACTTAACTGCAAAAATTCACTTAATAACTATAGCAAGAAGGTTCGTAAACCGATGTCTCACTCAGCAAGATAAATTTTCCTCTCAATTGTGGTCGTAAGTCTACCTGTATTATCTGTTGATAAAGATGTACATTTTGGTTATAAAAATATGTAAAAATAGTTTCTTCATTCTGATGAAGAGAATTGTTACATTCAGAACCCTACGGATTCTAATCTTCTTAAAAGATCCCCTTAGAACTTTATACTGTATGTTTATTGAATAAATATTTATTTTATGTAAAATACTAGAATTTTCCAGATTGATTTTCAAAATGTATTCCTTCAAGAAAACCAAATTCATTTTTCATTAAACTACAGCCTACTCCTGTTTTGATATCAAATATTGATATCTCAGTACATCACTCAGTACATAACTCACTAACAATTCACTTTATGATTCAAACATTTAACACCCTGTGTAATGCCATTCCAAGATGATGTGTACCTAAGGAATAGAAAGTGAAACTTAATAGTATTTCAACTGATTAGTGATAAAGTTTAAAATAATTACAAATTATTCAACTAAAAATCTGAACAAATTTTATTAAACCCAATATAAATGTGGCATAAGTAAATCTTATAACAAGAAATAATTAGATTCCATTGAGTTGAGTTTACCTTGTTTACATTATGGTCCACATTATCCTGCCTTTAGTAATAACTCATAGTACTTCAAAGAACATTCCAGTTATCACTGTCAGGCTTTATCCAGGCATGGCAATAAATCCCTGCTCAAAACTCAACCCCATATTCATTGATTAGTTAACAGCCAACAGTGCAATATATGTGCTTTATTGCAGACAAGAAGAAAGTAATATTACAACACTGGAGAACAGTGAATATGGCCTTCAAGGGAATATTCAGAACACATTAGAGAATCAACATGGGCAAAAGCATTTGTTAAGTCTTGAAAAAGAAACAGTATTGGAAAGAGGCTTAGCAATAGCAATAGCAATAGCAGACTTATATACTGCTTTGCAGTGCTTTACAGACCTCTCTAAGCATATTGCCCCCAACAATCTGGGTCCTCCTTTAGACCTTAGGTTGGTTCCTTCCTGAAATAAAGAAATATAAGAGGCAGAGAAGCAACATACAGGGAACTTTCACGATTCTATCATATAGCCAGCCTGGTTCAGTAAAGTATTGTTATAGTCTTAGAGTGGAATTGCTTTCTTCATCTAGCCCTTTCAAGTCAATATCCTCTCAAGGAAAAAGTTAAAGCACGGGTGTCAAACCCGATTATGTCACATGATTTTTTTGCCTTTGTAGAACTGGGGTGGGCATGGCTTGTGCATGATACAACCGGCCTGCGGACCTCCAGTTTGACAGGCCTGAGTTAGAGCAATTGGTTGATTGACTCTTAATATAGCCCACTTCCCTCAAATTCATAATAAAGGCATCTTCTTTGTATTGCTCTTTTGCAGTCATCTTACACTGGCCCTTTCTCTTTCCTATTAAATAGTCCTTATTTATGAAAGACATTTGGAAAAGAAACCCTGAAGGTAACATGGGTACATGTTGGATATGAACATCGGAAAGCAATTTTTTTTTTTGAGGTGAAGAGACCCCAAACAATTTATGGGATAAAAGTTAAGGCTAGTAATTTGAACTGTTTTTTGGAAAGAGGTTAGCAGGTAGAATCAATGGATATAGAACCAGTCTCACAGCAAGTCCCAGGAAGGAATGTGTAATTATTAAAGCTATAAAATGTATCTGTTTTGAAATTGTGTAAAAGCAATGACAGCATGTGGTGAACATTTTGTAACTTAAAGAAATTGCTACCAGACATTTCTGACCAAATTATACCCTTGTGCTTCTGAAAAGTAAGAAGAGATTGAATAACATTAGGTGTATACCTTTGGGAATGTGTGCTTATGTTGGTGTGCACACTCATTAATTATCTACTAATTTCCTAAGCAGAATTTATTCAACTTGGTGAAAGTTCAATTAACTGGGTAGTTTTTTCAGCAAAGTCTTTTAGAAATAGTTCATTTGGTATTAAAATAAACTATAAATGGTCTGTTGTCGAAGATATTTTTAAATTACTAAATTGGCAAATGAATTTTCACCAGAAAACCCATATCTTGAATAATACATTCATATAAACATCATGTAGATAGCATTAATAAGGACTTTAGAAAATATGTCATGGGTCAAAAGACTTCCCATCATATCAGATGTTGTCTTGTTTTTATCAATATTTATCACATTAATATTTTAAATAGTTTTCTCAATGTTGTTGTACTAAAATGCTATTAACATACATTTATAGATTATATTAACAAATATAATACATTAAGCAGTTGTCAATACATTTTCTATTTCATATCTGCAAATTTTGTTAATGGTCTTTGCTATCAGTTTGAATGGGGGTTCTTTTATATTATGTACTTATTGAAATACAGTAGACTCATTCAGTGGTATGATTTGGTGATGTATATTAGACTTAGTTCCAAGGAAATACAGGTTTGGGTGAAAAACAGAATTCAGAATGTGAAGAATTCAGAACTTAACAATATTATGTATATTTCTATCTAGTAATAAAAGTTAATTAAATGACTGCCTCTTAGTTAAGACCAGGTTCCCAACTCAATGTAACATGGCACATTTTGATGAATAGCACTTTAATGTTGTCAGAACACTGCTTCTTTGCAATACTTTTGAAATAGTAAGTTATAGCAGCTGAAAAATGATTACAATCATTTTGAAGGGACTTTGGAGGTCTTCTAGTCCAACCCCCTGCTCAAGCAGGAGTCTATACCGTTTCAGATAGGTGGATGTCCAGTCTTTTCTTTAAAAACCTCTAGTGATGAAGCACTTACAACTTCTGAAGGCAAGCTGTTCCACTGGTTAATTGTCCTCACTGTTAGGAAGTTTCTTCTTAATTCCAGGTTTCTTCTCTCCTTGATTAGTTTCTATCCATTGTTTCTTGTCTTGCTTTCTGGTGCTGCGGAAAATAAGTTGACACCCTCTTCTTTGTGTCTGCCACTCAAATATTGGAACATGGCTATCATATCACTATTAATCATCACTAGACTGACCATATCTAATTCCTGCAACCATTCTTCATATGTTTTTGTCTCCAGACCCTTAATCATCTTAGTTGCTCTTTTTTGCATTTCTTCCAAAGTCTCAACATCTTTTTTGTAATCTAGTGAGCAAAAGTGGATGCGGTATTCCATGTATCATTTCACTAAGGCTTTATACAACAATACTAATATTTCATGTGATTTAAATTATATGCTCTACAAAAAAAGCTCTACAACAGCTTTTTCGGCTGCTGCCATGTACTGCTGACCCATGTTTAAGTGATAGTCCATTAGGACTCCAAGGTCTCTCTCACAGTTATGCTTTTAAAGCCAGGTTTCATCTAATCTGTACTTATAACTTTGGTTTTTCCTGCCTAGGTGTAAAACCTTGCTTTTCTCTACATTAAACTTCATGTTGTTAGATAGGGCCCATTTTTCAAGGCTATCAATCTCTTTTTAGATCCTGAGCTTGTCTTCTGGGGTGTTGGCTTTTCCTGCCAGTTTAGTGCCATCTTAAATTTGATTCCCTCATCTAAGTCATTTATAATGATATTGAAGAGTACTGGGCCTAAGACGGAACCTTGTGGTACCCCACTACTTACTTCCCTCCAAGTAGGTGTAGTACCATTAAGGACTATTTATTGAGTATGATTTGTCAGCTAGTTACAAATCCATCTGGTGGTGATGCTGTCTACAGCACATCTTTCTAGTTTACCAAGAAGTAGGTTGAGGACTATTTATTTATTTATTTTATTTATTTATTTATTTAAATTTATATCCCGCCCTTCTCCACAGAGGACCCAGGGCGGTGCACAGGAAATTTAAAAGACATACAAAATACAATACATATAATTTAAAAAACTATTAAATAATCCTATCCTGCGCTAAAACCAAATTTTAAAAACCCAATTTAAAACTACCTAAAAGTCCCCATGGGAGGTTAGGCTAGATCGGCTTGTTGAAACAAATATGTCTTAAGACATTGGCGGAAGAGGCGGAGGTCGGTGATGGTACGTAATTCAGGGGGTAGGTCATTCCAGAGGGCTGGACCCGCCACAGAGAAGGCTCTTCCCCTGGGTGTCGCCAGTCGGCATTGTCCGGCCGACGGCACCCTGAGAAGGCCTTCTCTGTGGGAGCGTATCGGTCTAAGGGATGTATGGGGCAGGAGGCGGTCTCGCATATAACTAGGCCCCGAGCCATGGAGTGCTTTAAAGATAGTTGTCAAAACCTTGAAGCGCACTCGAAAGGCCACAGGAAGCCAATGCAGCTCGCGCAGGATCGGTGTTAAGTGGGAGCATCTAGTGGCTCCCATAATCACCCGCGCGACTGCGTTTTGGACTAGCTGTAGCTTTCGAGTGCACCTCAAGGGAAGCCCCATGTAGAGGGCATTACAGTAGTTGAGTCGGGACATCACGAGAGCTTGAGTGACTGTGCGAAGGGCAGCCCGGTCCAGTAAGGGGCGCAATTGGCGCATCAGGCGTACCTGATGAAACGCCCCCCTGGCCACGGCCGCCACATGGTCCTCCATGGACAGCCGGGAATCCAGGAGGACACCCAAATTGTGCGCCCTCTCCACGGGGGCCAGTGTTTCGCCCCCAATGGTCAGAGTTGGAGTAATCTGGCTGAACCGGGGTGCCGGAAACCACAGCCACTCAGTCTTGGCAGGGTTGAGCTTGAGTTTGTTACCACCCATCCAGATCCGTACGGCTTCCAAACACCGGGACAGCACTTCGGCGGCATCGTTAGGGTGGTTTGGGGTGGATATGTACAGCTGAGTATCATCAGCGTACAGATGGTACTCCACCCCAAAACCACGGATGATCTCACCCAGCGGCTTCATATATGTGTTGAAAAGGATGGGCGAGAGGACCGACCCCTGAGGAACCCCACATAAGAGAGGCCTCGAGGTCGACCTTCGCCCTCCCGTCAACACATATTGCGACCGACCAGAGAGGTAGGACGAGAACCACCGCAGAACGGTGCCTCCCAGCCCCAACCCCCCCAGTCGGTGCAATAGGATACCATGGTCGATGGTATCAAAAGCCGCCAAGAGGTCTAATAGGACTAGGATAGAGGAATCACCTCTATCCCGCGCCCTCCAGAGATCATCAACCAACGCGACCAATGCCGTCTCGGTACTGTGACCGGGTCGGAAGCCGGACTGGCGCGGGTGTAGATAATCAACTTCCTCCAGGTGTCGCGGAAACTGTTGGGCTACCACACTCTCAACAACCTTCACCAAAAAGTGAAGGTTGGAGACCGGACGATAGTTTTCTAATAATGCTGGGTCCAGGGACGGCTTCTTGAGGAGGGGCCTCACTACCGCCTCTTTCAAGACGGCAGGTAAGGACCCCTCACTCAAAGATGCGTTGACAATGCCCTGGAGCCAGCCTCGTGTCGTCTCCCAGGATGCCAGTACAAGCCAGGAGGGACACGGGTCCAATAAACATGTGGTCGCCCTAAGTTTCCTTGACAGCCTGTCCATATCCTTGGTGGTAACAAAGTCAAACTCCTCCCAAGAAGGAACCTCAAGACTAGTCTCGGACAGTCCCACAGGACCACTGTCAATGGAGGGTAGCTCATTCTGAATCCGAGTGATTTTCTCCTGCAGATAAATCCCAAATTCCTCTGCTCGCCCTTGCAGAGGGGCTTCCCGCGGCCTCTGATGAAGGAGGGAGCGGGTCACCCCAAACAGGGCGGCAGGGCGGTTATCTGCAGATGCAATAAGGGTGGCACAATACTCACGTTTGGCCACCCTTATCACCACTAAGTAAGCCCTAATATGGGTTCTCACTAGTGTTCGGTCGGCTTCGTAGCGAGAGGATCTCCATCTGCTCTCTAGGCGTCTCTTGTGGCGTTTCATCCCCCGAAGGTCCTCAGTAAACCAGGGAGCCGGGGTGATTCGTCGCCGCAAGAGAGGCCGCAAGGGCGCGACTCGGTCCAAGGCCCCTGTGGCCGCACTTAACCATGCGGCCACTAGGTCCTCAGTCGAGTCGCGGGGCAGGGTCACAGGAATTGGCCCAAGCTCCCTCTGGAACCTTTCTGGGTCCATTAGAAGCCTGGGGCGGAACCATATAGGAGTATCCGGTTCCGCCTCCCCGCGGTGAGGTGTAGCGATTGGAAAGTTTTTGTCGAATGCCTTGTGAAGTAAGCATAGTAAGTATACTATGTCCCAGCATTTTACTAGTTTACTAATTTAGTCACTCTGTCAAATAATAAAATAAGATTGGTTTGGCATGTTTTGTTTTTAACAAACCTGTACTGGATACTTTCCTGACTTCATATTTGTAGATTTGGGCTATCTGCTGATATTCTGCCTTAGTTAGGTGTCCTTCTTTATATTTCTTGTACTTATCCTTTTTTCCTGTAATAAAACTTAATTCATCAGTAACAGTTTAACAGAGTTGGAGAGGTTCTTGGAAGTCTTTTAGTTCAACCCTTTCTCAAGAAGGTGACCGTTTATCATTCTGGACAAGTGGCTATCCAATCTCTTCTTAAAAACCTCCTGTGATGGAGCACCCACAACTTCTGGAGGCAAGCCATTCCACTGATTAATTTTTCTCATTGTCAGAAAATTTATCTTTAGTTATAGGTCAGATATCTCCTTGATAAGTTTCCATCCATTACTTCTTATCCTGCCTTCAGGTGTTTTGTAGAATAGGTCTTAATTAATTTTGGTAGAAGACCTTTTTGATCTGAGCTACAATCTTTATTGATTTAATCAATATCCATCTTTTTTGCAAAATATATACCATATTTTTCAGAGTATAAGATGCACTGGAGTATAAGAAGCACCAAGATTTTGAAGAGGCAAATTTTTAAAAAAAGTTTTTGCACTCTGCAAACCTCCCCAAAATGGTCAATTTTTCACAAAAATGGGCCCATTTTCTGACATAAAAAGGGTATGCATAGCCTTTAGGAGGCTTATAGTGTGCTCCTATGGGGCTGGGGGGGGTCAAAATTGAGCAAAAATGGCCCGTTTTGTTGCTCATTTCTGGAAATGCTGTATTCAGTGTATAAGATGCACCCAGATTTTCAGCCTCTTTTTTGAGGGAAAAAGGTATGTCTTATACTCCAAAAAATACGGTAGTCAATTTGATTTTGGTGTTGTTCATTCACAATGTGCAATAAAGTAATCTTTTGGCTTTTTGGGAAAAAGGCATTTACCATAAACTCTGAATGATCTTGGCAGACCACGACTAGTCCGTCTCCAGATTCTTTTTATATGTCAATTTTTTCCATTATTCCACATGCTGTTTCACTTCATACTTTAATTGTCTGTATTTAACATGGAATCTGTTTTTGATGTTGTATCAATAAAATGCTGCAAGTCATCGTAAAAGTGTTCAAAATTCATTTCTTGTAGTTTAGAGCATTGAATGGATTGTCATGATCTTGTTTGGCTTGACTGGGACTTGAATTGAGTTCATTCTACCATTTTAGGGGGTGTATCTAATCACTGATTTGACACTCTTTTGTTAATAATAATAGTTACTCAACAACTTCTATTATTTTCATGTCTACAGTAGATCCAATACTCCTCTCATGTGAAGCAACTTATTTCAGTCCGTCTCAGTTTGCTGATTCCCAGAAAGTAAATGTTCAGTCTTACATTTCTATTCTAACAAATGCTCTTGGTTCATGGTTCTATCATATCATATTTGCAGATACCTTTTGTCTCTCACACATCAGAAGCTGAAGTCCTTTGGGCTTTAATCCAATGATATCATAAATATTAATGCTACTTGCACTTTTGGTCAATTGAATTGATTGTTCTGTGAATTGGAAGTCACAATGTAGGAAGAAAATGCTTATAGATCATAGCATGTTAAAAAGAATGGACTCTTGGTTCATGACTGTCTTGTTAAATGTGATCCTTAAAGCCAACCACATTCTATGTGCATCACAAATTTGCTATAATAATCTAGAAGTACTCATCCAAAATTAACCAACACTAAGTAAGCTATTCTTCTCCATTATAATAGAACAATTTTCTATTTTAAGGTTCTTAATTGATAGTGTCTCGATTTTTCCAATGACTTGTGCATTATATAGAGTTGCCAAACCGATATAGGGAGAACTTATGAAAATCGTATTTCATATTAATGTGTTGCAGCCTCCAGAAAATTCTTACATATCTACTTCCATAAAAGTGCTATTTGTTCCTTAGCTGTTTAAATTGATTTAAAATACATCATTTATTATATTTGTTGAAGTATTACTTGCATTTATCCATTTACAGACATACTCTTTTGGAAGATGGAACTCTAAAAATTGCCAATGTTACCAAAGCAGATGCTGGGAGTTATACATGTATAGCAACAAATCATTTTGGCATAGCCAGCAGCACCGGGAACCTGATAGTAAAAGGTAAGATATTACCTTTACCAGATAGTTCTTTAGCTTGAGTTCTAGTAAGATATTTGTGAATTTGTAGATCTTGGAAAGTTTAAAAAAATAATGTAATTTATATGTAGATATCTGAAAAGCTACTTTCCTGAAATATTTATGAAAACACACAGAGAAAAAGACAGACGAAGAGACAGACAGACACACACACAGATATAAGGATGGATGGATGGATGGATGGATGGATGGATGGATGGATGGATGGATGGATGGATGGATGGATAGATAGATAGATAGATAGATAGATAGATAGATAGATAGATAGATAGATAGATAGATAGATAGATAGATAGATAGATAGATAGATAGATAGATAGATATAATATACAGACACCTATATGAATTAAGTACTTCCAAAATATAATTGCCAAATTTGTTATTTTCTTTTTTAGAGGAAAAATCCTTAAGTTCACAGTTATCTTTTTCTTCCTGCATGCTAATTATTCTTCCTCAGGTTTCATGCCAGGTGAGAAATTCCTTTCTCATCTACAAAAAATTGTATTAAAAAAAAAAAACCTAGTCACTGAAAATAATAAAGTGAATTTCATGCTCACACATATGGGTCAAGGTTTGTAAAACTCTTAAACTGGATACATTGTTTTTGTTTCAAAAACATTTGTTTTTGCATCTCTTTTCTTCATAAAATGAGCATTGTTCTGATAATAGTACAGGTGTTTGTGCCAGCAAACCACAGACCACTCAGCAGAGTAAGCAGAAAAGTGAACAGAACAGCACTGCAAAATAAATAATACAAAATTCTTACTAAAGACGATTCTGTGTAACAGATTGGGAGCAAGACTAGAAAAAATTATTAACTGCAATTAAATACATCACACTGTTTCAGGATGTAAAGCCACATATTAATAACTTTTGACTCTTTATCAATACAATTTTATATTAGTATATTTCTTTATCTTCTGAAGAATCTTTGTTGAAACCTGATTTCTGTATGTGTTCTCTTTATCACACTAATGGTTTGTCTGGGTGTTTGTTCTTTTTTTAAACTAGGATATACATTTTTCAATTGGTTTTGCATTTTATTGCCCGTTTTAATCCCATAAGCAAATAATGTTTTTTTCTGCAGAACCCCAATAGTCTCCCATTCAGCAGCTATCTTAGAGGGCAAGCTCTGCTTAATTTCAACAACCCAACTCTTATCATGTGTCTATAGTCTCTAGGCACATATATGCTTGGGTAGCATTTTATGGACCAACGTATAAAGCGTCCTTTATGAGAGAAGCTAACCAAGAACTGCATGTGGTTTAATCAGTTTCACCAATTCATTGGTTTTATGGAACTAGAGAGAACAGCTGCAATAAGGAAAACCAAGTGAACATATTTTGTTTTACTTCCTCTTCCTGCTGTGAGGTTTCCCCATTCCTTCCGTGCTCCATTACATTGATGCATTTATCAAGCTACTGACACTGCAACAGAAATGCTGCTATTATGTTTAGAAAGAGAACGTTGCTTGTATACACTCCCAAATAATTGCCTCTCAGAAATAAAGCCTGCAATTTTGTACACAGTTGAACTGGTTTAGGATTATGTTGTTCAAGGAGGCAAAAGTGCTGTTCTTTTTTTTAATAACTATTAAATCAGCACTAAAAATGAGTTATTACGGCTTTATAAGAATGATAGAAGTAGTGAGTCTGTAATCAAGCAAAAAATCGTAGTTCCCATTTGTGTTCTGTTATACTCTGCTAAACAACATTGCTGGCTATTTGATTATTTTAGCCCTTAACTTTATTAATTTAAGAGAATCCACTCCACAAAAATAAGTACTTCAACTGATGTAAGATTTTAAAGAAAATCCTTCAAAATACATCAGTGTAATCTGTCTTGTGATAAAATTAGTACATATTATTGTTTTCCCTGCAATAATAGTCCTATTTCCCCCCAAGATATAATCAATGCATAATTGTAACAATATAGCCAATATTCTTCTTTTAACGTATCTCAAGGCTCCATAATTTATATATAAAAATGCTCTTTTACCAAATTTAATGGAATAGTAAAATGTCAGTCGTAGCATTTCTAATTGAGCAGATGTGCTGATACTGACTAATGTTTTAAATTCAATTATACACTTTTGATGAGTAGTCTTGCATCTGATATAGTAAGTCTTTATAAATCTGATAAACACTTTCATCTCCCTCTTCCCGAGGAAGGGAGCAGGAGTGAAGGAAAAAAACATGTATTGGAAAACAGATCAAAAGGTATTGATGTACTGCTTTGTAATTAATCACAGTTTTATAACACAGTCCCTTTAATTCTGCCAGATTGAAGTGAAAGGGCGCCCATTTTGTTTTCCTGGCTACATATCTTATTGTCTAATGTATATTGCACTATATACTATTAAAGGCATACTAATTTTGGTCAAAGCTGGAAATCCTGCAAGTAAAGTCATGATGAAGAATACATCTTCTCTTATCTTTGCATTTTCCCCCTGTAGTATTTATAATGTGCATTATAGAAATAAGCATTATGAATATTGATTCTTGTTCACACGTATAACATGAACTACTGGCAGGCAGGGATTTTTTTATACTTTTAGGATAATTAAACTGACATTTCAGTGTCTGCTGACTTACTATCACTTGTCTAGAATGACTATTTCCTACAAAGTGTGGAGCTTAACTCGTGTTTTGTTAACATAGCTTAAGAATTACTTCATTTTGTCATAAGTTGAAAGTGATTGATTCTGACTCAATTTTATTATTGATTGCTTATGTGCCAATGTGCCATCAGGTTGGTGTCAACTCTTAGGGACCACATAGGTAGATTTTCTCAGTGTCTTCCAAGTTTTCCAATGGTGCACAATCAACTCTGTAATTGAGTTGGTCCACTTTTGCCAGCATTAGAGAGAGCCAGGACTTTGCATAATGTGTCCAAAGTATGATGATTTAGCCTGGTCATGACCTTTAAGTGAGAGTTCTGAGTATATCTGTTCAATGATCCATTGCTTCATTTTCTAGGCTATTGAGGGTATTCTCAGACATTTTCTTTAACAACAACTTCCAGAAGCATCAATATTCTTTCTCTCCAGCTTCTTGAAGGTCAAACTTTCACTCCCATAGAGTGTCATGGAGAATAACACTGGCTGCACTATTCTGATCTTTGTAGGAATAAATGCATCGTGGCATCTGTTTATATCTTTTCTATGGCCATACTGAGATGTGCTAGTCTGTGGTGTATTTCTTGACTGCTTGTTTCTGTAGTGTTGATGGTTGATCCTAAAAGGCAGAATCTATCTACCACCTTAGTATCTTCATTGCCAGAACTACTACTGATTGTTCTACTTGTTATCATTAGTTTAGTCTTTATTTTTAATTTATATCCACTTTTTCATTGTGTTCCTTGACTTTTATTACTGGAGCTTGCAGGTCTTTTATACTTTCAGCTATCAAAGCACCATTATCGTTAATGGGAGCAATATGCTGCATGGAGAAGGCAAAAACAACCTTCGACATTAACTCTAATCCAAGTAATTTACATCTATCCCACAATACGGCCTGTAGAATGAAGAAAACGCTTTGAAAGTCTAAACAAACCGTAAAAGTACTTTTATTTTATGCTGATATTAGTGAGTATCTATGTCCAGAACAGAGGCTTACATCCACTGACATTCAACACACTGTTCTTTGTAAAGCAATATTACACAAGATACAGAATGAGAGTAAAAAATAATAAACTAAAAAGATCAAAAGATAAAAAAATAAAGGGATTTCTCTTATCACCCTTTGCATAAGAGAAATTAAGCATGTTGGTGAAAAGTTTAATATCCTTCATACTAGAAATTTGCTGCTGATGTTTTACAAATTAATATGTACTCCCCCGCCCTTCAGATCTCGCACAGGGTCTGGTTCATGGAATTTGCAAGTTAAGATGTTTTAATGAAAGGAATATTCTAGGATTGAAAAGGAAGTGAATTCTATTTCTGCACCTTTATCCTTCTAAGTCTCATAGTAAAAGTAACCAGAGTGCCATAAGGTTAGTGTTTATTTAGCAAAATAAGCAATGCAGCTACTTTGTTTCTTTTCTTTTTCTTATGAGTGCTATCTTAAAAATTCCCCTTGTGTTATTCTGTTTCAGATAATAGTCACTTCAAAAATAGTTTTGAAGCAAGAACTGAAATTCCCTGGGATATTTTCTGTAGTCTTAACAGAATTTATTTTAATACAATTCCCTGAGTCTAAAAAAATATTTTCCATTTTTATTTATTACAAAGTAAAATAGACAAAACTGTATCAATAGACCCCAATAGTAGTCTTGCATGACATAGCTTCAATGCAATAAAATGCACTACATTTCCATATCAAAACTACTAAATAAATATTTAAAAGATATCTGAATGATACAAAAGTAAGCTAAACAAACAGCTGAAGTAGCTTCATCATGAATTCTACTTTTATATTCTTCCTATTGTAATAGGTACTTAATAGTTTTTGTCATACTTGACGAATATTTATGAATCCATAACCTGAAATAACACCAAGTCCTTTTCCATACTGTAGAACAAGGGTGTCAAATGCTGTTGTCACATGATGTATCACAACTTCCCTGCCTTTGCTAAACCGGGAATGGGTTTAGCAAAGGTGTGTCAGCATGTGACACACCTGGCTCACAGGCCATGAGTTTGACACCTTCTGTAGAATATCTTTACAACATTCAAACATCAAGTTACCACAATATTAGTTCCTGTGATAACTTAAGTAAACATAGGTAAAACCAGACTTGCAACTTCTTGAATGTTTCCAACAATTTACTGTTAACTTTCTGGAAGTCTGTTAATGTAAAAAGCAAATAATTTATGATTCTGACATAATTTTATGGTCCTTTTAGTTCTATGACTAATCCTCTGAGGAACTCCACACCGGCTCTTCAATATTGCAGCTCCAATATGGGATTGTTGCATTCAAAAGCATGCTTCAAATATGTGTTATCTTCACAAGGTTCCAAATCTATAAGGCTCCTGAAAGCCCACTTTTTCTTTGCACCAGCTGCATGTAATATTATCCCTCACCTTAACTAAATGCATTATAATGTGATGTAAGAGGGAGAATTATTACTCCTACTTCCTGTAAATCCAAGAGAGCTATTTTTGCTGGGTAGTATACCTTAGGAAACTGTAAGGACTTTTCAAGCTATCTACTGAGTTTCGTGTGTAGAAACTTTAGTAGCAGTAGTTGTGGAATGTTCTCAAGGTTGTCCTTCTGTGGCATGATTGGGCAATTTTACATGTATTTATACTGTGCTTCAAGGATAGCCTTTATCATTTTGCTCGATAAAATACACAGTCTGGGGATAATCAGTTTCCTTCCAGAAATCATAATCATCTATTTTTAAGCTCATAGCATGTAAAGAAGATTTTCTAGACTGATTATTTAATTGCTGTATCATTGGACAGCGGGAACACTTTTGCTTTTGAAGCTAGTGTTAGCAGCACTCAGCAATCTGTTAAATACATAATTTGCTTTTTGCTATTATTCCATCTACCTGCCCTTTTCCAACAGATTGTTTTCTTTTGTACAAATCTTTAACTGCTGATCCTTTTCTCTTCTAAGGATGCTCTTATCCACTATTGTTTCTAATTAGCCTGTTTATTTTCCTGAGCTTTCCTCTATCTCTATCTCTGCACACTTCGTCTTGCTTGCATCTCTCCCAGACCTCCTAAGCAGCTGGCAAACATAAATGAAACACAACCACCTGTTTCTCCTTCAAGGCAGGCTTATCTGCCTTACTGTATTTTGCCAATAATTGTTTTGTGTATTGCAATCTTTCCCACTGAGAAACTGGCAAAATTTGTACCTCCTTCCTTTGGACAGAATGCACCACCCATGCTATTTATTGCTCACATAGCCTTTGCGATAACACCAGAACCCATCCTGAGTGTGTGAGAGCTTTTTTCATGCAGAGCTGTTCCAAGTAGAATCTTTTTCTCTGAAAACAACAATGTTCAACAAGCTCTATTGCTTAATAAATCTGTTCTGTTATGCAGCAGTCTGCTACTCCTAGAAGCTTCTTGGTCTCACTTTGCATGGAGCTGGTAAATAGTCAAGACAACTTAACTATGAGATCAATTTGCAAAACTTATTTTCATCTACTAGCCAGGAGATAGGCAAAGAGAGCGACATGCTTCTGCTTTGATCATAGTAGCTGGGCACAAAAGGTGAAAGGCCAGTGCAGGGAACTGGGAGAGAAGGCAGCTGGGGACATGAATGCCTGCTATGCTGGGTTGAGGTGTCTGAGGTTTCCCAGTGCCTGGCAACCAGAGCAGGGGTGGTTTCCAGCTTCTGTTACTGCTGGTTCGCTCAGGGATGTGCTTTGCATGCGCGCATGCTTGATGCCCGCTAGGCGCGCATGCACAGAAGTAAAAAAACATTTCTGCACATGCACAGAAGCAAAACCAAGATGTTGGCACCTATGGTGCCACCAATAGAACTGGTTCTGGGGTGTGGCTGACCAAGTTACTACCTACTCAGCCAAACTAGGCCAAACCAATAGAAACCCACCTCTGAACCAGTTCCAGAGCTGTGCAATTGTGAAGGAACTTGCTATCCTGCAAGGCAGGGTGCAGGAGAATCAAAAGGCATAGTTGAGGGGAGATAGGTAGAGGTGGTGACTTAAAGCACCCCTGCAGTCATAAGTATGGCCAAGCTGACAATACCCAAATTTTGACCGCAAGACCATGAGGCCACTGCACTGCATATAACTTGGAGCATGTAAGTCTATTTTTTCAGTACTATCATAACTTCAAACCTAATTTCAAAAATGGACACTGAATGAATGCCTGTAAGTCAAGGGCTAGCTGTACTCATTATCAGTGATATTGTTACTGAAGGATTCCATTACTGTTCTAGCTCTGTAAATAAAGCATTAGTTATATGTATCAAACAAGGATCCCTACCCCAAGAACCTTTTATAATGCAGCTGTCCGGGTTCCAAGGAACAAACCCAACGGAATCAAAACTCCAAGGCAGGCACGTTCCTCAAAGAATAGATTGATATTATAATAATAATAATAATAATAATAATAATAATAATAATAATAATAATAATAATAATAATAATAATAATAATAACAACAACAACAACAACAACAACAACAACAACAATAATAATAATAATAATAATAATAATAATAATAATAATTTTAGTTGTAAACCGCGTCCTCTCCCCAAAGGGACTCGGAGCGGTGCACAGGGGAAATTAAAAATACCAATACAAAATACATAAATAGAATAGGTAAAAACAAATTAAACTAAAATTATCCCTGCGCTAAAATCCCAATTTTAAATTAACTAAAATCCCCTAAAACCCTATTAAAAGACGGGAGACTAACCTAGGCCGGCCAAGCAGAAAAAGTGTGTTTTGAGTTTTTGACGGAAGGAGCGGAGGTCCGTAGTTGTTCTAATTTCGGGGGGAAGGTTGTTCCAGAGGGCTGGGCCCGCCACAGAGAAGGCCCTTCCCCTGGGCGTCGCCCGCTGGCATAGCCTAGTGGACGGCACCCGGAGAAGTCCCTCTCTGTGGGAGCAAATCGGCCGCAGGGATGTATGGGGCAGGATCCGATCCCGCAGGTAACTAGGTCCCGTGCCATGGAGCGCTTTAAAGATGATAACTAACACCTTGAAGCGTACCCGAAAGACGACAGGCAGCCAGTGCAGCTCGCGCAAGAGCGGTGTTATGTGGGTAAACCTAGAGGTTCCCATTATTGCTCGCGCGGCTGCATTCTGGACAAGCTGAAGTCTTCGGGTGCACCTCAAGGGGTGCCCCATGTAGAGAGAATTACAGTAGTCCAGTCGGGATGTCACGAGGGCATGAGTGACTGTGCAAAGTGCATCCCGATCCAATAGGGGGCGCAACTGGCGTACAGGCGAACCTGGTAAAACGCCCTCCTGGCCACGGCTGTCACTTGATCTTCCATGGACAGCCGGGTATCCAGGAGGATGCCCAAGTTGCGCGCCCCATCCACAGGGGTAAGATGTTCGTCCCCTATGGCCAGTGATAGAGTCAACTGGTTGAATCGGGATGCCGGAAACCACAGTCACTCGGTCTTGGACGGGTTGAGTCTGAGTCTGTTACTTCCCATCCAGGCCCGCACGGTTTCCAGGCACTGGCACATCACCACTACGGCATCGTTGGGGTGGTTTGGGGTAGATATATGCACGTCATATTAGCACATCAGGGGAAACCTGACTCTGAGCCCCCCTTGGTTTCCCCCTAATAAAAAGTAGAGTTTTCCCTCCCCTGCCCATGCAGTTCATCGCATGGTCCAATCAGGTCACAGTCCAAGGGTCTCAGTCTCAGACCCCACCTCCTTGCACCTGGTGGGAAAAATCTTGGTTCTCAAGAGAAAGAATGTTATTATGGCTACATTCCACCATTTATCGCTCCCTCCTCCCTCCCATTCCCACAGCTCGACTTTCTTCAGTGTGTGGCAGCCCTGAAGTGCCAAGGAGGGAGATGGTTCCAGGCCTGACAGTAGCTTTATAAAAAGAGCCCTGGTAGCAAAGTGGTTAAAGTATAGTATTGCAAGCTAAGCATGGTTACAACCCAGAGCTCGATCCTGATGGGGCTCAAGGTTTGACTTAGCCTTCCATCCCTCCAAGGTCGAATGAGGAGCCAGATTGTTGAGGACAATCATGAAATAATACTTACATTGTAAACCACCCAGATAATGCTGTAAAGCACTGGAGTGGTATGTAAACCTAAATGCTATTGCTATTTCTACTGTCAGGGTTCCAAAAAACACACCCAAGCTTCAGGTCTGACAGCTACTTGTTCAAGAGAAAAGCAGTAAAGAAGAATAGCAAAAGTAAATGTAACTGGAAGAATTACACAATTTGGTTTGGGTGAAGAAGTTTTTTTCCTGCATCCCTTGAAATATTTTTTCACATTTCCAGCAAAGTGAATGAAATATATAGGCATTTAATGTTGCATATGATATGTCTATCATATGCAACATATACCCTGTAGGCTATGTATTATTATGTTTAGGACAATTATGCTCATACATTTAACATGCAATTGAAATTGCATTTGTGACAGAAAACTGCAGTTTCCTTTTCTATAATATTCTGTTATATTTATTTGTAGTTGACAACTTATCATAAAGCAGTAATTCAACAATGAAAGTGATTTATTTACAAATACATAAAAATAAATGAATGGTATAAATGAAAAATGATGACATTTATACATTCCTAAATTTTCATGGTATATAATTTCACCCAAATAGCTGTTGGAAATATAACCGTTTCATTGCTTGATTAGAGTTTTACACAAATTATATGTTTTGTTGTAAAAAGGCAACTAGAGACTTGAAAGCATATTTTTGTTTCGAAGACTAAAAAGATATTACAGCACTTTAAAGAGAACTCTGTATCCCTTTCACGCTGCATGCTGACAATGCATAGAAACAATTTACAAATATTATACAATAAGTGAATAGAAAACATCCTCAGAATCCAAGCAGAAGATACTTGAATTAAACTGCACAACAAACTCTGTTACAAGCCATTTTCTTTTCCCAAGGGAATTAAAATCAAATTCGGGGAATCCTATCTTTTGTTTTAAACTACTGTTACTTGTTCTGGTGGAACACTTTAAGAAAAAGTATTAAATTTTATACTCCATTTGGTACCTCATTTTCACAGACTAAGGAAAGCAAACAGAGAATGCATTAAAAAAAAACTTTAAAAGTATTTTACGCATCCACCCATGCTGACATTCATCCAGCTGCTCATCTCAAACCAGTAACTCTCATAGTGAAGAATCATAAAAAAACAATCAAAACAATTAAAGCACAAAACAAAAAGATATTAAATACAAATAGCAGCCAGCAATATTATAACCTGTCATTGTCAGCAGAAGCACAAAATGGGTCCCTTGACCTATTCAGAACTCCAGACCACTGGTAGGATTAAAAAAATTTTTACTATTGGTTCTGTGGACATGGCTTGGTGGGCTTGGCTTGGTGGGCATGGCAGATGAAGGACACTGTAAAATCCCCATCTCTCTCCACTCCAAGGGAAGGTTACTGCAAAATCCCCATTTCCTCCCGATCAACTGGGACTCGGGAGGCAGACAATAGATAGGGGTGGGGCCAGTCAGAGATGGTATTTACCAGTTCCCTGAACTACTCAAAATTTTCGCTACTGGATCTCTAGAACTGGTGAGAACCTGCGAATAACAACTCTCCCCCAATCCCAGGCACACAATCAGGTTTTCAAGGCCTTCTGAAAAGCCAGAAAATTGGATGAAATGATGGAAGGTAACCTGGTCTTAAGCCATGAAGAGATTTAAAGGGGACCCTCATCCTGCTCCTACCAGAAGTCAACTAATGTGGTTTCCATCCATATCCTGACCTGAATCTGGATCAAAAGGGTCCTGAAAAAGGGAAGTTTGTAAACTGAATGGAAGTTGTTAAAATTAGTTGGGTCAAATGATGATGTCTTGAGGAAGAGAATGCCTCCTTAAGAGCCAGCAAAACTTCCCCTCCTCCTCCAGAGAAGAATTAGCAACTACCCAGACCCAAACATTAGACCTCTCCTGAACAGCCTTGACCAAATACCAGAAGCAAGAAGAGAAAATGTGAAAAAGTGAGAAATTGAGCATGAACAAATGTTTTCTTATTCAAATTTGCTGATGACTTGTACTGAATATTTAAAACATTGACAAAATAAAAAAAAATAGTGCAACTAACATATGAACTGTAATCTCTCTCCATTCACCAATATATGAACTGTAATCTCTCTCCATCCATCCATCCATCGACCAATTTGTACTCAGAAACAGATTCTGATTAAATGAATGTTCAACAGATGATCCTGCCAACCTAGAACTTTCAAAAGCATGCAAATGCAAGTAGAAAAATAGGTACCACTTCAGTGAGAAGGTAACAGTGTTCTGTGCATCTTGGCATATAGTCATGCCAGCCACCTGACCACAGACGCATCTGGACAGTACTGGCTCTTTGGCTGTGAATAAGAGATGAGCACTACCCCTAGAGTCAGATATGAGTGGGGAGGGGAAACCTTTAACTTTACCTTTTCAACACATGAACATTCTTTTAGTGTTACAACCATACTATAAATCCTGGATTTAAAACTACTTGTTATTCCCTTAAATGAATCAGAATATCACAATGCAGGTATGTATGGCTGCTGTTCAGGAGATCTGTCATGATGCCAGTGACAATGAAAACATCCTACTGAATCCTCTGAAATTCTTTCCTCTGACAGAAAATGAATGGAATTATTCACATGATGGATCACTTATCATGCATTTTAAAAAAGAGTAAGAATTTGATACAGCAATGTTCTAACAATTCTTTCAGCAACAATTGCCACCTGAAATCGTAAAGAATCCTCTGGTCCAAACAAATATGTCACAGGAAGCTTATTTCACTGTATATCACAGCTGGCTTCAGTCCTCTATACTTCGATCATGTGCCTTCTGTAAAATACAGATTTATTGCAATCTTTATTCGAACTATGGCATCTACTATGGCATCATACATAAAAAAATATTCACTGGAGAGTACCACAGTTGCCCATCTTGAGATCTCTAAGCTACTCAATATATATTGATTACCCCCATTCATAAATGAGGCTCCAGAGAGTTTCTACCCAAGACTGTAGCCTTCAGCTCATTAATTTTGCAGCAGCTTATGTTCTTATGCCATAAGGTTTTCTGTCTTCTCTTACTATTTATTTACGTCTCTGCTTAAGATGGCTGTTTCTACTTCCTGCTGCCTAGCTCTTTTTATACTTATAATTTTAACCTGCTTATAACTCTGTCTTGTTTTTCTGCTAGATTCATCCTCTGTTCCTTGCAGATTTTAATTCTCCCTAAACTTTAATTTTAGAGGTTATCTTTCTGCCTCTTTTTAGTCCATTTTATTTCTCCTTTATTGCTCTAGTGTGGTTTAATTAAAGAGCAGAAAAAATGGGGGATGATTTTGATGGAAATAAAAAAATAGTTTGGATTATGGGTGAAGAAGGCTAAACAAATTGAATGGAATTAAAAAAAATAAAGCAATAACATGTTTGAGGATGAAACTGAAACGAGGTGATTCTGGAATAAATTTTGGGAAGTCTATATGAGAGAGGCAATCATATGTCCAAGTGTAGAACTGAAAAGAATGTTATTAATATTAGTGTTCAAAGTAATACAAAAGAAGCATATTATGACATTGTCAAAAAATGGTAAGACTACAGGAACTGATTATATTACAGGAGTAATGTAGGTGTGCTTCATTAGGAAGTTATTATTTGTTTAAAGTTTGTGGTACATCTCTGCCCAGCGACTGGAAAAATGCTGTTCTGGCTCCCCCGTATTTTCCTGCAGAAAAATGTGAGCAGCCATTCCATGGATTCAGATGCTACAAACACACAAATCAAGTAGAAGCTGACAGATTTATTGAACAAAGGACAACCAAAGAATAACTTTAACTGCACATTATAAGATAGGCAGGAAATACCGAGAAGCAAGGCAATAAAGGAAACATAGCAGTACTCAGTAGAGGACTATAAATGCAGGATGGAATCTTACATTACTGGGGCAAGTGGAATCCCCTCCCTCTCCCCCACCCCTCAATTGAAGGCAGCTGAAGATGCTGCCTAGATGATTCCTGTAAATGGAGGCACCTTTTCCAGGCAGACCTATGTTCAGATCCATTCATAGAAGAATCATGCACAGCTATTATATCTATTTCTTGCCTAATAGTAATCAAAATTATCTCATCTAGGATCCCCTCCTTGCATAGGTGATTGGCTTCATAAAGTTCTTTGAAAAGAAAGAGACAACATTTTTCAGTTAAGCTACTAGATGAGCAACTTGGAGGTTTGCTTTTAAAAATCCAAGGCCTTATTGTTGCATAGAAATACAAAAATTAAATCATTTCATGTAGGCATGCATCAAACATGGAGTACACCCATTACAACGCCTTGCCATTATGTGTCTGCTCTGCAGTTGTAGTCAAAGAGTAAGGTGGCAATGTGGAAAAATACTGGAGAATTGGAGTATTAAGTGCAGTTGTGTTAAATCAGCAAACTTTAAGAAGTGTAATGCATAGCCTTCCCAGACTAGGGTTGTTGTTGTTGTTTTTAGCAGGTTATTAAGAAATGTATGAATTTGGAAAAGGAAGTTTGTTGTGCATTTCTAGATTAGAAACAGGATTTAAGAAAATAAAGTTTTACAGAAATATGAAATGGAATTCAGAAAGTGTACAACTAGAAATCAAACCCTATGTGGAAAAGTTGAAGGATCTGTGTATATTTAGCTTTAGAAAAGGGCAGAGATATGATAATTGTCTTCAAATATCTGAAGTGTTATTACCTAGAATTTGGAGTAGACTTGATTTCCATTGTCCAATGGGTTAGAGCCAGAAACAAGTTAGTTAAAACTGTAAGGAAGTAGGCTTAGGCTGCTACATTAGTTCCCTTTTTCTAGAGAACTCATGTAGAGTTCTTTACAGAGATAGGAAGATAGTCAGAGATGTTACATTGGCTATGGCAAGAAAGTGATCATCTCTAAGGTCCATTCAAGCTATAGAATATAATTTTATGTAAAACATCTCCTTGGGTCTTAATGTATTTCTGAATGAATGGATAAGAAATGTTTTGGTAATGATTAGAGATCTGTTGGGTAGGATGTGAGTGTCTGTATCCATACTGTGTGTATATATATATCCTGACATGTTTTTGGCTGAAAGAATGCAGTGCCAGGATTCCAAGTAACACCCCCAATGAAAGAAGACTCTGAGGCTTGAATTTCCTCAAAGCTCCATTTTATTAGAGATGTCATATTGGCACACATGGAAAAACCTGAATCTGAAAGTTTCCAGGTTTTTCCCCACCCAAAATGAAAGTTCAAGCCCCTGCCCAGCAGCCACACATTTGTCACATGGCCCAATCAGACACTGTCCAAAATTGGAGATGCCTCCCAGTCAGCTGCAAGACAAGGTGTCCTTGACTCGCTAACAAAGGAATGTTATTTTGACTATATATATCACCCATACTCCATATAATCCTCCTCCCATTTTCCCACAGCAGAAAAATATGACAGGCCTGAAGCCCCAATGTAAAAGATGGCTTCCAGGCCTGACATGCAAAATATTTGCAGCAAATGTTACATTGTTTGTATAATGCAGTGAGGAGTATGAAAATTACAGGTAGTCCATGCTTAATAATAATAATTGGGACTGAAATTTCTGTTAATAAGCAATAGAGTTGTAGAATACAACATCACATAATCGCATTGCTTAGGTACAGCAGTCCCTGGTTGTCAGATTGTCATTAAGGAAATACCTCATGGGCTATTAAAGTCACCTCACATGACTTTGACTTTGTTTGTGGGGATCTCTCAGGAAAGGTCACAAATCATGAACCTGTGACCATGGGACACTACAGAAATCTGGCCAGTTACACTATGACATCTTGAACTCTGTGGACCAACCATAACTATGCTTGCTCAATACTGTTGCAACAGTTGCTGAATGAGTGGTCACTAACTGAAGACTACCTGAAATGTATTAAAGAATGAATGGGTAATGAATGAAGGTAGATTCAATTCAAGTGAATGACCAACATGAAAGAAGAAAATTGAGTTGATCTGGTCATGTAGAAAGAAAGAAAGAGAGAGAGAGAGAGAGAGAAAGAAAGAAAGAAAGAAAGAGAAAGAAAGAAAGAAAGAAAGAAAGAAAGAAAGAAAGAAAGAAAGAAAGAAACCCAAACTCAAAATAAATATATGACAGAAGAGTGAATTGAGAAGAATTGAGAAGGCAATTAAAATTTTGTTTGGGTGAAATTGATGAGGGTCTTAGAAAAAGAGAAATGAGAAGTTTAAAAACTTTTTAAAAAATGTATAATGATATGAACATGATAGGTTTTTTAAAAAAATATTATTGCAAATAACTGCATTATTTTGGGACTACAGCAGAATATGTATTGTATAAACATGGGTAGGATTGTGTTTTAATATTAAAAGTCCATGATACTTCTTTTCAGTAAACATTGTCTATTCTAGCATATATTTGGAACAGACAGTCTTGTTTTTGTTGTTGTTCAAATGATTTTCCTGAGTACTGATTCACTGCAATTTAGCATAACACCATAAGCAGATAACAAGAAATATATTGAAGATATCCATCTGGTTTATATTGAATTGCTCGTTCATTTCATTCTCGGTGGTTTGTCATTGGCTTTACTAATTATCTCATTACAACTTTACAAACAGTACAATTTAGTCATTAATTTGATGAAAGCCTTGAGAAAAGCAACTAGATATTAAAAAGCATACATCTCTGACCTACAGTTTCTGAAGGTTGGAGAACATACCTCTAATTTAATGCTCAGTTTATACAGATATAAAAGCTGAAATTACAATTAATACAATATTTACTTAGACCACCTGGCTTATAGATACCCCTTTCAATGGGAAATTGGCTATTCTGAAATAATCTTTAAAAGGCTAAAATTTCCTGTTTTATTTATCTCATGAAGCAGTTTTCAAGGATGCAATTGATCATATAAAAAGAAATATTGTTTCACTAGGAAAAATGTGACAATGCACTCTCTTTTTAAAATGTGTGAATTCTCTGCAGAAATAAACCTTTTATTCTGGGGATCACATGTTTTCTTATTTCTGTTCTCTATAAATCCACAAATACACAATGTATTTTCCAACTTTTTCTCCATTGTACATTTGTCAAGAACTTGCTGAAGAGCAAAACTCTTTTGACACCCACCCTGCCCAGCATAAAACCTCACTGCATACTCCAAATTTTCTGCCTCATCACTTTTTGTATTCTTTCTCTCAGAATTCTTTCAACACTTTCCCAATTATACTTCACAAAATAATCCCCCTGAAATGTCCCTATTCATTCTTGCTCCTTTCCTATTTGTGAAGGGGAACAATAACAGTATGCTTCCAATCCTCTGTGCAATTATAGTATTCATAGGCACATTAAACAAATCACACAGCAAACCCAATACACATTTTAACATTTTTCTGGTTTCATAATCAACACCTCCAGCCTTACCATTTTTCCACATTTTTAGAACATTTGTGACTTCCTTTTTGCCAATTTCATCAATCATCTGTTTCCATCAGTACTGGTTTAAATTTACATTGTCTTTTTAAACTTAACTGTTCCTTTTCTATTACATTCTTTTTTGCAACTACAGTTTTTCTATATATGCAGTACCTTATGTCTTCCTTATTTTTTGCATTTTCTTAGATGTCTTTTTTCTATTCCACAGTCTACCTCAATTTATCATTCCATTAATATTTTTTTCTATAAATACCATTTGTGTAACTTCACACACTTCCATCTGGCACTCTGTAATATAATTATTTATCATTCCAGTTTCCAATATCCATTTTTTATGTCCATATTTCATTCTCTTAATTGGATAGGTAAACTTATTTTCTAATACTTTATCTTCTATGACTTTTATTTTTTTTTACTTTGTGCAGTCATTTTCTTTTTTCAGAGTTGTTTCTTTTGGGTTTTTTTCCTCCAATATTTTTTGTCAAGATTCATTCTTGACATAACCAAAAGGTGGTCTGCTCTGCATTTGAAACATCTAATGCTTAAATTCTGTATTTGAAAGCACTTTAATGGGTGACTACATAGAAATATCAGGTTTGTTAGCTATATTGAGATGTTCAAAAAGTATTTCTTCAGGGTTGCCACAAAACCTAAATGTATATGTCCACAAAATCATCAGGAGTAAGCCTTGGCTTCAAATATGCTTTCACATAGAAAGCAAATTTAAACTCTGTTGCTTCGTTAATTTCAGTGTTACACCCAGGTGGTATAACCTTTCCCAGCATCCTGAGGTTTTGCAACAAAAACAAAATGGCAGCCAAATGTCAAATTTTAGCGATAAAATTTAGGTATTTTTTAAAGGTGGAAATATGAGTGGGTTGCTTCTTGGAGGCCCCCATTTCCACTATTAACAAAAAACTAAAAGCAAAAATAACCCCCCCCCAAATAAAAACGATTAAATATCAGAAACAGGTAATAGCATTTACCTAATATGGTGAAGAAATAAGTTTTAGAGAAATGCTAAGGTTTAAAGTTCAGCTGCATCCCATACTAAAAAAAGCTAAGTTGCTAATGGAAATAATAAACAACAATAAACTTTATCCCCAAAGTCCACTGTTGATAGTATAGTTGTTATACTTGATAATATATTTGTTAGTATGACATGTTGTACTTTATGACAATATTGGTATTTATGCCTAAAATGCTATCATGCCAGCAAATATTTAATCTGAACTCCTGCTATCCTATTTTAGAGGCTATCTAACAACAAACCAGTATCTTTTTGTATAGCATCAAAGCAAATTTGCAACAACTGCAATTTACTTTATTGTTGCTACTCAAATGTTCGATGGTCTTGCGCATAGTTAAGAGAGGAAAGTTTAAGGGAAAGCTTAAATTGCACTTTTAATATATGTATCTTCATTAGAGAATACCAGGACAGCTGCTGCTTTTAGTGAAATACTTTGGTTTCAGGGCAATGGTGAAGATTCCCCTATCTACTAAATTAGCAAGCAGAATGCCTCAACCAGCAGCAAAAGTGCTGACATTCTGCACAGAAAACAAATACGGCTATTTTCTCCCCTGATGGGAAGTAACTGGGTTCCCCTTTCTTTAATAGGTTTATTTCTCTTTCTTTTGCGCTCCATCTGGTATGTTCCTTTGCAGCTTCAAGCTGTTTAACAACACAGAGAATTTGGTTTGCAGTAAAAAAAAATCAGTGAAGCCTAATGGTCCACTTACCATTTGAAGAAGGTTTTAGAAACTCTTGCAGAAATGGCATGTTTTCATTTTGGTACTGTTCATTTTAAAGCTGGGAATTATAAATTATAACATACTGGAGCCATACTGCAAATTTTAACTTGAAAAATGTTCAATGCATTTGAATGCACTGTGTTTACACCATTTTTTGTCTTCTCAAAGAAAATAAGTGCTACAGATATGGAAAGAGTATCCATATAGTATAATTTGTTTTTCTTCCTACTAATTCCTTCCACCACTATATTTTGAGGCTTGCCTTTAAGCCCTTTGGGTTAAGATTTACCTCAAAATCCTTCTGTCCTTCATATCAATGATAGGACATAAAATAAAAGAAGGCACTTGAAATTTATTTGGCTAAACCCCAGAAGAGACACATTTTACGCACAACCATTTGAGACTACAAAGGCTGTGTGTATGTTAATGTATGCGTCAGGGGTAGTATTCATTTACTTTCCCTACCGGTTCGCAAATATGAGCATGCCCCATCCACACATGCATTCTGTCTTCCATACTTTGGCTTGAAAACGTGTCTAAATAGGACAGCATAGAGCCACGACAGATGGGTAGGCGCATCCACGATATCCGCTACCAGTTTGGGTGAACCGGTCCAAACCGGCTGAATACCATCTCTGGTGTACGTGTTTGCACAGTATCTATGCCCTTTGCATTTTGGGAAGGTTTTAATAAGATAGGTAAATAAAAGGAGAAAGTAGGAAAGTAGCAATCACACTTAGAGAGAATTTTAAATCGTCAAGTCAATATAGCAGAGTGCATTAGAATAGACGGGAGCATGAGCAGAATTTCTGTAAAAAAAATGGATTCAAATCAGAATATGTGTCTATGGACTTTAGATTTGGTGCTACTTGAAGACAACTCTGAGTAATAAGTTTTACATGATAGTGAAATGTGAATCTAGCTAAGCGCTTAGTCAAAAAAAGACTGTAGTTAGCCTAGTGGTGAGTTTTGCCGTATTTTTAATCTCAGTGATGTAACTAGAAAATAACAAAACCTACCTTCTTTAGGAGACTAAATATACACTCTAAAAATGGTGGATGGCTCAGATTTACCAGGTTTACTACATGAAGCAAAATGCAGCCTGCAGAAATGCATTGGTGAGCAAAACCTTTGATATTATCTAAGCACACTAGCCCTCTAGAGCCTCGAATCACAGATGTCGCACACAGAAGTGTTGGTCTCTTCAGAACAGATAGGTTTATTCATTATTTTAATGAATATTAAAAAATCCTCAGATACGTATTTCCATAGCCCTTATACTTAGGTAAGAGACATTGTTCTGACTTTGTGCTGTTTCATTGGAAGAAGCCAGTCCCAGAATAGTAATGAAGGTAGTGATGCATTGAATAACCTCCTCTGCAGTAGGTAGCATTCTCCTGACTTTCTGCTTCATTAATGATCTAATCTGATAGAGATAATAGAAGATTTACTACTCCTAATAGAAGGATTGCATAAATCAAAAGTGAATCATATAGAGATACAACAAGCAATTTCCCCTTTTGGAACTTATTTAGCTGTGTCTTACAGTTTAATTTCCCCCCCTTCTTACCATTTAGATAGGGCTGTTTCTGTAATTATAGATTCATAGAGTGGGAAGGTGCCACTGAGTTCATATAGTTCAATACCACCCCCATCCTCAGCTCAGTCCAGGCTCTTCTAAAGCATTACAGATAGTTGGTTATCTAGTTTCTATTTAAGGAACTCTTGTGAATGGGAACATATAATTTCATGAAGCAAACTGATCCTGTGATTGAGAGTAACAAAAGAGAAAGTCCACTTATTCCTCTGTATGGCAACCATTTAGATATCTGAAGACTGCTATCGCATATCTCTCAATCTTCTGTTCTACATACTGAATATAATAATAATAATAATAATAATTTAATTTCTTGACCGCTCCCTCTCCCCGTAGGGACTCGGAGCGGTGCACAGGGAAACTAAAAAACCATAAATATACAATAGATATATAACATCTTAAAAACAAATTAAACAGTACCTGTGCTAAAATACCCATTTTAGACTAAAATACTGCATACTGAATATATGGGATATGTTTAATCATTCTCCATAGACATTATTGTCCGGTCCCCTCACCATATTCATGGTCTTTCCCAGTCTAGTAAAATTGTAAATTCAGAAAGAAAAAGGAGATCTGATATGACTTTTTTGTGACAAATCGTTGATGGCTCTTATAATTATTGTATTCCTATCCAAGTACTAATAGATATGTTATATTTATATTGAGTAATTTTCCAGGAATTCCTTATTTATTTTTGTGACATTTCCTGTCCTCTAGGCTTATGAGAATTTTCCCATTCTGTTAATTACTAAGTGATTAACTCCACTCCTTCCTATAGTTTTCTATCTCCAATACTTTATTATCTAAATAAAGATACAATAGAACCCATTTCCTTCTGATCTTAAAAGTATTCCAACATGATAACAACCCCACACACACCTCCAAAATGATCACTGCCTTGCTAAAGAAGCTGAGGGACTAGCCAAGCATGTCTCCAGACCTAAACCCTATTGAGCATCTGTGGGGCATCCTGAAACAGAAGGTGGAGTTGCACAAGGCCTCTAACATCCAGCAGCTCCATGACAGGAGTGGAAGAGAACTGCAGTGTGAAGCTATGGGGAGCTCTATGCCCAAGAGAGTTAAGGAAGTGCTGGAAAATAAAGGTGGCCACACAAAATATTGACATCACTTAGGGCAGGGATGTCCAAAGTTGGTAACTTTAAGACTTGTGGACTTCAACTCCCAGAATTCCCAGCCAGCTATGCTGGCTGGGGAATTCTGGTTGTTGAACTCCACAAGTCTTAAAGTTTCCAAGTTTGGACATCCCTGACTTAGGGTGTACTCACTTTTGTTGCCAGCGGTTTAGACAGTAATGGCTGTATGCTGGGTTATTTTGAGGGGACAGCACATTTACACTGTTATACAAGCTGTATACTCACTACTTTACATTGTAGCCAAGTTTCATTTCTTCAGTGTTGTCACATGAAAAGATACACTGAAATATTTACAAAATGTGAGGGGGTGTACTCACATCAGTGATATACTGCACTTAATGTATATAAATATTGCTATAGTACTAAATATTAATGTTAAAAGTTTACAATCTTGTGGGACCACATCACCCATAGGCCACAAGTTGCATTGCCTTCTCTACGGTATTATAGAGATTGTTTATCTACAGTATTACTACAAAATCACCTAAATAAATGCACAGGGCTTCAGTATGTGATGTGGTAAGATTCCCCCATTGAAGAAATCAATGCCAAACTACCTTTTGTTCTAGCTTGCTAAAAATTATACATCAAAAGGCTTTCCATGTCTCCATTTGTTGAAGTTCATTTATTAAAAAGTGCATCAGAGGGAAATGGAAAGTTGCAGTGCAAATCTTTAAAATAGTCAGTGATGCAAGGTTTTCAGAAAACCCAGAAGCCTCACTCAGCAGACACCAATCCTGCCAGCTAAAGTATCTGTCTTTTCGTGGGCTGAATAATGAAATGAAGGTTAATTTCAACCCTGAAAAAGACATTCGGAAATGAAATGGCATCAGAAGCTGTCGGGGGGTGGGTGGGAGGGGAGGCTCAGAGGAAGTTCCATGAAGGATAAACAAATAAAATTTCAGCAGCTTTACAGAGAAGGATAAATGTTTTGTTTTTCCACGTAAACAGTAATGTCTTGTTTTAATCACCACTCCATAGAATAGATTGCAGCTTTATTAAATCAAGGTTTCTTCCCACACTAATGTGACAAAAAGATTAATATCAAATAGGCTCTGGAAGTGGCAATAAAATCTGTCATTTGACAAAACTTTTATTTGGTCTCTTATAGCAGCTGCACCATCTGAGTTTTCTACAAAAATGCAGTTTCACCATTCTGTCACACTGTATTTAGCAGCAAAACAGAGCACACATCATTTCAGGATACTTTAAATTAAGCTGGCATGCTTAAAAAAGCAGGAGTGTCTGGCAGATAAAAAGAGTAGGCAGATGATTCAAAGTATCATCCTTTGCAAGCTATTGATTACACCCAGCCAATATCCATCTCTTCAAGAATGGAATAAATCTGTTGCCATTACAGAAACTATGGTCATCTTACCGAGAAGGTTAATCAGATACAGAAGAAACCATCTATGGCCTTTGGTAAATTAGAATCAATCGTCATATGCTACTACATTACATTGTATTAGGATCAATCATTGCATGCTATTAGCACACTGCATTTGTGTGACCCCCACATAACACACTTCTAGAAACAGTGTCACATTGAGCCACAGAACATTTTATATAGTGGAAATGAAGATAAGCAATTTCTTACTCTTCTCTGTAAGTAGCAAAGATGCTCTAGTCCATCCTAATAATAAATCCTTATATTTAAAATATTTATCCAGTTTGTCCATTTTCAGTTGTGTAGTTTGAGGCTGGAAAAAAGTGCCAAAAATAATTTAAATATCATGTTAAATATATCGTGTGCCGATGGCTAAAATGTATGCATGCAATGCTTTAAAGTGGTTAAAAAAATAGCACATCTCCAAAATAGTCTGGTAAATTGTTCTTGATGCTATTGTATAGAATTATTTTTAATGTATTTTTTGTTTATCAAGTTAGATACCATCTATCTCATGCTAGGTGACTCTGGGTGGTTTACCACTAAAAGCATGACAAACATGTGAAAATAAAATATATAAGTGAAACAGGAGCCTGTAAAAATGGAGATAAAATAAGTTTTTTAAAAAAAGCATGGGGAAGATACAAATTTATCCCCAGGATTACATGCCATTGTGTGACCCATGTAAGTTGGAAGAGCCAAGTCTTCCAAAAGGCCAGAGCTAGGCCCTGCCTCATCTCTGGGGGAAGAATATTTCAGAACAGGGGTGTCAAAACTGGTGGCTCGCGGGCCAGATGCATCATACACAGGCATGATTTCACCAAGACTACTTCTGCATCCTATCAGTAATATTTGTGCCATGATTGGGGGGGGAAATGTAATTTGGAGGAGAGAGGTTCAAGTTTGAAGCTGAGGAATATTGAAGCACAGTCCAAAGATCAGCAGAACAAAAGTACCCATAAAATAAATAATAAAATATACTTAGGAATGTTTTCCCATCATTATAGAATGCAGAGTTGGAAGGGACCTTGACGGTAATCTCATCAAACCACTTTTAAACCAAGAGACCCTATACCATTTCAGACAAATAGCTGTCCAATCTCTTCATTCTGCGTTCCTGATTTCCCTGAATCTTATTAACTGGACAATAAATCAGAAAGAACGTTGACTATAACCAAAAAATTAATTCACTGTTTAGCATGCTCTAAAATTTGACAGCAACTTTGTTACAGGTCTTTTATATCTTCTTTCCTCCTAGATATATCTAGTGCATGCTTTTCATTCATTCACTTTGAAAATTGCATTTTTAAAGTTGGATTGGGGAAGAAATGCCATCTGCCTTTTGACTGTCAGGCTGTAATTTATTTTATGTTGCTTCATTTCAGGCTGCAGCAGATAGTGTCCCATTGTATCATGTACTCTAGATTAACATGACACAACATGACATTGTTTAATCTACAAGCAAATAAACAGTGTTGGGCTGCTTGTTGAAAACAATGGATCCTAATGGACACACAATCAATAAAAATCAGGGTGGTTTTGTTTTCAAATGGGATAATTTGTTACTCAAAGACGTAAGCAGCTGAATGGCTTGTAAATTCTAAAACATTTCTTACAGCTTTGTGACAACATTGTGGCAAAGAAAACAAACTCTTTGCACTTTGGAAAACAAAAGTTTGATAAAGCTAAACAAACCTAATTGAGTAATCTAGAAATATATTTGCAAAATGTTTTGTTACTTGCTTAGTTGTGCTAAGTATATTTCCTGTATAGGAAAGGAAAACCACTAACAAACTAGGACCTTATAAAATCACTTGAAAAATGGCCTCTTATAAAAATAGGAGGTATGTGTTCTTGTTCAGCATATCTGAGGGCACTGTAACATAGTCATAATACCATGTGATGTATAGTCGTAATTGAATGGTGTCTAAAAGATGAAAACTGGTACATGCAGTGATGACACAATTCCAAGTTCAAAGGTTGCTCTATTATGTTTTTTAGGGGTGAGGTGAGTTCATCTCGTGGGTAAAACAAATTTAAATGGTCTTCTGTCTGCCTCATCTGCTACCCGTTCATTTTCTTCTGGATTTATCCCACAGAGTTACTGGTAGTCCTTGACTTACAACAGTTCATTTAGCAACCTTTCAAAGTTACAACGGGACCGAAAAAAGTAACTTATAACCGTTTTTTACGACTGTTGCAGCCTCCCCATGGTCACATAATCAAAATTCAGATGCATGGCAACTGGTTCATAGTTAGGACGGTTTGCAGTGTCCCACAGTCAAGTGATCAACTTTTGTGGCCTTCTGACAAGCAAAGTCAATGAGGAAGTCAGATTCACTTAACGACTATGTTACTAACTTAACAACTACAGTCATTCACTTAACAACTGTGGCAAGAAAGGTTGTAAACAGGCAAAACTCTTCACTTAGCAACAGAATTTGGGGTCTTGTTGTGGCCTGCCAGCAGCCAACAGAGCTGGCAGCAGAGTCAGACAGTGAAGAGGGTCGGGGAGGAGCATGGGCCAGTCCTGGGGACTGGGGAAGGCTTGGACGAGGGCTCTTCATCAGAGGCAGAGACAGGGCCGAGGCCATCTGGCAGTAATCTGGTGCTTATGGAGCTAGACAGCAGTGAGGCAGAGGAACATCTAGAGCCTGTTCCCAGTGTGTGCATGTGCAGAGCTGCCAGACAAAAAGAAGAACTCAGAAATCAGAGAAGTTTTGGGAATAAAGTCATAGGTGGAAGGTGATTGGCCCCTCCCATAGGAAATAAAAGAAGAGCAAAAGGAGAGTGGGCTTTTGCAGGAAACAATATGTTCGGTCAGTCGTTAGATTCATTTCAGGAGTGTGAAGATCTGTCCATGAATCTCAGAGACTCTGTGCCAGGTCTTTCCTTGCATAGCACCTCATTTGGAAAATATTTACATGGCAGCTTTCCAAGATAGATAAGGTCTGTAGTCATAAATATTCCTTTGAAAGACTGTTTGTGAGGCCTTGGTGAATGTGAATGAAAGGAATTCACATTTGTTTAATAAAAGGAATTTTGTCGGACCAGGACTCTGCCTCGTGCTTTTTGGGGAAGCCTAGGATAGAACAGGTCTCCATTGTGGGCATAAATTGAGGACTACCTGTAATCAGAGAAGAATTCAAACATTTTCTTAAATTTGCTATCACTGACAACAAGAGAAAAGCAGTCCAGCTGGGCCAGCAGTCAGCCTCTTTGCCAAAACATTTTGCCTTAAGTCTGTGCACATACTTTAAAATGCTGCATCTTCACACTAGACTTGGTAGAAAGCTGAGTAAAATCTATATAAATAAAAATGTAATTATGAGTTTGTTCAAAACCGCTAATCTCCGAAAGTCCTGCTAATCTCCGAAAGTCCCGATCGCTTCCAATTTTTCACACAACTTTCCTTACAAGTACGGCACCAATGATATATATAGATTGTGTAGAGGTTACACTGTGCCAGGTACATGCAATGGAAATGTAAAAGATTATTTAAAAGGTAGGTAGATGGATACAGAGAGAGCAGTGGGCCACAGGTATTATGTCATCCTTTATGACATAAAATACTCCGAGGGAGAAATACACTAGTAGGTAGGTAGGTAGGTAGGTAGGTAGGTAGGTAGGTAGGTAGGTAGGTAGGTAGGTAGAGGGATAGAGAGAGGGAGAAATACAGTAGGTAGGTAGGTAGAGGGAGAGAGGGAGAAATACAGTAAGTAGAAAGGTAGGTAGGTTAGGTAGGTAAGTAGGTAGGTAGAGGGATAGAGAAGGAGAGGGAGAAATACGGTAGGTAGGTAGGTAGGTAGGTAGGTAGGTAGAGATATAGAGGGAGAAATACAGTAGGTAGGTAGGTTGGGGACTATACGGTGGTTGTGTGTACGTGTTTGTGTGTGCAGGTGTAGATCTACACACAGATTAGTTAGCCATTTAACCAAACTGGGCCACAGCAACACGTAGCTGGGAACGGCTAGTGGAGAATAAGATTTCACCAATCAGATTGTCTGCATGTCTCCTTTTGCTAGATAGGAGTAGCTCTGAAGCTTCCTGAAGACACAAGATTGAGACTAGGATGGTGAAGCAGTCCTAGGACTAGACATTATCCCAACCCTTGGAGTAATGATATGAAGATAAATTGGAATAAAAAGATGAAATAATCCACATCTTTTCTCCAGAATGCAGAATGTATTAAGGCCCTTTGCAGTGCTGCTGTTTCCTTTGTCATGTCTATATGCCTATTTATAATAGCAAAGAAGTAATGACTTTTCCCAAGAAGTAATGTGTAATGCCTGCTTGAAGGATCTCAGGCTTCAGTGCTATCAGCAGATATTCAGTTCATGTGCTGTTACATACTCAAACAGAAAAAATCGTTTTGTTTCTTGTTTGGGAAAAGAACTACAGCTGGAGTACAAAAAACTGCTGATAGGAACAGAAATCCCTGTCCTCTGATCTTACAGTGACTCCTACAGTTAACAAATACTTATCAGATTACTTTTGTAAAATGGAAATTGTCAGGACCCCTTACAAATCATCTTGATTCTGGCTTACCCTACAAAGGAGATACTTTATTCTATATAGACATGCCTCGGAGATATTGTGTGAAGTAAAACTAGGTATGCCTATAAAAAAGAAGTATTTATTGGTAAAAAGTATATAAATATTATTACAATATAAAGCATCCTACACCATAAGAACCATATAATAAATGTATTTATGGCAATAGATGATGAAGAGAATAAATTATTTGGTAGTCATAATTTTGGTTATGAATTAGAGGTGGAATGGTCTGAAGACTGCTACCAGTTCATTATGCATGCCAAACATGTGTTCATGTGCAGGCAGGTGCTAAGAAACCCTGTTTCCTGTTTTCTAGGGAATATAAATCACACGGCACAGCTGATTGTAGTGCAGCTGATCGTCAGAACTTTTTTAAAACTTTTTTTACTCCCAAACCGGTAGTAAAAATATGCTATTTTTTTTTAAAGTTCCAACTATCAGCTGTGTGACAATCAGTTGTGCCATGTGATTTCTAGCGAATATAAATTGTGTGGCACAGCTGATTGTCGCACAGCTGATTACTGGTTTGCCCGAATCGGTAGCATTTCACTCCTGTTATGAATGTACTTTCATTTAAGATAAAATGCAATTAATCCATTCATTCATCTGTTCATTCATTCAACTTTATATAGCCATCCATCTATCAGATGGATTTCTGAGTGGCGAACAAGAACCACAATCATAATTTAATTAAAGCAAAATGCCATTAAAACAATGTGGAGGACTTGATAAATCTGTCAATTAACCACAACATTCAGACTCCATGAACATCCTGGTCCCAGTGCTTGAGAGGCAGCCTAGTCTTCACTGTTTTCTTGAAAGCTAACAAATTGCACCATTCATATTTCTAGGGACAAGTTCTTCCATTAGAGAGGTGCCATGAAAAAGAAGGTATATTTCTGAAGGCCAACATACGATACTATTCGGGATAATTTGTAGCAAGCTCATGCTGCCAACTCTGGTAGGATGGGCAGAAACCACCAAGAGTAGAAGTATCCTGAGCTCATGCCATGTACAACATTAATGATCAGCATCTTGGACTGAACCTGGAAACCTACTAGGAGTCGGTGCAGCTTACACCATAGGGGTGTTACAAGGGTATACTCTGATGTTCCCACTATTGCCAATGCCACTTCCTTCTGGACCAGCTGCAGCTTTTGAATGCTATCAAAGGGCAGCCCCATATAAAGCACATTGCAATAGTCCAATCAGGAAGTGACTAAGGCATGGGTGATCATTCGTAGTTTCCACACCTAAAGAAATCTAAGGAAAAGCAGACTAGGTATAAAAGATGAATGTTTGCAAAAGCTCTCTTTCATCTGCCCTTTGAACAGAAACTATAAGTTCAAGAGAACCCCCAGATTATGTGTGATTGGCATGATTCAGACAGAGTTTAAGATAGCAACCCACTAGGTAAGGAGGGCACTAAAAATAAACTGTTTTAAGAGGCATCATACTCTTCTTTTTGAAAAGAGAGAATTTGTATCAAAAATGCACATAAAAATATGTCAGGTAGATTTGATTATCTACTATCAAGGCAGTGTCAACTCTTAGTGATCACTTAGATATTTTTTAACATGACAATCGATCCTTAACTTAATACTTTGAGTCTTCCTACGTGTACTCATCATCACTGTAACTGAGTCCCATTCCACCTTGCTGTTGGTCATTCTTCTCTTCTCTTTCCGTCTCCCTTTCCCAGTATTAGAACTTTCTCCAGAGACCCAGGCCTTCATGAAATATGTCCCAAAATAATAATAATAATAATAATAATAATAATAATAATAATAATAATAATAATAATAATAATAATAATAATAATAATAATAATAATAATTTAATTTTATAACCCGCTCTCTCTCCCCAAGGGGACTCGAGGCGGGGCACAGGCAATTAAAAATACAAAGAACAAAGTACAGAATACAAACTACAAAATTAAAAGTAAATTAAATTATTCCTGCGCTAAAACCCATATACTAAACTAAAAATTACCCCTAAAAACCCCTAACCTAAAAAGAGACTACCCAAGGCCGGCCAGGCGAAAAAAGTGTGTCTTTAATTTTAAGCGGAAGGAGCGGAGGTCCGTGGTTGTCCTAATATCGGGGGGAAGGTCGTTCCAGAGGGCTGGGCCCGCCACAGAGAAGGCCCTTCCCCTGGGCGTCGCCCGCTGACAGAGTCTAGTGGACGGCACCCGGAGAAGTCCCTCTCTGTGGGAGCGAATCGGCCGTGAGGATGTATGAGGTAGGATCCGATCCCGCAGATAGCTAGGTCCCGAGCCATGGAGCGCTTTAAAGATGATAATCAACACCTTGATTATCATAATAATAATAATAATAATTTAATATTTCTAAACCGCACCCTCTCCCCTCGGGGACTCGGGGCGGTGCACAGGCACAGTAAAACAATAAATATATACAAACATTTCATTAAAAATAAATTAAATCTAAACCTGCGCTAAAATTCCCATTAAAACTAAGCTATGTTATAAAACCCCAATAAAACCCCAAAGACAGAGAGACTATCCTAGGCCGGCCAGACAGAAGAAATGAGTTTTTAATTTGAGACGGAAGGAGCGGAGGTCCGTGGTCGTCCTAATGTCGGGGGGAAGGTCGTTCCAGAGGGCCGGGCCCGCCACAGAGAGAGCCCTTCCCCTGGGCGTTGCCCGCTGACAGAGTCTAGTGGACGGCACCCGGAGAAGTCCCTCTCTGTGGGAGCGAATCGGCCGTGAGGATGTATGAGGTAGGATCCGATCCCGCAGATAGCTAGGTCCCGAGCCATGGAGCGCTTTAAAGATGATAATCAACACCTTGAAGCGCACCCGGAAGACGACAGGTAGCCAGTGCAGCTCGCGCAAGAGCGGTGGTGTTACATGGGTAAACCTAGCGGTTCCCATAATTGCTCGCGCGGCTGCATTCTGGACTAGCTGAAGTCTCCGGGTGCACCTCAAGGGGAGCCCCATGTAGAGAGAGTTGCAATAGTCCAGTCGGGATGTCACGAGCGCATGAGTGACTGTGCGAAGGGCGTCCCGATCCAATAGGGGGCGCAATTGGCGAACCAGGCGAACCTGGTAAAACGCCCTCCTGGCCACGGCTGTCACTTGATCTTCCATGGACAGCCGGGCATCCAGGAGGACACCCAAATTGCGCGCCCCATCCACAGGGGCAAGATGTTCGTCCCCTATGGCCAGCGATGGAGTGAGCTGGTTGAATCGGGCAGCCGGAAACCACAGCCACTCGGTCTTGGTCGGGTTGAGCCTGAGTCCGTTACTTCCCATCCAGACCCGCACGGCTTCCAGGCACTGGCACATCACCGCTACGGCATTGTTGGGGTGGTTTGGGGTAGAAATATACAGCTGGGTGTCGTCAGCGTATAGATGGTACTCTACCCCAAAGCCACGGATGATCTCACCCAGCTGTATATTTGAAGGATAGGATCATTTCAGCCTGGTCAATTGTTCAATGAGCCATTTGCTTGTTTTGTTGCAGTTAGTTCAACTTTACTTCCTGAGAGTGTCACAGGAAATACCGGGACTTGCACTATAATCTGAACTATTGCAGTTATTCATGCTTACTTAAAACATAACATTTCCCTAAATATTATTTGTGATATACTCAGAAAAAGGGGAGGGACGAGGGCATAAAGCAGATCATACATCTGATAGAACAGAGTTGGGAAGAACAAGAATATCTGATTGTCTTTTGTTCAGCAATAGCTGAACAAGAATAAATTGCACTGCCAAACCTAAGAAAATACGAAGGAGAAGAAGGAATGGATTTGTATTTTGAGAGTAATTCTAGCATTTAATTTTTTTTCTTCCTGTACAACTGTGTTCAGAAGCTCCCTCCAGTTTGTGTCTTACTGCCTGAAGTATTTTGCACTGGTAGATCACGAGAGTCTACTAAAAAGTAGATTCTGAAATCTTGAAATATGCTTAATGCCATACAGAATGTCTAAACAAATTGTCAAATTTTCTTAAACCCAAAATGTACATGTATACCTATATTAAACAAAGCTTAATTTTTACTGATATTTCTATTTCTACGCACTTTTGGAAAATAGAAAATAACATTGAGTCTAATGAAAGCGGAATTTTTTGACAATTCAGATTGGATCAGTGGTGGGTTCCTACCGGTTCGGCCAAACCGCTAGTAGTTTGGCGGCCTGTTTCACTGGAACTGGCAGTGACCCACACCTGAACCGGTTCCCCAATTGGCACCATTAGCGGTGCCATCTTTTTTGCTTCTGCGCATGTGCAGAATAATTTTAGTGGCGCTACGTGCGCAGCATGCATCAAGCATGTACAAAGTGTGCACCAAAGCAAACCGGCAGTATCGCCTGACGGAACTACCCCTATGGCTATGTTTGACTTGTAATGCGTTTCCTTATATGAAGACAACCCTACCTGCCTACCTGCCAGCAGTGTGTGTATGTGTTTTTATGCTACACATTTCACTTGCTGCTGCAGTAACGTCATTAAATAGAACTTTTCACTTCTTGAAGTCCTTCAAAAAAGATTAGTAAGCTTTCTCCTTGGGGGTGATTTGTAAATTGCTTTCCAGAGGGCTTAAGCTCATGATGAATACAGCTAGAAAAAGTTTCATCAGAGTTGCATTTGGGTGTCATTTTTTATCAGATTTGTTTCAACCACTCACAGAATACAAGATATCAAAGTATATCCCTGGTTTATTTTTTTACAGAACATTATTGGTTTTAAAAAATGATGCTTTTCCAGATAATGGGCATTTATGGATTTTAACTGGATGAGATGTTTCGAGGCTCATTCATAATTTTTTTTAAAAGAGAAGATTGACAATATTTGTAAATATTATTGATTTTTTTTCTCCTTTACAACCAAAGTCGATACAACTTTAGAGGATGTACAGAATGTGTTTAACATTATTTTCCTGATGAATTAATTTACATATATTCAAAAACATAGCAAACATACATGTACATAAATACATATACACATAGACACCTTCACAAATGTACCCATCATTCTATTTCCTTTTGGAGAAGCGACAGTATGCAAGTGTATAAAATAATTAATTAAATAACTTAATTTAATTTAATAATTAAAAAAGAGTACTATAGACATACGGCAAATGAAAAAAGGAAAATAACTAATTTCAATCAATTCCATTCTCCAGAGGACCAGTTTAGTCTAGTGGTTAAGGCATCAGGCTTGAAAGTGGGTGACTGTGAGTTCAAATCTTGCCTTAGTCATGAAAGCCAGGTGGGTGACCTTGAGCCAGTTACTTTTTCTCTCAACCACCCATCTCACAGGGTTATGGTTGTGGGGGGAAATTGGAGGAAAATAGGAGGAGAGATGTGTGTTGAATATGTTCAAATTCATACTTTAAAAAGAAAATTTTCACATCTTCCATGTTTTCAACTCCTGATTCATTCTCTGAAGGAATGTCAGCAATTTCATTCAACCATGATTTTCTCACTTCCTCTCAAACTATTCACTCTTCATGTATTTGTTTTGCAATGTCATCTTCATGGAATCCTTGGTTCTCTCTGAATGTGGTTCATTTTTTTACCCAACTACACAACACCATCAGTGCTGGATGGAAATAGGATTTTCAGTCTTTTTATATTCAATGTCTTCCCCACGAATGAAGGCGAATATATTTGTTCCAGGATAATGTTGCAGATTTCAATCTGGGTCGGTCCCTGGGATCAGAAGTTTTGTCTTCTGATCTTCTGGAGCCCATCCTCAGGGAACTTGTCTAGGTGCTGCCTGTAAGAATTGGTAGGGGTGTGTTTTTCTCTTTGGTAGTTCCTTGGTTGTGCTGTTTTTTGCTGTTTGTTTGATATTAAATTTATGTTTTATCAACAAAGAATTAAGAGAGACTCTGTCTGTAAAACATCAATTTAACAGAAAAATAGCTTGTTGTAAAAGCGACTGCCTACAAAGGATCCTGGATTGGGGCTGAAAGGCAAAAGCGGAAGCAATATACTTGGTCCCATAATTTGGTAGACCAGGTTGCCCTGATAGTCCGGTCCCACAGGGAAAAGAAAAATCCTTGTTTGGTAGTTCTGTGTTGTAGTATTTATATGGTGACTGTTGTGTAGCTTTTTAGATGCAGCCAGCCATCCACACCCCAATTTACATCTAAAAAGCTATAGAGAACATCCACCATATAAAAATCACAAACATAACAACCTAGAACACACAAAGAACTTCCCTGAGGATGGGCTCCAGCATGAATCCAAAAGCTCAGAAGACAAAACTTATGGTCCCAGGGACAGACCAAGATTAGATCCTGCAGTGTTTTGAATTGGCAGAGGTGTGTTTTCTCTTTGGTAGTTCCTTGGTTGTGCCGTTGTTTGTGCTTGTTTGGTTTTAAATTATGTTTTACCAACAAAGAATTAAGGGAGACTTTGTCTGTAAAACATCTATTGAACACAAAATGTGTGGAAGGACTGTCTGCGAAGGCTCCTGGATTGGGGCTGAAAGGTGAAAGCGGAAGCAGTATGCAGTATGCTCCATTCCGTAATTGGGTGGATCAGGTTGCCCTGATAGACTGGTCTCACCGGAAAAGAAGAATGCTTGTTTGATTAGGGTATTATTTACAGATTGATTATTTGTCTGAGTGTTGATTATTGGTAAGGACATGTTCTGGTATTTTTCTTTCCTTTTTTTCTTTTCTCTTTTGAATGGTAGGTAAATGTTGTTTACCTCTATGTGCATGTTTTTGGCTGATTTGCCTAAGTGCCCAGGAATTTTCTAGTGTTTTTCAATATAGCTTGGTCTACAATGTTCACAGTTTTAACTTAACTATGATTAAGTCTATTCATGTGTTGTGAAATTATGGAGTTGTCATCACTTCTTCCAGCTGTTAGTAGGTGTTTATGGATGCACTCTTTTGCATACTGTAACAGCTGCTATGTAGAAAAGGCAGACAGAAGACTCAAGGACTCTACAGTTCAACTTTGGGCTACGAATATTCTCCTATATTAATTTGACCTTCATTCATTGTTGCATATGACCAAGCTATATAAGCATATTTGGGATGAATTTGGTTGCCCTGTTAATTCATTTTTGTGTATTCCACATTTGTTCATCGCTTTCTTTCTTCTACAACATAAGTATCCTGAGATCATTACATTCCACTTCTTGTTATATTTCTCTTGACATATCCAGCTCTTATTTCCATGTAACAAATTGGGGAGAAGCACATGTACAATAGAAGCTATTCCCCTATTCCAATAAACATTCATTCCTCACAATGTATCACATACTCACTACAAGCGTTCCTTGTACGTATCAGCAGAAAGCCATTAAACAACTTAGGAAATATCATCATTATTTTCTTATTTAAAGTTTAATTCTGAACCACTTGCTAAGTATCTCATTTATTTTTATTTTCATGCATGCCTTGCTTCCATCTAGACTATTACTATATTCACAATCATATATTTGCTCAAATCCACACTTGCACATTATTTTTACTTTCTTTTTCCAGGTCCTTCTTGGCTACTTGCATTCATAGCATTCATTTCGATTCCACTCTTTGAAATATCACTATCATTCTCATTCAAATCAAATTACTATTTCTAGCATGCCCTCACTTCAGTTCCATTCCAAGTCGTTCATCACCTTTATTTTTAATTCCATTCACTCTGTTGAAGCCGGCTTGTTTAGCACTTTTCATCCATTTCCCAAGCAATATTTTATTCCCCCCAAAATAGCTCTCTATTTCCTCTCCCCTTTTTAATCTTCACACTTATTTTTTCCAGCTATCTTTTCTCCTACACCTACACAATATACAGGATTAATCTCTCATCTCCAGTTTTTGCAGCTATCATTCTCCTGTTTACATTTTTTTCTCTCATTCAAGCTTCTTGACTTCTTCACTCCACCAAACTGTTTTATATTTTGCATCAGCATAACTCCACATGCTTCTGACGCAATCTTGCATAATCATTTACACTCCATTTCCCGCTTCTTCTAGTACTTCTTTATAACAATTTCCGTCCATTCAATTGGGAGATCAAATCTATTTTTAACACTTTTCCATAGAGGATTCCTGGATTAATTCTACTTCCAACCTAGTGTCTTTTACTTACTTTTGTACTTAATTTACTGAAATCTATCAATATTTCATCATGTGTGCATTAGTAGACTTAACATTTGAACTACATATTCAAAACAAGCAGATTTTTTTTCTAAACACCCGGTCACTTAAGCATTACCATTCTTATGTTTCCAAATTGCCCTCTACTTTCTAATATCAATCCTATCCATCCTTTCATGCAATTTATTTCTTCTGGATTTCATTCATTCAGAACATTGAACAGCTCATCCCTGATCATTCAATAAACACTGCTCACTGGAGCATAATATATCGCTATCACTTGCCTTTAGATGTCTATTTTCATATGCACCCTGAACAATGTAGATAGCTTTAATTTATACTTTTTAATATATCTTGCTGACATACCAATACTACCTGACATACTATTGAAAGAAGTCTGAACCAAAGACTAACATAGTTACGGATAAATGGAATTCATTTGAATTAGTAGGTCATTTTCTAATCAAATCTAAGGATTTGAACATTCAATAAGAAAGGAAAAAAATCAGACAATATTATCATAAACATGGGCATTTTTAAAAATACATTGTGGAAATATATAGTGTTGAAGACAAGAGAAGATGAATATATAAGCTTTAGCAAAGGTCAAAATTTGACAAAGTGATAGCTGGGGAAGACTAACCATTTACTGATGTAGGCTTTGTGAGAGAAAATGTGATTGAAACAGAGACAGATTTCTGAGATTGGGAGAAAAATTATATCATCTAGGCAGCAAGCTCTAAGGAATAAATCAAAACAAAAATGCAATCAGAACAAGGCAGCACCAATTTTTCAAAGACAGAATGGTTTCAATATTTTGCATGTAACAAATAATGAAAAGAGAAGAACATACTTGTACTGTCAGGAAATCATGGCTAGAACAACTGAGTTAGAATCGCTGCAATCAGCAACGAAAATAAATAAATTGCCTTTAAGACACATTCTTGAAACTTAAATAATAAGACTGAGAATGAATGTAACTCAATCAAAGTGTTAGGAAAAAAGCTTTCAATGTAGAAACAAGCAATTAAAAATTTAAAGTATACAAGAATGTCAGAATTAGCTGTAAAATGAGAAGAAGGGTATTGTATTTCCTTCCTCCGAAAAAACAACAACCATGCAGTATTGTGTCCCAAAAGATAGGTTGAATCAGCCTAAGGATAGTTTTCAACTTTTAATATATTATAAATGCAAATGTTTAGAATAATTCACATAATTCCCATGGAAACAATTATTTAATTCTGAGGAAGAGAAACAAGTAGCATTTAGACTTATATACCATTCCATAGTATTTTACTGCACTCCCTGAATGGTTTACAATGTCAGCATATTGTCCCCAACAATCTGGGCCCTCATTTTACCAACCTTGGACAGATGGAAGGCTCAGTTAACCTTGAGCCCCATCAGGATCAAACTCCAGGCTGTGGGCAAAGTTAGCCTGCAATACTCCATTCTAACCAATGGAATGGGCAGAATTCTTGGGGTCCCAAAAGAGTATCAGATAGAATATCATTGACTTTTCCCTTAATTAAGAACGGTGGCTCATATTAACTAGGGAAAAGTTAGAAATGTTTGAAAGGGCAAGAGTTGAGATTTGCCCTATAACAATAATTGACCAACATCTGGATCAGCCATGTTGAAAAACTTTTAAATTGAATTGAATTCTCAGCTACTTTACTTTTGGATGTTCAGACTAAGTTATTTGAGTTTTCCCAATTCATTAAATAAGTTTTTTACTCTGTCATATTTTATTAAATGTGTATTACTAAATCATGCTAACTATCGCTTTTTTTGTGGTACAGGTGAAATTGAGGAATTCTACATTTAATATATTTGCTGCAAGTTATATTGTGAAATGTTTAAAGAGTTAGAATTCATCAGTACATTTATCCTTACATTTTCCTAAACTTAAATGAGGATGTTGATATTTAAGAATTCTTACTGACATCTTTCTAATTCTCAGTGCTCATTTATGTACTATAATTAAAACATATCAAATTGGCTAATATTGGTTTGTAATTCTGATTAAAAAGTAACCTCTAAAGCCGTGATGGCAAACCTATGGCATGTGTGCCAGAGGTGGCACACAGAGCCCTCTCTGTGGGCACACATGCTGTCACCAGCTGCTCTTCATGCGTGCTGGCCATGGTCCTCATGGCCTGCAAACAGTCCCAAAAATAGCCATTTTCCAGGCTGTTTTTCGGGCTTTTGGGGGCTGTTTCCTGGGCTTGCAAAACAGCCCAAAAAAGGCCCCCCAAACAGCCAAAAAACAGCCTGAAAATGGCTGGAAAATGATAAAAAAATAATCATGTGCGCACCAGCCAACTGATCTTTGGGTTTCCGGTGCTCCAGCGTGTGCACATGCACACGTTTGCCATCACTGCTCTAAAGGGTTATTGATACAAGAAATTCAGGTACAAAAGAAGTGTGATTTGAGAAAGGTGGTTGGGGACCCCCTATGTTCCATTGTAAGTGTACCATGCTTTCCAGCTGTGGCTGGCAGGGTTGGAGACATTTGCAGACTTATGAAATCAGGTATGTTGGACCAAAATTGAAGAGAAGTCAACTTAACATAGAGCTGTCATTTAGTAGCACAACAAGCCAGTGAGCACTTTCTCCCAACATTTCATTTCATGCATTAATAATTAATAATAAATAGAGAAACTCTTGGAGCTTTTCCATACTGCCACTTTAAGCTTCTTGACTTCTATCCAAAATCCAGCTAGAAATAAAGCTGGCGTAAGTACCTCATTTCTAGAATTCATCTTGTTCTGACCCAGCTCCCTAAACACGACAAACCCTCTGCCATGAATTCAAAAGATTTCTTTATTAGGAGTGCCGGCAGCCCCAGCAAAAAAAGGTTATCTTGCAGGCTAACAAGTCTAGCCAGCTGGATGATGTATAGTTGTCCGCCACTATTCATCTCCGCCCCCTGCCTTTTATCCCCAGAGCTTGGATAGGGTCTTGCTATTTATTTTATTTATTTATTTATTTATTTATTTATTATATTTATACCCCGCCCTTCTCCAAGCGGACCCAGGGCGGCTAGCAGCGTAGTTTTTCATTCCTCAGGATTGGCCCATGGCTTTCTACTGCTCTCCTCTTCTCTGCCTTCTGCGCATCTGTGTGTCAGGCACTGGACCCAGCTATTCCTCCTCTTCGTCATCAACCACCTCAGATCTGGGAGCTGTTGACTCTCCATCTGAGGGCTGATGAATGGCTCAGACTCCGCCTCTCTCTCTGTGACGATCTCTCTGCCAGCTCCACTCCCTCTTTCCCCTTGGAGTCCAAGGTTGCCCTGATGTTGATCCTGACTCCCGCACCTCCTCCTCCTCTGATTCAGCTGCTGGAGGGGCCAGCGGCCAACAATCCACAACACATGTCCTCTTTCTCATTGAACCAGAAGCTTTACATTCTTGCTCTTTAACATGACATCAATCTGGTTCTAATACCAGAAGTAATGAAATGTTATTTCTGTCCTCCAGATTCCTAACCTAGGTATTCCTCATTGTACGAAAAATACAACAATGAAACCATTTCTGACATTCTTCAATATTTTCTACATTTTATTTTAAATATTCACATGCAAATAGGCAAATAGATTACAGCAGAGCGAAACAACTTGATACTGTCTAACATGGGAAAACATGCTTACCTTTGTCTGCTATAATTACTAGAAATACTATGATTGTCCACATTATGAAAGTTTAAGATGATAAATACATATATGCTAGTTAAGACAACTGCATTAAATTGGTTTTTAAAAATTATGCTGACCAAATATCATGCAAATATTATTTCAAACTTTAAATTGTACTTTTAAAAATCTGATCTTTTTTTTTTTAATATTATTTATAGATCCAACACGATTTGTGGTGGCACCTACCAGCATGGATGTCACTGCTGGTGAAAGCATTCTTCTGCCTTGCCAAGTATCTCATGATCATCCACTAGACATTGTCTTTACTTGGTCATTTAATGGACGTCTGATAGATTTTGAAAAAGATGGAGATCACTTTGAAAGAGTTGGAGGGGTAAATATTATTAGTAGTAATTGTTGCAGACTTCATGAGTGTTCAGTAATAAAGTATTGGATAGTTTGATGATATGTTTATAGAAACAGAGGCCATTTTTATTGTTTGTCTGTTCAGTTGTTAACCCTAAGTCTGTTCACACTTACGTTCTCAAATCAAAACAGTTCATAACTTCAGCAATAAAATATTTGACTTATCTAAGTTCTATGTTACCATGTTAGCTTCCTGATCACATGATCTAAGTACTTATTTCTTGGAATACTCTGCTTTCCCAAAATGGCAGCTCATTAGTAAAATGTGGTAAATGTAAAACTATGCATTCAGGAAGAATCAAATGGGTAGTTATTCCTTCAGTATTTGTCAACATTGTCAATAAAATTAATTGCCAATATATATCTATATTTATATTTATATTTATTATTTATATTTGTGACTTATTTATTGATCAGCTCAAAAACGTAACACACACATATATATAAAGGAGAGCAGTATGCTTCATCCCTTAATTGGGGCTTATATATGGTTGTGTCAGCTCAAAAACCTAACACACACACACATGTATATATGTGTGTGTGTGTGTGTGTGTGTTAGTGTTACATATATATATATATCTCAAACGACAACTGAAATCTCAGAGAGAAACTGCCTATTTCTTTTTACAGAACACTAAGATATATAGGACAGCTCCACCAAAGTCTAAAATGAGAGACAAAGCTGTTCTTTGAACAGAAAGTCAGAACAGGAAAATGTACCTAAAGCTAGTTGTCACTATGCAGGAACGTTGCTACTATGCAGGAATGTTCCCCTCTGCAGAATGTTCCCTGCTCCCTCCTTGTCTTTAGAACAGAGTTTTCAAACTGTGTTCCAAAGCACCTTAAGGTTTTGCAAGATGTGGATGGAATACCATGGGAGATGATGGAAGAGAGAGACAGAGAGAGATAGAGATAGAGAGAATTATGAATGAATGATATATTGTAAACAAACAGTCATTCTGGCCTAAAAAAGATAGAAACCCATTTTAGGGCCCACAAACCTATCCACAATTTTACAATAAATGTTGTCTACAAAGTCAGGCATTTTTTAATATTTTGCTGCAGTTATTTGCCAATGTCAGACCAAGTTCCTGGCTCAGTGAAAAAACTAAGTAGCTGCTAAATTTCCAACAGTTTTCATCTCCTCGTAGTTTTCCTCTACAGGATTATGTGATTCTGCAGATTGAAAACTATGTTCAACGTTCTAAGAACATAAAACTAATCCCTTCCAGGAAAGCAGCAATTTCAAACATACACAAAAATAAGTTATTGCTCTATGCAGGGGGAATTTCAAGCATTCTTTATGATAAGACATATAAATATGTTAAATAAATAAGCATATCACATGGGGAGAAACAGGCTTCGACTCAACCCGTCCAAGACCGAGTGGCTGTGGTTTCCGGCGTCACGATATAGCCAGTTGGTTCCATCTCTGGCTATCGGGGGCGAGTCACTGGCTCCTGCGGACAGGGCCCGCAATCTGGGCATCCTCCTGGACTCTCGGCTGTCTTTGGATGACCATATGACAGCCGTGGCCAGGGGGGCTTTTTATCAGATTTACCTGATATGCCAGTTCCGCCCCTTTCTAGATCGTGACGCCCTACGCACGGTCACTCAAGCCCTTGTCATCTCCCGCCTGGACTATTGTAATGCTCTCTACATGGGGCTCCCCTTGAGGTGCACCCGGAGGCTCCAGCTAGTTCAGAATGCGGCCACGCAGGGGATCTTGGGGGCCTCAAGATGCTCCCATGTAACACCTCTCCTGTGCGAGCTACACTGGCTGCCTGTGGCTTTCCGGGTGCGCTTGAAGGTGTTAGTAACCACCTTTAAAGCGCTCCATGGCATGGGACCTGGTTATTTGCAGGACCGCCTCCTACCACATACCTCCCTTCGACCTGTTCGCTCCCACAGAGAGGGCCTCCTCAGGGTACCATCGGCCAGGCAATGCCGGCTGGCGACTCCCAGGGGGAGAGCCTTCTCTGTGGCAGCCCCCGCCCTCTGGAACAACCTACCCCCCGTCCTACGTACAACCACGGACCTGCGCCTCTTCCGGCGGGCATTAAAAACACATCTATTTCGTGCGGCCGGCCTGGCGTAGTTTTTAAATTTGACTTTTAAATAGGGGTTTTTATTGTGATTTTAGTACAGGCGTTTAGTTTAATTCGTTTTTAATATGTTTTATGGTATTTGTTGTTTTTTGTTGTTTTATCAGTGCCTGTTCACCGCCCTGAGTCCCACAAGGGATATAGGGCAGTATATAAATACGAATAAAACTAAAACTAAACTAAAACATGCATAGCAAACTGCTTGACTGACCTGAAATTCTGTTGTCCTTTACAGGGAACCATACTTTCCTGTTCACACATTTTACATTATTTATTTTAATTGATTTAATTTTGATTTGTAGACCACCACATCCTCAGGAGACTCCAGTTAGTTTAAATAAGTCATGCCTTGTATTTCCATCAATTGATGTAAAAGTAATCCATTAGCCAAGTGGCCGTCATATGATAATGCTATTTAGAGCTCTTTATAAAGTAGTTGTAACATTTTCCCCTACTTTATCAGCAGGATTCAGCTGGTGATTTGATGATCAGAAGCATCCAGCTGAATCATGCTGGAAAATACGTCTGCATGGTGCAAACAAGCGTGGACAAACTATCAGCTGCTGCAGACCTGATTGTAAGAGGTATTTGAATTTTGTTTGCTGTTGTTGTTGTTGTTGCAAAACTACTGCAAATAATACCATAAAGCACAGCTCAAAAGGTTTTTTTTTGTTCCTTCAACTAGTAATCCAAACAAAAACCCCACAGATTACCTGTAATGTTTAGCATATGCTAATAATTATTATACTTAGATAAAGAACTAAAATATTGCTCAAGGCATGAAGTGTTTCCATTTTGATATGGATGTGTGTGTGTGTGTTGTTTTATTTGTGTTTTCTTTTAATGGCATGCGTTGTACGTATGAGGTTGACTGCAAGCTGGGAAGGAAACGGCACACATGCTTCAGTTGCTTTGCCAGCAATAATTTGCCTGTAGCCTTTTTGCCCTCTCTTTTTATTCTTTCCATATCACACTCTCCACATCGGACTTCAGGTGACCTCTTGGCCATGTTTCTGTGACCAAGTACCAAGTACTGCGGTCACATTACTGAGGCAGAGGAAGTCAGCTCTGTTGTTCTCCGTCTTTTAAGCATCGCTTGGTAAATATACTGCTGCTACAAAATGCAAATGGTGGCGCTTAAAAATATATCAGTGTGACCCCAAATTGCTGACCTCAGCGCCCTATGTTGGCTACATCAGTTATGCAGTCACCTCAGGGCAAACCCTGACTATTGTGCTTGATTCCTGCAAGTACTTTAGTTTGCTTATTTGACCGATATAGTCAAGAGGCAACATTGCTCAGAGACAGATTTATACTCTAAAAGCTATACATTAATCTGATGGCAATTTATTATTTTCCCGGTGGAAGGTTAATGTAGCTTGAATATTTGGGGGGGGGGGGGGGGAGCTGTAACAAGTAAAGAGTATTTGTTCTTAGAATCTAATTCTCTTGACTGCCTATTCTCTCAAATGCCTCTTTTCTGGATAGTCTGATGTCTCATAGTCTGTGCTTAGGCATGGCTACCCATTTGTCAATTATGTAAACATTGCATATTGTCTTTTGATCACGTAAAACATTGTAATAAAGAAATTGAACTCTGTCGGGTGCAGTGAAAAACAAAAACTGAATACTGCTGGTTGTCCTCTACTTACAACTACGGTTGGGATTGGTTAAGCAGTGCAGCCATTAAGTGAGACACCATATGACTGCATCTAATTTTGCAACCTTTTTTGTCATGGTCATGTTAGATACCACATCACCACAACTTGCAACCATTCCTTTTGGCTTCCCTATTGATTTGCTTACCAGCTGGCTGGTAAGGTTACAAATCATGATCATGTGATTGCAGGATGCTGTAATTTTGGTATATAGCTGGTTGCCAAGCACCTAGATTGTCACGATCAGATTAGATCATGGATGCTGCCATAGTCATAAGTATGAAGATCAGACATAAGTCACTTTTTTCAGCATGTCATAATTTCTACTAGCAACTAAACAAATGAACATAACTTGATGACTATATGTAAAAAAGACAAATAAAACAAATCAGTGTAACTGATAACATTAACATTAAACAGTGTCTTCTGATGGAATCTAGATTTTTGCTTTCCGTACTGCAGTACCCATCCATTGGAAGAATATATGCCAGAGTTCTATTTGTCCTTCACCCTGATCTCTTTTAAAAATTCCTTAAAACCAAACTGTTCCTCAGACCATGTAGTAGTCCCTTGTATATTATATGACTTTAAAAAAAAAGTTAGTATGGTTTTTTTCCTGATGCCTGTTATTCTTTTGTCTGTATTTTTAAACTTTTAATTCTATAGCTTGTCAAGATTCAGGTAGCCCTAAAAATTTAAGCAAAGTAATGAACAAAGCAGCCAACTGAATCTCTTTTAGAAGAGCCTTATATTATTGGGGTGACCCTATTGAGAAGTCATCTTTTATAATCCCATGCACAATATTTGAAAGAACAAATAATGAAGCATCCATTGCTGATTGCAAACTACAGTTCACCTCATATGTAAAGAGACAGTTACTAAGTACAAGTAGTCCTCGGCTTATGAACATGGGTTCAGTGAGACCATTCAAAGTTATTGAAGTGCTGAACAAAGAGATCTATGACTAATTCCCAAAGTTATGGCCATTGCAGTGCCCCTGAGGTCACACGATCAGAATCCAGGCACTTGGCAGCCAACCCAGATTTACAAATTCAGAGGTGCTTCAACCTTTTTATATAGCGAGATCAGGGGTGAAATTCAGCAGGTTCTAACAGTTTCTGGAGAACCGGTAGCGGGCATTTTGAGTCCACACCTGAGAGTGTGGTGAGAATAGAGATTTTGCAATATTTTATTTTATTTTTTATTTTTATTTTATTAAATTTATATTCCGCCCTTCTCCAAAAGGACCCAGGGCAGCGCACAGGAATTATTAAAAACATATAAAATAGCAAAATATAAAATTTAAAAACATATTAAATTACCAATCCTATGCTAAAATCCAAATTAAAACCCCAATTTAAAACTATCTAAAATAGCCCCAACGGGAGGTTAAGCTAGGCCAGCTTGTTGAAAGAGATGTGTCTTTAGACACTGGCGGAAGAGGCGGAGGTCCGAGATGGTGCGGAGTTCAGGGGGTAGGTCGTTGCAAAGGGTAGGGCCCGCCACAGAGAAGGCTCTTCCCCTAGGCGTCACCAGTCAGCATTGCCCGGCTGATGGTACCCTGAGAAGGCCCTCTCTGTGGGAGCGGATCGGCCAAAGGGATGTATGGGGCAGGAGACGGTCTCGCATATAACTAGGCCCCGAGCCATGGAGCAATATCCTTCCCCCAGGAGTTGGGAGGGAATGTGGATTTTGCGATATCCTTCCCCTGCCACGCCCACCAAGCCATGCCCACAGAACCGGTAGTAAAAAAAATTGAAATTCCCCACTGATATAGATATAGGAACAAAGCTGGTCTATGTTTTGGCAACATAGAAATGTAAACCTGCTGTATATTCAGCTCTTGAATAAAATAATTGATTCTTATTAAATGCAATAAATAACTCTGTATCAGTCAGGTGAATACCCTGATTAGATGTTACTCATATTTACTTTGCAGCTAATTCTGTATAATACTTCTGCTTTAATTCAGTGTATTTCTTATATATATATATACATTTCCCTTGAAAAGCAGAATGGAAGACTTCCTAGTCTAGTCTAGCTATTCTAGAGTAGCTGGGAGGTGGGAAAATGGAAGACATGTTCATTGTCCATTTAAAAAGGCAGCTGCAGTTTATCAGCTGCTCCTTCATGGAATTAAGATATATTGTAGCTTTAGTAAACTCATGCTCCACTTAATGAGAACAAGGTTCAATGAACAGTTTAAATACTCAGAAATTAGCCTGCTAAATATTTAAAATCTGTAATACTTGAAGTTCTTAAGTATATACATCATTTTGGAGGAAATAATCTTACATTTTATTAGGAGTCTTTTAGAAGAAAATACATTACATGCGAACATAGTGAATTTCTTTTTTCTTGCATCTGGAGTTGTAAGGGTGTGTTGGTTTTTTTAGTGCTCCATTTTCTAGCCACACTCTGCCATCTAGTGGATAAAAGAAACACCAGCCAAATTTTCCTTTTAGTTACTGATGTTCATTCATGATGAAAAACATACATTGGCTTAATCAACCAAATGAGTTGGAGCCTAACGTAGTCTAAAACTCCATTGTCATTGTCATTGACATTTCATGTAAGTCTACACATTTAGTTGCACCATCATATTTGGCAAAATAAACAGGCAGATGATTAAAAAACAAAGGACTAAGGAGAAATTGCCCAACAATAAGAACAATTAACCAATGGAATGGCTTGCCTTCAGAGGTTTTGGGTGTGCCATCACTTAAGAAGAGACCGCACAGCCACTTGTCTGCAATGGTATAGGATCTTTTGCATGAGCAGAAAGTTGGACTAGAAGGCCTCCAAGATCCCTTCCAACTCTGTTATTCTGTTAAAGCTCTCTGTAGCACCCTACTAAAAACTAAGTTTTTTAGTTAAGCAAAATCTTTCTATTAATGTCAAATCATTTTTTTTAAATTACAGTCTTCGGCACAAATCCCATTTAATTGAATGTTTATATTTTACATTTAATGTGTTACTATGGAATCTGCTCTTCAAAAGATTGTGCTAGGTGCTTCCAGCAAACATATTCAATCTCAGGGCTTGCCACAAAGAAGAGGGACTCAAGCTATTCCCCAAAGTACCTGAGGGCAGGACAAGAAGCAATGGGTGAAAACTAATCAAAGAGCTTAGAACTCCTTAGAACCTAGTGAATCTTCTTTAAGCAGCCATTTTTAAAAGCATCAGGGTGAAAGATATAAGATTATGAACCACAATATACTATGCACACAGCTCTAATATATATAAATAAAAATGTAAAATAGTTTGTGCAAAGCCGCTAATCTCAGAAAGTACTAGACCGATTGACACCAAATTTTCACACAATGTTCCCAAGGACTTCTGATGATATCATACGTACCTATTTTGTGGCTGGCACATGTGTGTCATGTGCATGGTACACAAACGTAAAATGTACCACCTTGTGAGGTTTTCACCTGCTTATAGCTCATCCCACCCGGCTGCTGCATCACGCACACGTAACGGCAAAAACTCCCTGCGCGTGACTGACCGGCCTTGAGAAGGTGCATTGCCAAGGGCAATGCGGAAAGCAACGCATGACGCATGCGCCTCCCTATCCCAGCCCAATCTTAGCTGTGTAAGCCTGCAGCCGCTTTCCTTCCGCCCCCCCCCCACTCCCAGGATCAGAAGCCAGCAGTGAGGTGAGAGGAGAAAAGGTCTGAGGAGGGCGAGGTGCCATCCCTGCAGCCGCTCTTCTTCCACTCCCCCATCCCCAGGATCAGAAGCATCCGGCTTCTCCTGCTATCGTTGTCCCTGCAGCTCCTGGTGCTTCTACCGCCCCCCCGCCACAGTCAATCTCCTCCAGGCCTCCCTCCCTCCCTTGAGGCCAATGGCAGCAGGCACCTGGGAGCTTCGCCTCCCAGCACTTCTGCCGCCGCTGCAGCAGCCTCACCCTCCAACCTCGCTGCAGTGACAGCACCAGCGAGAAGAGATCGGTGGGCCAGTAGGAGGTGGAGGGTGAGGCTGCCGCCGCGGCGGTAGAAGCACCAGGAGGCGAAGCTACCAGGTGCCTGCTGCCATTGGCCTCAAGGGAGGGAGGGAGGCCTGGAGGAGATTGACTGGGGGGTGGGCGGTAGAAGTGCCAGGAGCTGCAGGGACGGTGATGGTAGCAACAGCGAACAGGCCTGGAGGCGGAAGCTTCCCACCCCCAGGAGAAGCTGGATGCAGCCTCCCGTGAAGCTACCGGGTGCCTGGTGCCGTTAGCCTCAAGGGAGGGAGGGGGGCCTGGAGGAGGTTGACTGGGGGGGGGGCGGTCTGGGGAGGGGAAGGATAGGTAGTTAGGTAGAGGAATAGAGAGAGAGGAAGAAATACAGTAGGTAGGTAGGTAGGTAGGAAGGTAGGTAGGTAGGTAGGTAGGTAGAGGGATAGATGACAGAGATGAATACAGCATGTAGGTAGATAGGTACAGGTATAGAGAGAGAAATACAATACGTAGATAGGTAGGTAGATAGAGGGAGTGAGGGAAGAATACAGTAGTTAGGTAGGTAGATAGAGGGATACAGAGAGGGGGAAAATACAGTAGGAGGTAGGTAGGTAGGTAGGTAGGTAGAGGGATAGAGAGAGGGAGAAATGCAGTAGGTAGGTAGGTAGGTAGAGGGAGAGAGAGAGGGAGAAATACAGTAAATAGGTATATAGGTAGAGGGATAGAGAGAGATGGGGAGAAATAAAGTAGGTAGGTAGGTAGAGGGATATAGGGAGAGGGAGAGAAACACAGTAGATAGGTAGGTAGATAAGTAGAGGGAGAGAGGAAAAAATACAGTAGGTAGGTAGGTTGGGGGATATACAGTTGTTGTGTGTACACAGTTTGGTTGGCCATTTAACCAGACTGGGCCACAGCAACGCGTGGCCGGGTACCGCTAGTAATTAATAGAGATAACTCTTATAGAAAAAGTATCATCATGATTAAAGTTTACTATGGTCATAATCTGGTGTATGCTTATTTAAAGAGTAAGTCCCACTAAATTCAAAGGGTTTATTTTTGAGTAAGTGCAGCTTATGGTGACAGAACATTTCATAATGTTATTACTGAAATTAAATAATATGTCTATTGCAAGACCAAAATATATATTTAGTAAACTAAATATGTGTGATTTAGTAAACTAAATATGTTTTAAAAAACAAATATATCACATAGCAATTTGTGTTCATACTAACAGCCAGAATCATTAGAAAACCTTGAGAATTTGCATGCTTGTCAATAATTTATTTATGGAATATATATGTACAGTTCAAGCTGTATTGTTAAGACTTATTTAATACTGTATGTCAAAGTTCCTGACAGTATAGCCTGTAGTATAAAATAAATAAATAAAAATTTAAATGTTAAATCTACTTTATTTTTAAAGTTTCATTTTCAATATCATTTTGAAAAGAGCAGCTAAAATTGTGACTTCAACTCTCAGTCATCACTATGATTTCACCCTTAAAACAGAGATTTCCCATCTATTTCCTGAGGAATGGAAGACCTCCAGAATGTGGGATATGGGGAAAAGGAATGTAAAAAAACAAAAACAAGGTACCAAATAGAGGGGAATGGGGTGAAACCTCCATGGGCACCGAAGTACAATTATTGGGCTAATAAACTTACATCATTCTTCAGGGGTGTGGTTTGGTGTAACCAATATGATTCCCAACTATGTTACTGTACGGAGGACAATTGGCAAACAAGCAATAAGAAGTAGAGAGAATGAGAAGTTCTTATTGCTTCTCATATGCTGATCCTCAGTCAGTAATATTTTTTTCCTAATAAAGTCTTCTACTAAGAAAGGCATTCTATTGGATTTTGGTGATTATCTGAAATGAGAGTATTCCAGATCTGGGGAAATCCTCAGTGAATAGATTTCTCTGCCCTCACTGCTCAGATTTGCTCTAGTCATATGGCCAGTTGGGCAATAGTCCATCTCCTAGTAAAAAGTACAGTGCTTTAGATCAACACTGAGGGGGCACAATGGCTCAGTGGTTAAAGACACTGAGCTTGTCCGCTGGACGCTTGACAGCCCAGGTTCAAGGCCCAAGCTCCGTGCAACGGTTGAGTTCCTGTTACTTGTTCCAGCTCCTGCCTAACCTAGCAGTTAAAAAGCATGAAAATGCAAGTAGATGCATTGATACCATTTTGGTGGGAAGGTAATAGTGCTCCATGCACCTTTAGCTTATAGCCATGCAGGCCACATGAACATGGAAATTGTCTTTGGACAATGCTGGCTCCCTCAGGCAAGAAACGGAGATGAGCATCACGCCCTAGAGCCAGATACAAGTAACAGGGAAACCTTTACCTTTTTACAGGTCAGAAGAAGGTTCCCAGGTCAGACAAGACAGTATCCACATTTTTTTTCATGCAACAAAACAAAACTCAAACAAGCCAGATTTGTGAAATATTTCATTAAATCATTTTGCCTTCCCCCCAGATATTAACCATTTCTAAGCTCACTGCCATATTGCACAAAGAGGTAATGTAAGGATGTCATTGAAACTCTCTATTTCCAAGAAGACATGCAAAGATTACACCAGATAAGTGTTTCAGGCTAAGGCACACTTATCTGAAAAGATAAACCACTGAGCCTTTAGGGCTTACTTTCCTATGACTGTGAATAAGATTATATTGAAAGTCTGTTGCATTCTTACTAATAACATTCTATGTTCAGATTAGAAAGATTTTCAGAATTTAAACATTTTGCCTTTTTAACCATTGCAAATGTTCTTTTTTCATTTCTTTTTTTTTAATTTTTTCTTATAAACCCTTTTAAAAAACCGAGCTACTGTATAAGAAAGAGTTTTCTGAGTCCTTTTACACAGGCAAAAATAATATCCTGTTTCCCTGAAAATAAGATTTGCCCAGATAATAAGCCTCAAATTCAAATTTATTCGATTTATAAACCGCCCCCTCTCCCCAAAGAGAGGAGAGGGGGCGCCTCCTCATCAAGCTTTTGAGCACATGCACTAAAATAAGCCCTCCCTGAAAATATTGCAACACAGCAGCAGCCAGGACATGACCACGTTTGCTACCTTCTGCACCTCAAAAATAATGAGACCTCCCTAAAAATAAGTCCAAGTTCTTATTTTGGGGGTCAAAAGAAAACAAGACCCTGTCTTAATTTTGGGGAAACATGGTACTTGTGTCTCTTGTGCTAAAGAGCACGTATCTCTGCTAAAAAAATAACTTTAGTCACTATATTTAAAATTTATCTATGTCAGAATAAACTTTAGCATCTAAAGAAATTTTATAACAGAAGTTCTCCCTTAGTGCCAAGAATTTCAACTGATCCAAATCAAAAAGGTAATGCCCAAAATATCCCAAACATTTCAAGTTTGTTATAGTTTACGTCACCATCATGGGCGCCAAAAATTCTGCGGAAGTAGGCAGTATAGAACAGATCAAACACTGAAATCATTGGGCTACTTTGGACAGTATATTTTGCATCTGGATCTTCTGCTTCTACAAAGAACAGATTTTTTATAATACCATTATTTTTTCTTAGAATTGAACAGGAAAGTCTTGCAACTCTTCATCTTAAATGTGGACTACTTCTGCAGGCTATTATTTGCTATGTATATCTCACTGAGGCGAACCAAAATGTATTTTTGTTTATTTTGGATGTTTCGTAACAGGTCCCCCAGGTCCTCCTGAAGCTGTGACAATTGATGAGATAACAGACACTACAGCTCAGGTTTCTTGGAGACCAGGAGCAGATAATCGCAGTCCCATTACAACATATGTTATTCAAGCAAGAACCCCATTTTCTGTTGGATGGCAAGGAGTAAATACAGGTATGCAAGCACTTTAAAGCACACAGTGTGTGATTTTTAAACTTTTCTATATACCCAAAATGGTCAAGTCAGCGTGAATCTATAAAATGTAATATTGATAAACAGAACATACAGTATATACGATGATCTTCAAAGAGAGAGTAAGAAAATCAATAATTCCTACAAGTTCACATTCATCATGTTGCTCCCTTTCATGGTGAGCAATATTGCACAGTGCACAGCAAAGCACAAGAAATACGAAAAAGAGGAGGAACTATAGCTAAATCTAATTTATATCAATTCACTCAATCAAGTTAATTCTTTTCTTATTCTATCCATATTCTTTCACCACACGTTCTTTCTTCACTGTCCCAAAGGTACTTTTTCCAGAGGCAACTGGACTTTGGTTTTCTTTTCCTTTCAAGGAAAAACAAAGAAACTCCAGTTGCCTCTGGAAAAAGCACCTTTGGGACAACCATAACCTGCATGAGTGAGACTCTCTGTACATTCTTTCTTTACCTTAAGTACCATATTCCTCCTCAGTTCAGCTTTTTGTTTTTCCTGATGCAGCCAGCTTTCCTTGTGGCAAAGTGGGCAAGGAGGATGCTTTTATAACCAACTCTTCTTGCTGCTTTTGAAAAATATTCATTTCTCTTAACAGACCACGTACTTTCCACTAACATTAGCATTTATTCACCATAACAATTCTCCATCAAGTTTATAATCTTTAGTAAGTGTCCTTCTATTGCATTTATTTCTCTAGTTCTGGGTTTGTTTTTTTCCCTTCATGTATGTATAACTCGCAATCATTCATCACCCTTTGATCCAGCCTTCTTCTATCTTAATTTTCAAATCCATGTATTATTATATGTTTTCAAATCCATGTATTATTATATGTTTTCAAATCCATGTATTATTATATGTTTTCAAATCCATGTATTATTATATGTTTTCAAATCCATGTATTATTATATGTTTTCAAATCCATGTATTATTATATGTTTTATATAATATTCACAAAGAATCATTAGTGTGTTCACCCCAAAAACACACAGCATCCCTTACATGCCAAATTAGATGCACATTTAGACAATGAACATACTTCTAATTTCACTAAAGCATTCTTTAATAATACATTAAACAAGGAGCTAATACACTTCCTTGTCCTATTCCCTCCCTGTTTGTTGCTGAACTGTCCTATTTAGTGTCATATATTTTTATATCCATCAGATGTACACTTACTATGTGCTGGATCAAAGCATTCCACAACTCAAACCTATTCACTTCATTAAATTAAGAAGCATACAATAGACGTTTCCCAATCTTACATGTCTTAATTGCCTGCTAAACAGCACAATTAACCTGCACTCTCTGTGCCTGGAACAAGGCTTTACTGCTCTTATCAAATTTTGTTTATTGTTAACACTCCTATCTTTTTAGCCAGAATTCTGCCAGTCATGCTAAAATGAGCAAGCTACATTTGGTTCTCAACAGAAAATAATGCCATTTTCAACATTGTTACAGCAATTTTTTAATTTCTATTTTTAGAATTTGTTTCCTTGGGCATTAGTACTGTACATACAGCATTCATTTCAATTTTCACAGTTTCATTGCAGACCTCAGAAACATATGTTAATTCTCCTTGCAGTGATCCCTTACTTTATTGCTTCATTTCAATATATTTCATTCTTTTGTTTGAATTTTCAGTCTGGTGACAGCTTTTTATTTAGTCCTTTGCACCCATTCCCCAAACCATTTGTTGTTGCTTTTTAAATTTCTGTGAAATTAGTTATAACTCCATGATAGCGAACCTATGGCATGCGTGCCAGAGGTGGCACGCAGAGCCCTCTCTGTGGGCACATGCACTGTCCCCAGTTGCTCTTCAGATTTCCACTATGCACATGCATAGCTGGTCTTCATGGGCGCCAGAGCACTGGAAAACAGCCTGAAAATGGCCCCTAAAACAGCCAAAAAACAGATCTTTTGGGCTGTTTTTCAGGCCAACAACAGGTCCAAAAGTTACCTGAAAATAGCCTGAAAAATGGCCAAAACCAGGCATGAGTGCGCCAGCCAGCTGGTCTTCGAGTTTCTGGTGCTCCGGCGTGCGCGCATGCACATACATTCCGGTTTGGGTACTCAGTGCCAAAAAGATTCACCATCACTGTTATAACTAATCAATTATGGTAATCAGCTGATTGGCACCTCTTCTGACCTGATTTTTACCATAAATTCAGTATTGATGAAAAATCAGCCAACTCATAGTTAAATTCTGTAGACTAAGAGTCTATTATTTCCACTCAGTTTCTGTCCTGTTGTCCTCTTTGCTGTGTTTCTTCCGCATTAAATTTTGAATCTTTAAAATTACATGTATGTAATGGCTTTTCAATTATACAGCGATTGTCAGGCATACCTTTTTTTCATTCTCTCTTTCCTGACCTACAACATTTCTTCTTCCAGTGCCTGATGTCATTGATGGAAATACATTTACAGCAACGGTAGTAGGCTTAAACCCGTGGGTGGAATATGAATTCCGAATAGTAGCTGCCAGCCTTATTGGAATTGGGGAGCCAAGCAAACCATCAGAGAAACGAAGAACTGAAGAGGCTCGTAAGTAGGATTAGACAAAGAAACAATATTTCAATTAATATTTCTTGGCACTCAATAAAGCACATGTTTGGCATAAATAGTTTCACAAGTAAGGGAGAAATTCATTTAATATAAAAATGATCCTAGTTTTGATCATAAAGAGCCATCACAGTCATAAGTGGTAACAGTTCTAAAATAAAAAGGTCACATTGGTGGTTAAATGATGGTTTATTTGTTTTATTCATTTTTAAATTGTTTTCAGAATAAAATTTATCTGTTTTCTTAATAATTTTTACATTTAAAAAATCATTGATTAAAAGCCTAAAAGATACTCGTAAGTACACTTAATATGTTCACTTTTATGGAGTACAAAATTCCATGACAGGCAGCATATACCAAACACCAAAACAGCAAGAATATAGTACAGTATTATTAATAGTTCACAGAATCCTCATAGTTTTGTTAGAAAAGGAAGCTCCTTTTTTTAAAAAAAATGGTTTCTAACTTTAGCAATACTCAAAAGTCCAATGTTTAATCTGTCCCTAATACAGTTTTTTTTTTAAATTAAAACCTCTCTCACTGTTCCTTCCCACCTGAGTCATGAGCCCCAGTTTGAGAAAACTGGCTAAAGTTATTAGTTGCAAAAAGATTCAGGACATTTGTAGCAGTGCTATTACGCAGGAAAACCACAATAAATACTGTGTTTCCCCCAAATAAGACAGGGTCTTATTTCCTTTTGACCCCCAAATAAGCATTTGGCCTTATTTTCGGGGAGGTCTTATTATTTTTGAGATCCAGGGGGGCAAGCATGGTCACTTCTGGCTGCTGCTGTGTTGCAATATTTTTGGGGAGGACTTATTTTCAGGGGAGGGCTTATTTTAGTGCATGTGCTCAAAAGCCCAATTGGGCTTATTATGTGGGGAAGTGTTATTTTCAGGGAAACTGGGTAATATTGCATTGAAACGCAAGTTCATCTTAATTAAAAATGTACAATGTACCCCAAAAAAAAATCTGGAAAAAATAGGAAAGCAAATTTGGTTGTGCAAATTGCCTGGGAAATTTCAAGCAATTGAATTTGTCTTAAGTCCTAACAAATGTATATCTAAAATCATTACAATGTTATTACAGCAATGGATTTGCATTTTGACCTACTTGCTACAGTTCAGTATTTTTCTTCCCTTTTCCAGTTCCTGAAGTCACTCCAGCCAATGTCAGTGGAGGTGGTGGCACTAAATCTGAATTGGTTATAACATGGGAGGTAAGTGATATATGGCTTCAGGAGGGAAATCATTGGTTTCTTAGTGATCAGTTGACTGACTGTGACTTGTAATGGTTACATCAGGCAGGTGATACTTGGGAAGTGTCATCTCAAGTGCTGGGTCATTGGGCAAAGAAATTGATTCAAAGATCAGCAAGACTAATCAGACAATGAGGTGGCTTCAGAATAAATTGCTCAATAACACAACATCTTTATCTCCACAAAGTGAAAAATCTACGGAGTTTAGAGCTGTGATACAACCTTGAGTCAGTCAGAATTGAACTCCTGGCAGTTGGCAGAATTAACCTGCAGTGCAGGGGTGGGTTGCTGCTGGCATTACTGTCAGTTTGGGGTGCCCATGTGTGCAGTTGCCCAAAAATAGACCTGTGTATGCACAGAACCTTAAAAAAAAGCGGGGGGAGGGAAACCTTGCCACCCTGACTGGAGAACCAGTTTGGAGGCGTAGCAAGCCAGAAAACCACTACTGGTTTGGGGTGTGTGTGTGTGTGTGTGTGTGTGTGTGTGTGTCATATTTATGGCTCCTAAGTCCAAAGAGACTGTAACATTGGAACCTGGCATATAAGAGTGGGAGTAAGCTAGGGATATTTTAGGATTTTGTTTGTTCCACTTTTTAAGATGTTAGATTTATCATTCTAACCCAGAATTAATTTAGAATATAACAGAATAGAATAAGAGAATTAGAAGGGACCTTGGAGGTCTCCTAGTCCAACCCTCTGCTCGGGCATAGCACCGAGACGGCATTGGTCGCGTTGGTTGATGATCTCTGGAGGGCCAGAGATGGGGGTTGTTCCTCCATCCTGGTCCTATTAGACCTCTCGGTGGCTTTTGATACCATCGACCATGGTATCCTATTGCGTCGGCTGGGGGGGTTGGGGGTGGGAGGCACCGTTTTACGGTGGTTCTCCTCCTACCTCTCTGGCCGATCGCAATTTGTGTTGGCAGGAGAGCAGAGGTCGACCTCGAGACCCCTCACATGTGGGGTGCCTCAGGGGTCGGTCCTCTCGCCTCTCCTGTTTAACACATATATGAAGCCGCTGGGTGAGATCATCCGTGGTTTTGGGGTAGAGTACCATCTATACGCTGACGACACTCAGCTGTATATATCTACCCCAAACCACCCCAACGATGCCGTAGCGGTGATGTGCCAGTGCCTGGAAGCCGTACGGATCTGGATGGGAAGAAACGGACTCAGGCTCAACCCGACCAAGACCGAGTGGCTGTGGTTTCCGGCTGCCCGATTCAACCAGCTGACTCCATCGCTGGCCATTGGGGGCGAACATCTTGCCCCAGTGGATGGGGTGCGCAACTTGGGTGTCCTCCTGGATGCCCGGCTGTCCATGGAAGATCAAGTGACAGCCGTGGCCAGGAGGGCGTTTTACCAGGTTCGCCTGGTTCGCCAGTTGCGCCCCCTATTGGATCGGGACGCCCTGCGCACAGTCACTCATGCTCTCGTGACGTCCCGACTGGACTATTGTAACTCTCTCTACATGGGGCTCCCCTTGAGGAGCACTCGGAGACTTCAGCTAGTCCAGAATGCAGCCGCGCGAGCAATTATTGGAACCTCGAGGTTTACCCATGTAACACCGCTCTTGCGCGAGCTGCACTGGCTGCCTGTCGTCTTCCGAGTGCGCTTCAAGGTTTTAATTACCATCTTTAAAGCGCTCCATGGCTCGGGACCTAGCTATTTGCAGGACCGGATCCTGCCTCATACATCTTCACGGCCGATTCGCTCCCACAGAGAGGGGCTTCTCCGGGTGCCGTCCACTAGACTTTGTCAGCGGGCGACGCCCAGGGGAGGGGCTCTCTCTGTGGCGGGCCCAGCCCTCTGGAACGACCTTCCCCCCGACATTAGAACAACCACGGACCTCCGCTCCTTCCGTCTTAAAGTAAAAACACATCTGTTCTGCTTGGCCGGCCTAGGGTAGTCTCCCGTCTATAGGACTGTTAATTTTAGTTAGGAATTTTAGTAGTTTTAACTGGGATTTTAGTGCAGGGATGTATTTAATTCGTTTTTATTGTATGTATGTTGTTTTTTATGGTTTTATTTGCCCTGTACACCGCTCCGAGTCCCCCCAGGGAGATGGAGCGGTCAATAAATTCAAGATTTATTATTATTATTATTATTATTATTATTATTATTATTATTATTATTATTATTATTATAAGCAGGAAACCCTACACCATTTCACTGAAATGGTTGTCCAATCTCTTCTTAAAAACTTCCAGTATTAGAGCATTCACAACTTCTGGAAGCAAGTCGTTCTACTTTGTTGTAAATGTGAGAGCTTATTTTCTTCTTCTTTCCAAACAGTCAAAATTTATGTAAAGGGTTTGTCAGGAGCAATGTTTAGGAAAGAATATAATCATAATGATGAAAGTTAATAAACTTAGAAATTTTGCAAACAGGCCTCTTGTCAGGTAATTACCTCGAGATTAGACTGTTTGCTTGTTAGTAGTATACACCACACTTCAGCACACAGTTTAGTGTTCAGATCTTTGCTAAAGTGTGAATACGTAAAAACAAATGTGGCTATAGCTTTGGCTTTTCACTCTCTGAGCTAAAAGTTTTAATCCTTGTCTCTCATTCTTTTTCTCTCACTTATAAACACACACACACACACACACACACACACACACACTTCATAATGCAGTCTAGCTGGCCAGTCTAACTTTCCACCTCAAGGTGAAAAATGTGTCATACTCTGTATGATAGCTCAGAAACACTATGGATTCAGCCTATTGTTATACATTCTTGCAGGCTTTGGAAATCATAGGCAGATATACTGTATTAGTATTGATTGATTGATTAATCAAATTTGTAAGGCTGTATTTCTCTGACAAAATTCTCAGTGGTGCACATATCATATAAAACATCAGCAATAATAAAATGCAATCACATAAACAAAAATATGGTCCTCTCTAAAAGCACAAAACACCTATGCTATATATCCACATCCTAAGCTAACAACCTGCCCCAAGAAGTTGGAGAAAGGGCCAACTTCTATAAGGTCACCAAAGTTGGAGCTGTCCATCCCTTGGAGGTGGATTATATAGAACAGGGGTCCCCAACCCCCGGGCCGTGGACCGGTGCCGGTCCGTGGCTTGGTAGGAACCGGGCCACGGGGCTGGAGAGGAGGAGGGAGGAGGGGGCAGCCGCCTGGACAGAGCGCGCAGGAGAACGCAGGCGCGGCTGTTCGCGCCTTTGGAGTGAGGCTCTTCCACCCTCGTCGACGGCGGGACTCCTGGCTGCCGATTCCCTTCCTTCCTCCCTCCCCCTTCCTCCCTCCACAGCCGGCATGCCGGCCACTCGTCCTCTTACAGGGGTTGCCGTTTCTCTCTCTCTCACGCACACATATACGGAGGCTTCTCAGCTCCTGGAAGGAGCCTGAGCGAGCGAATGAGCAACCAAGCACGGCGGTGAGCGCAGCGGGCCTGAGGAGGCTCGGCGGGGGGGCGGGCGGGGATGACGACAGACAGACAGAGAGAGAGAGGCACAGACACAGAGAGAGACAGGGAGGGAGGGGGGAATCAGAGAGTGACAGAAACACACAGAGAGACAGAGGGAGAGAAAGAGAGAGACGCAGAAAGTGATTAAGTGCGTGAATGCCAGACACACACACACACACACACACACACACAGTGACAGATGGGCGGACGAAGGGGAGAGAGAGAGAGAGAGAGAGAGAGAGAAAGAAAAAGAGAAAGAAAGAAAAAAGTGGGAGAGAGAAAGAGAGAGAGAAAGAAAAAAGAGAAAGAGAAAGAAAAAGAGAGAAAGAAAGAAAGAGAGAAAGAAAGAAAGAGGGAAAGGAAGAGAGAAAGCCAAAGAAAGAGAGAGAGAGAGGGAAAGAAATAGACAGAAAGAAAGAAAGAAAAAAGTGGGAGAGAGAGAGAAAGAAAGAAAGAGAAAGATAGACAGAAAGAGAAAGACAGAGAGACAGAAAGGAAACAGAAAAAAAGGGAGAAAGAAAAAAAGAGAGAAAGAAAGAAAGAGAGAAAGAAAGAAAGAGAAAGAGGGAAAGAAAGAGAGAGAGAGAAAGAGGGAATGAAAGAGACAAAGAAAGAAAGAAAAAAAAGTGGGAGAGAGAGAAAGAAAGAGAAAGAAAGAGAAAGACAGACAGAAAGAGAGAAAGACAGAGAGACAGAAAGGAAAGAGAAAAAAAGGGAGAGAAAGAAAAAAAGAGAGAAAGAAAAAGAAAAAGAGAGAAAGAGAAAGAGGGAAAGAAAGAGAAAGAGAGAGAGAGAAAGAGGGAAAGAAAGAAAGAGAGAAAGAAAGAGAGAGAAAGAGAGAGAGAAAGAGGGAAAGAAAGAAAGAAAGAAAGAAAGAAAGAAAGAAAGAAAGAAAGAAAGAAAGAAAGAAAGAAAGAAAGAAAGAATGACCACAATTGAGCCCAAAAGTTTGGTTGTTAACCAAGACCATTGTTAAGTGAGTTTCACATTTTCCAAGTTGGCCACGCCCACCCAGTCACATGACTGCTGAGCCACTTAGCCGGTCTGCAAAACTTTCTTTAAAATGAAACCGGTCCCTGGTGCAAAAAAGGTTGGGGACCCCTGATATAGAAGACATGGCAGAGAAATTCCACTTCCTAGGACCTAATGGATGTCATTACTCACTGATGGAATGCAGAACCTGCCAGATCTGCTGGCTTAGGCAGAAACCATTGGGGACATAGGATGAAATTTTTATATGAATTGCATATAATAGCTTATTGGAAGCCAGTGCAGCTCATACAGTGGGGGGTGTTTTGTGAGTAGTGAATCTAGTGCTACATATAGCTCTGTTATTTTTCCACTTTCATTGCCTTAATTAGCTCACTTGAGAGCCACTTTTTCTTCTCCAAATTACTTGTTGATTAGTGTTCTTAGAAACTGACATTTGGTATTTTTCCAAATGTTGCACAGCAGAGATCTAGTAAACCAAATCTTTCTGCCCCTTAACCTACCTTGAATAAGCCTCATGTATTCCATCTTTTATGCCATCGGGGGTTCCAAATGTATTCTAGGTGTGATCTCCTTTGCCTGCGGGAGTCTCCCCTCTCGCAGGCCTGGCCCCCTTATCTAACACGGGCCCACCTCGAGGATGGACTGATTGCTCCTGAGAGGTGGGCGAAGCGCAGACTAAGGGGGTTTTTATTTAAACATTTTATTCGACTTTTAGGGGGTTCCAGGGAGGGGGGGAGGGAGAGTCAGGTGGGGGTATGCCAAAAAGGGCCGGCAGGAAGCGGAAGTAGAGTAACGGAGGAGGGGGGAGGGGGGTTGTTTCCACTGGGGTATTTTCCATCAATACGGTCTTGGGGAGGGGCAGGGGCGGTGGGAAGGGGGATGGACATCACCAGTTGGAGGACCGGGGCCGCTGGTTACGGGTGGTCACGCGCTCCAACTCCCCCTGTCCCCATCGCAGACTAGGTGGGCAAGAACCACAGACCCGGGGCCCTAGGCTGATGCTATGCAACGCCAGGTCCGTGGTACAAAAAGCCCCCCTCATCCATGACCTTGTGTCAGAGGGGGACCCGGACCTGGTAGGCATTACGGAAACCTGGTTGGGCCACGAGGGAGGACATCCCCTCGTAGAAATGTGCCCACCAGGATACCGAGCCTTTCATCAGCCAGGGCCCTAGGGAGGGGTGGGGGGGTGGCGATTATGGTTAGGGAAGGTCTTGAGCCAAAGGAGACCACGATCCCTCAGACGACCGGGTGCGAGTCCCTCCTTGTGAAGTGGGGCCTAGGGAGGCAGTTGGGCGTGTTAGTTGTATACCTGGCTCCTCGCTATGCAACAACAGCCCTGCCCGAGCTCCTAGAGGTGATAGCCGAGGCGGCGGTTGAGACTCCCAGACTTTTAGTCATGGGGGACTTTAACCTGCCGTTGGCAGGCGAAACCTCTGGTGCAGCTCGGGAGTTCATGGCTTCCATGACAGCCATGGACCTGACCCAGGTAGTTTTAGGCCCTACTCACGAGGGCGGACACACCCTGGATCTCATCTTCGTCTCGGGACAGTGGAGTAGTGATCTGGGAATAGGGGATTTAGTCATCACACCCCTGTCATGGACAGATCACGCTCTCCTTCGGCTCGACTTTCCGATCGCTGCACCTCACTGCGGGGAGGCGGAACCGGACATTCCTATATGGTTCCGCCCCAGGCTCCTGATGGACCCGATAAGGTTCCAGAGGGAGCTTGGGCCAATTCCTGTGGACTTGCCCCGCGACTCGACTGAGGACCTAGTGGCCGCATGGTTAAGTGCGGCCACGGGGGCCTTGGACCGAGTTGCGCCCTTGCGGCCTCTCTTGCGGCGACGAACCACCTGGGCTCCTTGGTTTACCGAGGGGCTTAGGGAGATGAAGCGCCACAAGAGAGCAGATGGAGATCTTCTCACTCCGAAGCCGACCGAACACTAGTGAGAGACCATATTAGGACTTACTTAGTGGCGATAAGAGTGGCCAAACGTGAGTATTGTGCCACTCTTATTGCATCCGCAGATAACCGCCCTGCCGCCCTGTTTGGGGTGACCCGCTCCCTCCTTCAACAGAGGCCGCGGGAAGCCCCTTTACAGGGTCGAGCAGAGGAATTTGGGATTTATCTGCAGGAGAAAATCACTCGGATTCGGAACGAGCTACCCTCCATCGACAGTGGTCCAGTCGAGCAGGCCGAGGCTGTTCTTGTGACACCATCTTGGGAGGAGTTTGATTTTGTTACCACCGAGGATATGGATAAGTTGTCAAAGAGACTTAGGGCTACCACATGTTTATTGGACCCGTGTCCCTCCTGGCTTGTACTGGCATCCTGGGAGATGACACGAGGCTGGCTCCAGGGCATTGTCAACGCATCTTTGAGTGAGGGGCCCTTGCCTGCCGTCTTGAAAGAGGCGATAGTAAGGACCCTCCTCAAGAAGCCGTCCCTGGATCCAGCATTACTAGAGAACTATCGTCCCGTCTCCAACCTCCACTTTTTAGTGAAGGTTGTTGAGAGTGTGGTGGCTCAACAGTTTCCGCGACACTTGGAGGAAGTTGATTATCTAGACCCGCGCCAGTCCGGCTTCCGACCCAGGCACAGCACCGAGACGGCATTGGTCGCGTTGGTTGATGATCTCTGGAGGGCGCGGGATAGAGGATATTCCTCTATCCTAGTCCTATTAGACCTCTCAGCGGCTTTTGATACCATCGACCATGGTATCCTATTGCACCGACTGGGGAGGTTGGGGCTGGGAGGCACCGTTCTGCGGTAGTTCTCGTCCTACCTCTCTGGTCGGTCGCAATATGTGTTGGCAGGGGGGCAGAGGTCGGCCTCGAGGTTCCTCATATGTGGGGTTCCTCAGGGGTCGGTCCTCTCGCCCTTACTGTTCAACACATATATGAAGCCGCTGGGTGAGATCATCCGTGGTTTTGGGGTGGGATATCATCTGTACGCTGATGATACTCAATTGTACATATCCACCCCAGACCACCCCAACGATGCCGTCGAGGTTATGTCCCGGTGTTTGGAGGCCGTACGAATCTGGATGGGTGGTAACAAACTCAAGCTCAACCCGTCCAAGACTGAGTGGCTGTGGCTTCCGGCGCCCCGGTTCAGCCAGATTATTCCAACTCTGGCCATTGGGGGCGAAACACCGGCCCCCGTGGAGAGGGGGCACAATTTGGGTGTCCTCCTGGATTCCCGGCTGTCTATGGAAGATCATGTGGCAGCCGTGGCCAGGGGGGCGTTCCATCAGGTACGCCTGATGCGCCAATTGCGCCCCTTACTGGACCGGGGTGCCTTACGCACAGTCACTCAAGCACTCGTCACCTCTCGACTCGACTACTGTAATGCTCTCTACATGGGGCTCCCCTTGAGGTGCACCGGAAAGCTGCAGCTAGTTCAGAACGCAGCTGCGCGGGTGATTACGGGAGTGCCTAGACACTCCCACATAACACCTATCCTGCGCGAGCTGCACTGGCTCCCTGTGGTCTTTCGGGTGCGCTTCAAGGTTTTAACGACCATCTTTAAAGCGCTCCATGGCTCGGGGCCTAGTTATATGCGAAACCGCCTCCTGCCCCATACATCCCTTAGACCGATACGTTCCCACAGAGAGGGCCTCCTCAGGGTGCCGTCGGCTGGACAATGCCGACTGGCGACACCCAGGGGAAGAGCCTTCTCTGTGGCGGGCCCTGCCCTTTGGAACGACCTACCCCCTGAACTCCGCACCATCTCCGACCTCCGCCTCTTCCGCAAGTGTCTGAAGACACACCTATTCCATCTAGCCGGCCTAGGATAACCCCCATTACTGACTCTTAGATAGTTTTAAATTTGGGTTTTTTAAATTCGGTTTTTAGCGCAGGGTCTATTAGAATAGGTTTTTTAAAATTTTATATGTTTTATATGTGTTTTAACATCCCTGTGCGCCGCCCTGGGTCCGTTTGGAGAAGGGCGGGGTATAAATTTAATAAAATAAATAAAAATAAATAAAAATAAAATGCATGTCATTCCTTTGTACAAATGCAAGGCACAAGGTACACAAAACAGGCAGCATGTAAGAACCAAACAACTATGAATAAGTGGGTAACTAGTGATACTTACCAGCCACTGCAACTCAGAGAAGCTTTTCAGTATAATACAACACAGCAGAAAATCTTTATTGCTAGCTGTTTCACTGTGAGCTCAAAAATGAGCACAAGAATCCTAACTGTTCAAACCTGTGAAGTCAAAAGTAAAACTTGTTACATCCCATGATCCCACCCACAAAACAAAACATTTAAGCAGAAGTCTTAGCTGATCACAATTAATAATCTCTGCAAGTTTACCAGCAAGAAGAAAAAGCCAAGGCTGTTGGCTTTTTTTCTTAATGATATAAAGAGCAGGCTTATGTGCTATCCAATTAAACAAAACAAAAAACAAAAAAAACCCCAATGATGCATAAAGATAACTATCAAAATATTGAGGTCTATATTTCCAAGTTGAGTGAAGTTTTAGCCTTGTGTAATTCATAGAATTAGGTCTTCACTCTTAGGGCTAACATAATGACTCTTTTGGTAGAGAAGCTACCAAAAGAAAAAAGGAATAAAAAAGCAGTATCCTACACCAAATAGGGGATGACCATGTCTCTCTGCCATGCCATATGCCAGAAGAGCCAACACTGTGTTAATCTTAAGTGGTACACTTTATTAGTCTTCTATTTTCTGCCATCTGCTTTCAAGTTTTCACATTTTGATTGAACCTCGAAGAATTCCAGAAAACCTATTGACTATTCTTTGTTTACAGGATTAATCATGCTGTAAAATGACAAGATAACTTGTTACTTACTATCAGTCCTTCCTAGATCAAGGCTGTAGAAGGATAGGGTGAGCACTAAACTGAGACAAAGAACAAGGCGGCATATTCTCCTCTTAAATTCTGTGCTATAAATTTATTGGGTAGACTAATATTTATCAACTTTAACAACTTTAAGCTATGCAGATTTCAACTCCCAGAATTCCCAGAGAAGCAGGACAATTGAGATAGATAGCACAAAGGCTAAAGTAGAGTTGATGATTGATATTTTTCATAATGTATTATCCTAAAATGGTTCTCTCCTTCAGTTTAGTTTAGTTTAGTTTACTTTAGTTTAGTTTACCTTAGCTTAGCTTAGCTTAGTTTATTGTCATTGTCCCTCGTACAACGAAATTAAATGCCATCTTCTACATAATAGTTCAGCCAACCTTGATGTCAGGCCTGCAGCCACCTTTTCTTTTGGGTCTTTGGCCTGCCACACTTTCTATTATTCTGCTATGCATTTTCTATTGTGGAAAAATGGTAGGGGGGATTGTAAGGAGTCACATACTGTGTAGTCACAAGAAAACTTTTTCTAAAAAGCCAAGGTCATCCTTTGCCTCTGCACCTCTGCACCTGGCCAAAATTGGATGGGGGGAACTGGCAGCATGGCAGTGGGAGATTGGACCATGTGATGGACTTGTGGTGTGGGAGCAAGATCTTCAATTGGGTGGGGAAAACTGGGAAGCTTCCAGATCCGGGTTTTCCCAGATGTGCCAACATGGCTATTGGAACGTTGAGCAATACTTTGCCTTAGACTCTGATTTACTTTTGGATGCTGTTTGGAACCTTGACATTTGATTATGTACAGTAGATCTTTATAACCCAAGAACAACTAGGCTTAAGATACAGAAGGATCTTGACAAACCTGAACATTGGGCACTATCTAATAAAATGAAATTCAATGGCGAAAAGAGTAAGGTTCTACATTTAGGCAACAAAAATGAAATTCACAGGCACAGTATAGGTGGTACCTTGCTCAATAGCAGTAACTGTGAAAGGGATCTTGGAGTCCTAGTAGACAACCATTTAAATATGAGCCAGCAGTGTGCAGCAGCTGCCAGAAAAGCCAACACAGTTCTAGGCTGCATAAACAGAGGGATAGAATCAAGATCATGAGAAGTGTTAATACCACTTTATAATGCCTTGGTAAGGCCACACTTGGAATACTGCATTCAGTTTTGGTCACCATGATGTAGAAAAAATGTGGAGACTCTAGAAAGAGTGCAGAGAAGAGCAACAACGATGATTAGGGGATTGGAGACTAAAACATGAAGAACAGTTGCAGGAACTGGGTGTGTCTACTTTAATAAAAAGAAGGACTAGGGGACATGATAGCAGTGTTCCAATATCTCAAGGGTTGCCACAAAGAAGAGGGAGTCAAACTATTCTCCAAACCACCTGAGGACAGAACAAGAAGCAATGGGTGGAAACTAATCAAGGAGAGAAACAACTTAGAACTGAGGAGAAATTTCCTGACAGTTAGAATAATTAATCAATGGAACAGCTTGCCTCCAGAAGTTGTGAATGCCCCAACACTGCAAGTCTTCAAGATGTTGGATAGCCATTTGTCTGAAATGGTATAGGGCTTCCTGCCTAGGCAGGGAGTTGGACTAGATGACCTCCAAGGTCCCTTCCAACTCTGCTATTGTATTGTATTATAACTAGCATATACTTCATGGTAATGAGAATATAACTGATACAATTGGGGTGGGGGGAACAAAGGTATAAAGTTTCCATTTATAGTCATGCTAAAGCACCAGAAACATTTCTAAGCTCCACCAAGATACTTTTAGAAAAACTTAAGAAGTTGCTAAAGCTCTTTTGTTATTCTGCTTCAAAAATACTATAATAGAAGCCTTTCTCACGTTTGTGACTCGGAGCTAAAGAAGGATGCTATTCAGCTATTGTGTCAAGAATTGTAGCTGCTATATAAAGCAAAAAGTAATCTTCCATCTGCATAAGCAGTTTATTTGTTTCTTGAGTATAACCTTTACTTGGATCAAACCACAGTTAGTGCATTTATAGAAGACAATAAACTTACAATTGTTTCTTTGCAGATGGCTGTTAGATGTATCAGCCTTGATTACTAACTGTCCGTAATGTTTATAAGTATAGTTTGTTCTTCTAACTTATACTATTTTGGAACTAAAGGCTTTTAAAAAAGCAAATAACTATTAAAAGGACATGAACGGTCTGAAACAAATTAGCAATAAAACATAGGATGCTTTTAAAATTGAGTGCTTATTTCCTTTGCCAGGAAAAAGTGTTCCACGGTGAACTACTTAGTTCTACTAATTTTTTCTGGGATAAATGTTACTGTGCCTCGTAACAAACACAAGCTATTCATGAACATGTTTCCATGTTTCTTCTCTTGGTTTAAGAAAAAATTGGTTACAGAATTGTAGCTGTCAACCTGTACTGATTTTTTGGACATATGTCTAACAATTTTTGAAACATTATATTTACTCACATACTTATTGGCTTTTCACCAACATAAAGTAGGGAGTGACCCTAACAGTTTGAGAACGTGTATTTTCTTAACAGGGATGTTATTATCCACTATTAATGTCAGTACTTTTTTAATATATATTATAAAAAGTGAAGTCTATTACTGGTCTATAACCATAATAAAGCTATATTCTATTCTATTCTCTCTTGGTATAGACAGTGCCAGAAGAGTTACAAAATGGAGGAGGTTTTGGCTATGTTGTTGCCTTCCGACCAGTTGGTACAATAAGCTGGATGCAGACTGTAGTAGTTTCACCAGATGCCTCCAAATATGTGTTTCGGAATGAGAGTTTACCTCCATTTTCACCGTACGAAGTTAAAGTTGGAGTGTACAACAACAAAGGAGAAGGTCCTTTCAGCTTTATCACGGTTGTTTATTCAGCCGATGAAGGTAAGCATAGCCAAATAATCTGGCAGTATATGATAAGCTGGTTGTTTTCAAAATGGCCTTGCATCCCTCTTATTGTTAATGTCCACATATGCTGCAAAGAAATGGCATGTACCCAATTTTAGGTTTCATTCTCTTGTAAATTAATATTAATCATGGTGACATTTTGTTTGAAGAATGAGATAATTCATTTGAGACATGCATTATGTTACACTGCTCATTGAGAGGTTTAAGAGGACCTTTTGGGTCAAAATATTTTCACAAATTAAAATGTTAATTTCTCATTTTAATGCTTAATGGCACTATTATCAGTGTTGGCAGCACATGCAGTAGCATGTTTGCATATTAAGTTTAAACCTATTCCAAAATTACCTTAGGATTGTGATAATGTTTTGTAAGGCCTTTTGATAATTGCTAACCCTATTTTATGTGCATGTATGTGCGTATATATAAACAGATATGCATAATTAATGTCTGTTGAGCATTTATTCTCTGAAGAATGGTACTGAAATTTAGCACGAATTAATCTTGTCTAATTATAAACTATTCCCTTATCTCACAACAGCAGTACATTTTACTCTAAATTAATTTTAGCAATAAAATCTTACTTGATTTTTTGAACATAATTGGATAATCCCCACAATGGAGATAATCATACTCAGCTGTAAATCATAATCTGTGTAAATTCAGTCTTTAAAGACCTGAATCTAATCACTAGAGTTTCAAATTAATCTCAAATACAGAGTTTCAAATTAATCTCAAACTCAATACTCTTGAGTTTGTCCAAACTGAAAGTCAGATTTTGCCTAAAATTCTGAAGATCGGCTGGCAGCCAGATTTAAAAACCATCAGCCTAATTCAGCCTGATTACAATTGTGTTCACAAGATCTGAAAGCTGAAAATAATCACGATTTACTAGCTCCTCTTCCTGAAAGAAATCAACCCTGACTATTCTTTGGGAGGATAGACGCTGAAATTTAAAATACTTTGGCCACCCAATGAGAAGAGAAGACTCATTGGAAAAGACTCTGATGTTGCAAAAGAAAAAAAGGGATGGCAGAGGATGTTTAGATCACATCATCGACACAATGAATATGAATTTAGGCAAACTCCAGGAGACAGTGTAGGGAAGAAGGGCCTGTTATCCTTGATGCTTGGAGTCACAAATAGTCAACATGACTTAGAAAAACAATACTAGCTCCTCTTTCAGTTTGCCATTTTTTGTTTGTTTCTATAGCCACACATAGTTCAATAAATGCCTATGAATTCAGTCATAGGATCTATACCAGGAGTGGGATTCAGCTGGGCCAGACCGGTTCAGGTGAACGGATGCTAATTTTGCATTTGGTTCGCTGAACCCGTAGTTGCAAGGACTGGCTGGCCCCACCCACCAGCACTGTCCCTCCGGAGCCTCAATGGGGCCCATTTTGGATGCCAAGTAAGTGCAGGGCCTGTGCAGAGGTTCTGGCAGGGCAAAAAATGGGCCTTCCGGAAGTCCAGAAACGGGCCCATTTTGAGCCTCCAGAGGGCGGAAAAATGGCCGTGTTTTCAGGACATTTTTGGGGGTGAGTATGGCTGGAAAAACAGCCTGAAAAACAGCCTGTTTTGTGGTCATTTTTCGGGCCATTTTCAGGCCATTTTGTGAGCCAAAATCAACCAGAAAATGGCCCAGAAAGCAGCTTGAAAAAAAAGACCCCCAAACAGCCTTTTGTGTGCTGTTTTTCAGGTGAAAAATGGCCTGAAAATGGTCTGAAAAATGCCCACAAAACAGGCTGTTTTACGGGCAGTTTTCTGGCCAAAATCAGCTCATAAACGGCCTAAAAACAGCCCGAAATCCCATGTTCTAGATCAGGGGTGTCCAACCTTTGCAACTTTAAGTCTGAAGGACTTCAGCTCCCAGAATTCTTCAGCCAGCAAAGCTGGCTGGAGAATTCTAGGAGCTGAAGTCCTTCAGACTTAAAGTTGCAAAGGTTGGAGACCCCTGTTCTAGATGACTGGGTGCTGTGCATAAGTACAATTTTCAGAGTTCTGAGTAAACCAGGTTCTTAGGTAGCCTAAGGCCATCTGTACCTGATTTTATCTTAATGGATTCCTACATAAGTAGTATTTATAGATGTCATGACACTGCAGCTAATTATTGTGCTATTTTTTTAGAACCCACCAGAGCTCCCACCAATGTCTTTGCCAAAAGCCTTTCTGCTTCAGATATAGAAGTCTTTTGGTCTTTGCTGCCAGAGACCCAGAGCAAAGGAAGGATACAGGGCTATGAGGTAGGCGCATTACATTTTCATTCAGGTTGGGGGGGCTTATAATGTTTATTGAGGGCCTCTGTTGAGGGCCGCCCCATTCGATTGGTCTTGGGGAGGGGCAGGGGCGGCGGGAGACAGGATGTCCATCATGGGTTGGAGGCTCGTGGTTGCTGGTTACGAGTGGTCGCTTGCCCCAACCCCCTGTACTCCGCTCGTGGGCTAGGCGGTCAGGGACTACAGAGCTGGGGTCCCAGGCTGATGTTCTGCAACGCCAGGTCCGTGGTGAATAAATCCCCCCTCATAAATGACCTCGTGTCAGAGGGGGACCTGGACCTGGTGGGAATTACGGAGACCTGGTTGGGCCCCGAGGGGGGTTTACCCCTCGTGGAAATGTGCCCACCAGGCTACCGTGCATTTCATCAGCCCAGGGCCCTCGGCAGGGGTGGGGGGGTGGCGGTTATTGTTAAGGAAAGTCTGGAGCCGGAGGAGACCACTGTGCCTCAGACGACCGGTTGTGAGTCCCTCTTCGTGAAATGGGGCCTAGGGAGGCAGTTGGGCTTGCTAGTTGTATACCTGGCTCCCCACTATGTAACAGCAGCCCTGCCCGAGCTACTCGAGGTGATCGCCGCGATGGCGGTGGAGACCCCCAGACTTATAGTCATGGGGGACTTCAACCTGCCGTCGGCGGGCGAAACATCCGAGGTGGCTCGGGAGTTCATGGCTTCCATGACGGCCATGGACCTGACCCAAGTAGTTCAGGGCCCCACTCACGAAGGAGGACACACGCTGGATCTGATTTTTGTCTCTGGACACTGGATTAGTGATCTCGGAACAGGGGATTTAGTCATCTTGCCCTTGTCATGGACAGATCACTCTCTCCTTCGGATAGACTTTCCAACCGTCACACCCCACCGCGGGGAGGCGGAACCAGAGACACCGAGTTGGTTCCGCACCAGGCGCCTGATGGACCCGGAAAGGTTCCAGAGGGAGCTTGGGCCAATACCTGTGTCCCTGCCCCGTGGCTCGACTGAGGATCTAGTGGCCGCATGGTATAGTGCGGCCACGGGGGCCTTGGACCGAGTTGCGCCCTTGCGGCCTCTCATGCGGCGCCGAGTCACCCAGGCTCCTTGGTTTACCGAGGAGCTTCGGGAGATGAAACGCCGCAAGAGACGCCTAGAGAGTAGGTGGAGATCTTCTCGATCCGAATCTGACCGAACACTAGTGAGAGACCATATTAGGACTTACTTAGTGGCGCTAAGAGTGGCCAAACGTGAGTATTGTGCCACTCTTATCGCGTCCGCGGAAAACCGCCCTGCCGTCCTGTTTGGGGTGACCCGCTCCCTCCTTCATCTGAGGCCGCGGGAAGCCCCTCTGCAGGGTCGAGCAGAGGAATTTGGAGTATTCCTGCAGGACAAAATCACTCAGATTCGGAACGAGTTGCCCTCCACTTGTGGTCCAGTCGAGGCATCCAGCGCTGGTCTTGAGATTACACCTTGGGAGGAGTTTGACTTTGTTACTACCGAGGATATGGACAGGTTGCGGAGGAACCTTAGAGCCACCACATGTTTATTGGATCCGTGTCCCTCCTGGCTTGTACTGGCATCCTGGGAGGTGACACGAGGCTGGCTCCAGGGCATTGTGAATTCATCTCTGAGTGAGGGGTACTTGCCCACCGTTTTGAAAGAGGCGGTGGTGAGGCCCCTCCTCAAGAAACCATCCCTGGATCCAGCTTTATTAGAGAACTATCGTCCCGTCTCCAACCTTCACTTTTTAGTGAAGGTTGTTGAGAGTGTGGTGGCTCAACAGTTTCCCCGACATCTGGAGGAAGTTGATTATCTAGACCCGCGCCAGTCCGGCTTCCGGCCCGGTCACAGCACCGAAACGGCATTGGTCGCGTTGGTAGATGATCTCTGGAGGGCACGGGATAGAGGTTGTTCCTCTATCCTTGTCCTATTAGACCTCTCAGCGGCTTTTGATACCATCGACCATGGTATCTTATTGCACCGATTGGGGGGGTTGGGGCTGAGAGGCACCGTCCTACGGTGGTTCTCGTCTTACCTCTCTGGTCGGTCGCAATGGGTGTTGGCAGGAGGGCAGAGGTCGTCCCCGAGGCCACTCACATGTGGGGTCCCTCAGGGGTCGGTCCTCTCGCCACTCCTGTTTAACACCTACATGAAGCCGCTGGGCGAGATCATCCGTGGTTTTGGGGTGGAATACCATCTGTACGCTGATGACACTCAGTTGTACATATCCACCCCAAACCACTATCTCAGACCTCCGCCTCTTCCGCCAACGTCTTAAGACGTATCTATTTCAACAAGCCGGCCTAGGATAGCCCCTACTTCTGACTTTTAAATTTAAAATTAATTTGGTATGGTTTTAAAATGGGTTTTTAGCACGGGTCTAATAATTTAATATATTTTAATCGATTTTGTATTTTGTATTTTGTGGTTTTAATAATGCCTGTGCGCCGCCCTGGGTCCTAACAAGGAGAAGGGCGGGGTATAAATTTAATAAAATAAAATAAATAAAATTGTTTTTAATGCATTAAAAAATTAATGAATTAAATACACATCTAATTGCTATCAATCAGTTCCAGTGCCGTATGGCTGCAGTTCTTAATGCATCATACTACAAATAACAATCTTAGATGTTTCAATAAATGCATAAATAATCAGCCATTTGCTACCTCCACAAATTCCTTGAACTATATTGTCTAAATCCTATTTTGTGTACTATATTACAAATGTTTTTCTTCTCATGCTCACAGGAACACTAAACAAATTTTATTTTTAACTAGATTAAAATAAAATAATTAACTAGAAGTTAAAATGGGAAATTTTACTTCTATGTCCTGTAGACAGTACATTATCTTGAAAACGAGCACTAAAACAGAACATCAAGTGATATAGATAAGAAAGTTGGTTGTAACATTTGCTAGAAAGGGATTATTTTCTTCATACATGAAATAAATATTTAGAATGGCTGCTGCCTCCTAATATACAGTAGTGTCCAAAATTGTGGAAACCTTTTGGGGAAAGTGTACAGTATTTTTGAGGTTTGATGGCTAATAACACCAATTGTTTTGGAGCAGTACCATAAAATTATATATCAATGGAAAGATAACTTGATCAAGAATATAATGCAATAATTTTTATAAAGGATTTGCTATTACAGTAGCAGTTATGAAGAAGAAAAGTGAAACATGAGATATACAAAAATTATCACCATGTCAGTTAATACTTAGTTGGGCAACCTTTAGTGTGAATTAAGGTCTTACAACAACTTCCCATGGAGTGAACCAAGTCTTTTAGTTCTGCAACTGTTATAATGTGAAACCAAGATTGAATGATTTCTTCTATTAACTGGGTTTTATTGCTGGCTATATTTGGCTATAACGTTTCATAGAATACAGATAATTAAGCAAACTCTGTTGCATTACATTTTTGATTAAATTATCTTTTCATTGATATATTATTTATGGCACTACTCAAAGAAAAAAAAGTAGTGTTATTAACCATCAAACCTCAAAAATATACTTTTCCCAAATGGTTTCCACAATTTTGGCCTCTACTGTACAAGCCCTATGAAGATTTAGGAAGGGCTAAGAAAGTACTAAAAATAAATTCTTCAGTAATTAATGTGCCTTTATTGTTTATATTAAAGTTGTATTATTCTATAAAAATTGAATTATGGCAAAACCTCTTGGTAGCAAAGGTATTAAGAGCACATATCTTGTGTGATATAAAATCAAAACTGTTTATCCCTAATTTTAACCATCCATCAAGAATCCAAGCAATATGGAAAGGAAATTTCTTGCTTACATAGGGCATATACACATTGAAATGGTGGGACTAATTGGCCCAAGATAGTTTTGCCCCTAACTTTCTATTAAGATAATAATAGTAATGTTAAAAAGAGATTAATTTTAGCAATTGGTATTTTATCAATTGCAAATTTAGTAGCATCAATTTAAACTTACATAATGTGGATTCCTTTAAAACTTAAACACACATTTCAGGGAAACTTTCATCTATTTGGAATTGTAATGCAGATGGTATAAACTTATATAGCTGTAGATTTCAAACAAGGATACATTTAAATATGTGTGCATAGGTTAGATATTGGAAACATGGAGATAAAGAAGAGCAGGCTGGAAGAATGAAAACTATGACCAATCAGACTTTTGCAAAAATCACCAACTTGAAGAGCAGTGCTTTATACCATTTGGCTGTCAAAGCTTACAACACAGCAGGGATGGGACCATCCAGCGCCGTAGTCAATGTGACAACCAAAAAGCCACGTGAGTATGGGGGAAACACAAGATTTTAATTTTAATGTGAGATTGTCCTCTCTTAACAAGGCTTATTGGGACCAGCAACTGTATCGTTAAATAACTCGGTTATTAAGTGCAACCTCCTGTGATCATGCTGTCTGTCTATAATCGCAGTTCCAGCAATCACAGCTCCCGTCATTAGATGAATCCTACCCAGTTGCCACATCCTGTGGTCAGGTGATTATCATTTGAAATCTCCTGTCAGCTTCCCTAATGATGTTGCTTGTTGAAAGCCAACAGTGAAGATTGCAAATGGTGATTACATGATTGTGGCACACTATAATGGTTGCCACTCTGCAATGATCCTCCTTGTTCAGCATCATAATTTTGAGCAGTCATTCAATTAGCACTACCTGTATTTTAATTACTTATACTTCTGTGAGTGCTGCTGTTCATTCAGCCTTAATTTTATAATTGTGACATGGAAAATTAAATGCTGACCTGGGAAAATAAATATTTGTTTTCTGTTCTGAACACGGCCTGCTAGCAACTGTCATCAGTTTACAGAATTGTGGTCCACTTCTGTTTTACTATACATCTGTTTAGCACGTTGGATTTGCTGGTGAATTTTAATACATGCATTTGTCTATTTGTTATAAAATATATATCTTTGACTTAGAGCACCTGACATACATTACAGACAAATCTATGTTATGTAAGAAAAATGTTGCTTCTTAATAATAGTCAAACTTCTATTTTTTGAATTCAGCTCCAAGTCAGCCTCCTGGAAACATTATATGGAATTCATCAGACTCTAAGATTATACTGAACTGGGATCAAGTTAAAGCACAAAATAATGAATCTGAAGTGAAAGGATACAAAGTAGGTAATGGGCAGGAAAACATATGGTTATTTGTACAGTTAATGTGAATTAATTGCAAATAAAAAAAATCTCATAAAAGAATTACAATGGGTTAGTTCACTTGAGCTGTAATTCCTATGTCCATTACTAACTTTCTAGTTAAATAATTTTAAAAAGATAAAAAGGTAAAGATTTCACCTGTCCGGTCATGTCCAATTCTATGGGGCGGTGCTCTTTTCTGATTCACAGCCAAGGAGCCAGACATTTCTGTGGCTGGCATGACTATCTGCCAAAGACACACAGAATGCAGTTATCTTCCCATTACCTATTTATCTACTTGCATTCACATGCCTTTTGAACTGCTAGTTTAGCAGAAGTTGTGGCAAGTAACAGAAGTTCACTCCATCATGTGATACTTAGGTCTCATGGCCAGCCCTCCAGACAAGTCCAGTGTTGCCACCATGCCCCTTATTAAAATAATAAATTGCCACTAAATATATCTAGGAACGTAGGGGCCCCTAGCAAAACTGAATGTTTTTCTTATGTCTCAGTGGCAAGTTTTTATTCAAAAACAGGAATTAGCACTTGGTAGTTTGTGCAGCAAGTACAAATCCTACAAAATAAAGCTGCCTGAACTAGTCTCAACTTTGTGTCATGGAAGCAACCTGAACAAAATTCAGAAGATGAGAGATGTCTCCTGCAACTCCTGACCTCTCAAAGTTAAATGAAGATAAGAACAGCTTTAAGAAATAAAAGCATGTGTCAGAAGTTTTTTCTAAACTACAGGAAGATGTAATTCCCTATAAAGTCATTTGCATTAGAGAACATAAGATGCTTTGTGCCTAGAAAAAGAAATGATTTCTTTCATAGTGTAATTCTTTTTACACAAACATATGTTGCAGGTGTTCTATAGATGGAATAGACAAAACAGTATGTCTATTATAGAGACAAACAAAACATCTGTGGAGCTTTCATTGCCCTTTGATGAAGATTATATCATAGAAATAAAGCCAATCAGTGATGGAGGGGACGGCAACAGCAGTGAACAGATTCGAATTCCAAAGATAACAAGTAAGAGTATTTTGCTTATGGTATTGGTTTACCTATGTATAAAGTGTATGAATTTAAAAAAAACATACATTTCTACTTTTTGCTTTTTACTTTTGCAACTGACTAAAGAGATAAAATCTGTTTTATCTCCAATATCTTTAAAATGCTAAATGGCTCCGACTTAAAAGATGCCTGAACAACTAGAACTATTGTTGTTCCTTATCAGATTTTGACTTCAGATTGTCCTGGAATAAATCTGTAGGCTTCTAGAGTGTACATTTCTATAGGCTCCAGAAGTGTTCCATAGACCTAGCGTAGTTTTAGAGTTCAATTGATAGGGATTAAAATAAGATAGAATCTTTGTGTTCCATAGATGTAGCACAATTTCAAAGCTAGTTGGTAGGGATTAGCATAAAACAGTATCTTCTTGCTAGAAGCAATACAGATATGAAACAGCTCCAACTATTGTATTAAAGCATAATTACTTTGCATTACAATTTTACATGTGCATGTCATTAAAAATCATAGTACATAAAGTTGATGAAACTGATTCTTTGGGTTTTGGTGTGAGAAGGACAGAATACTGCCCACTTTAGGGAAAATAAAAGAGTATCTAAAATAATACTGCCAGAAGAAAATTAAAATGAAATAGGATCCTTCATAGTCACTGCCTCTTTTGTCTTCAACAAGGGACTCTGAAGTTATTCAATTGTGCACATTGAGCTACTTCCTTACTCAATAGATTTGTTGCCATAATAATGAGCACTCTTGTTGTATTTTGAAATTCCCTAATTCATTGATAATACTTTGTGAAGTAGAAATATTTTCATCAGATCTATGAAAAATATAGGTCATGTATGAAAGAATTTATCCTTGCAATTACTTCCGAGAAAAAAGTAGGAGTAAACTATTTTTCACAATGCTGCTAGAAAAACCATGTGGATGTCTCCTTGAAATCAAAAGACTGACTGCAAACTTTCTTTACCTTATAGAATGAAGATAGTGAAAATAACAATAACAATAACAATAACAATAACAACAACAACAACAACAACAACAATAATAATAATAATAATAATAATAATAATAATAATAATAATAATAATAATAATGGCAAGCTGTTCCTTAATTAGGATGAAAAACAGCAGTGGAAGCTTGAAATAATCTTGTCCCATTTAGACATGATATGCATGTTTTGCAGTCTTCACATAAAAGCATTATATCTGAAACAGCTGTGTAGAAATGTGTGCATGACATCTGAGGCAGAAGTTCCATTCATTTGTTCAGGATAAGCTGTGATACGTTAAACATCTTGATTTCTTTCTTCTCTTAGATGCGTATGCGAGAGGGTCAGGAGCTTCAACTTCAAATGCTTGTACGTTGTCAGCCATCAGCACAATAATGATTTCCCTCACAGCGAGATCAAGTTTATGACAAAAAATACTGAAAGGACTTCCTGTTTATAATATAACTAAGCAACATTTAGCTAGTTGTTTTGAAGCCACCCAGTACTAAGTAATATTGTTGTTCAAGTACATCTTACTACTGGAAAAAAAAATGTTTTATGCTTCTCTAGGAATGGCATTATACAGTACTTCCTCAAAGCAAATATATCTTTGTCTGAGGTTTCCTTGGAAACTCTGCAATGCACTGAAAACATCTGTAATATGATGTTACCAAAGCAGTTTACATATGTCCTTATATGCATATTTTTATTATATATTTAGTGTTTTATAGACTTTTTTAAAGTTAATATATGATGTAGATACTGATTTCTTTCTCCCCCTCTGCTATGAAATGCTATTGATGACATTATCATTGCATAAATATATAGTTTGGAATGTTTCAGGCCAGATGGCCATAATTGTCATCAGTAACTGATTTCAAATTGATTGTATAGGTTGACAAGAATGCACAATGAATTCTTTTAGCTTCGGTCCATTTTTCCAAGGGTATGTGGTATATGTGTGTGTCTATTTGGACATGGAAAATATTTCCACAGGTATTTGATGAAGCCTGCCTTCTCCTTCAGGCCTAAATTTGCTGTACTATGCACAATGCATTACAATGCTTCAAGAAAAGAAAAATCACTTATAATTCAAGACTTTGATTGTGAAGAAGAAAGATAGCAAGATTCTAGATAACCACAACAAAGCATAAACTTTATACTCCTTGCCAACCAGGATAGGTATTTAGAGGATGGGGCAGGGCAAGAGACAGGCAGAGAAAAGAGAAAAATTCATCATAGTAACTTTTTAGGATCTCCTTCCTATAGGGGCAGAATGGGTGAATTCTCCCACTGTGGACATACAAGACTGCCTTTTTTATCAGATAAATAAACCACAAGTAAAACATGCTATGTTTTAGGTTTTGTGATAGTTCATAGCATTCTTTCCCTTACGATGTTTTGGTAACACATAACACTGTTTTTTACCTGAATGTACTGATTTACATGTCTATAAAATTGAAGGAACGTTAAATTATCATTTATTCCTCTTAGTGTCATCACTCTTAATGTAATGAATGCCAGACGTTGCTACTGTATAGCAAATGACAAGATTCTGAGTGTGGTGAAAATCTGAAAGTTGTCAGTTCAACAATTTATGTTAATCTTTTATTTAAATAAATGAATGAAATTCTGCATTTTCACCATTTTAATCATGAAATCTTGAAGACTTTAAATGCTGCTTTCTTTACTAAATAAATTTATTTTGATAGGTACATGTAAGCTACAATTCTTTATAGATTGATGTCATAAATTCTGTGTTCTACATTGATAGGATCTTGCTTGGCTAAGGGTCATTTTAAAAGTCTGATAAATAATATTCTACAGAATTTTTCTCTAAAATTACTTTTCTTTTTAAAAACAATTTATATGTCTAGATATCTCATTGAATTTCAAATAGTTTAATTCTGGGTGTTCTGAATATCAAGGTTTAACTTTCAGGGTCTTTACATCTACATCTCTATCATGTTGATAATCCCCCAATTAAAATCTGACGAATGAATTCAAATCTTCATAATGCTTTTTTCATGCTATTGCTATTCATTGCAGTAAAACCAGTTCTGGAGCAGAGTTTGTTAATACTAATCCAGTGGCTTGTAAATGCATGTAGTTGCTGTATTGCACCTACAAATCTGCTTGTGCAGAATTGACTGCATTCACAAGAACACTGGATAATTGTCAAAATTGCAAAAAAATATATTGATAGAAAAAGATTTTTGTTACTATGGGAAATATTTTGTAATTATGCTCAGATGAAACAATAATAATTAAAATGACTTTTTAAATTATTTTCCCCAACTTTAAAAATATACTATTGAAGTTTATAATTTGTCCTTCTTAATAGTTTAAATTTTCTTCTAACTTGTCTTTTTCTTCCAAAACATACAAAGTAACTTTTAAAACATTAAAAATATATTTATTAAGTAACTCATAATCAGGTTTCCACTTGTGTAAGTTAGGGATGTTAATCAGAGAAATATTGTCAGTATTTCAAGCTGTGTTCCTTTCTTTGTTTGATATGGTTACTTCTATGTAAAAACAAAAACAAAACAAAAAAACCCACAAAAGAAAGAAAAAAGAAAAAAAGCCTATGTAGTTTTTCTCCCCAGTGTAAATGATATTTATCAGTGATCTAGCAGATGTAATCTTTTTTAAAGTTATTGGTAATAAATATCCTGTTATTTGTAAAGGTTCTTGTCTCTGTGGTTATGTTGCTTGCATTCTTACTGGTTTCAGTAAGATTTCATGGCACCTTGGTTTCAAAAACTTACAGAAAGTGCTTGAAATATTTCTCACTTGCACTATAAACTGAATTGTGAAAATGCATTGCACAGTGGGTTGTACTCAATGTTTGCCAAAGCAGTTCTAACTACAAACACACACTGAGAGCTGAGGTCCCATTCCTCACTAAAAAAACATAGTAATAACATCAAGAGGCAATCCAGAAACATTCACACATCATATCTGCTGCTGTGGCCTAGAGGTGGAACTGTCGCCTCCCAATCAGGAGGTCCTAGGTAGAGGCAGATGTAGGGTCTCCTGCTTGGGCAGGGGGTTGGACTAGATGACCTGCAAGGTCCCTTCCAACTCTGTTAATCTGTTAACTGTTATCATTTACTAGAGGCTCCCCTTTGGAAAATTGTCCTGCTATAAACTAGAATAATCCACATGCAGATTTTTCAGATGATAATAATGAGGGTTCTTTTCAGGTTCAGTATAAACCAGGAATGTCAAACTGGCGGCCCGCAGGCCAGATGCATCATCACATGCAGGCTATGCCCACCCCAGTCCTAGAAAAGCAAAAAAAAAAGATGTGATATGTCATGTGATGTAATCAAGTTTGATACCTGTGGTATAAACCCAATGTAAGGAAGTCTACAAAAAGCCTTTATCTTTCTTTAAATCCCAATATTGCGTCATTTTTGACTTGCAAAAGAGAAGAAAACTCCTTAATTAACATGGTGACTATGGGAGGAGACACAGGATTACCTCACAGGGTGAGTGAGGAGCCCCTTACTCTTTCCCCATCCCATAAATATGACCTTTTGGTCAGTTTTAATATCAATGCTGCTTAGACAAGCCAATCCACTATGTAGACATAGAGCAAGGATGTATATATTGTGTTGGAAAACTGATTGAATTAGACATTTACATAAAATAGAAATAAAATTAAGAGGAAAGGAATAATCCTATAAGGCGGCCCAAACGCATCTATATGGTAATCGGACCTGGAAAAAGTTATGTGTCATCCATCTCATCTAGATGAAATTCAGTGATCTAAGGTGACAAATACTGACAATAGAAGTCTTAACCTTCATCCCCTGAATATGGTTGCTTTTCATAACCTTGTGAATCAAGGAACATGGTGGCCAATATAGCAGATAGTGAAATGGTAAAAGGTTTACAAAACAATTATTCCAAGAAGGGCTATGTGGAACTATGATGCAATACTTTTTGTATAGAAGATGCTACCAGCCTAGGACCTTTCTCGCAGTACAGATGAACTGGGAAAATTTTAGATGTTGCTGAATTATCATTTCCAATAGCCACAGGCAGTATATGCATAATAGGAAGAGATGGTGGTGGCTGTAGCACAATAGCTGGAGGGCAACATGCTCTCAACTTATAGTCTCTGCCAGATTTCTTACATGATTCAGTGCTGCACTATTGCTATACATATATAAGCTTTTGCATATAAGCTTTCTGCAATGTATGTATGTATGTATGTATATGTATATATATATATATGCTGGTCTTGTTGTATTCAAGTCTTTTCTCATGTAAGGTTGAGATTGTCTTTGCAACGTTTCGGCGAGGTCTCACTCGCCATCTTCAGGCTGGCATCTGTGTCTTCACAGCTGGTGTCTTTCTATAAATCTTGGGGGTTGGGATTGGAGTGCTGGCTTTGTTGCTGTGAATTGGTTGATTGGCTGTGTAGTTGTATCATGATTGGTAGATTGGTGCTGATTGGTGCTATTTCTGTGTTCATTGTTCTTTTGTATTGTAACGGCCTGGGTGGTGGGTGGCGCGTGTACATATATGTACGTATGTATGTATGTATTTGTTTTCGTAGATTTTCACGGGTGTAGGTATGTTGGTTTTGTTGTATTTGGGTGTTTTCCCGTGTAAGATTGAAATCGTTTTTGCAACATTTCGGCAAGATCTCACTTGCCATCTTCAGGCTTCTGTCTGCCCGAAGCCTGAAGATGGCAAGTGAGATCTTGCCGAAATGTTGCAAAAACAATTTCAATCTTACACGGGGAAATACCCGAATACAACAAAACCAGCATATGTATATATGTATATATATATCTTGTGCAACGTTTTGCTACTGAACAAGCTAGTGTACTAGGAAACATTACAACAGCTGGACAAAATACAACTGTAGATAAAACCAAAGATCGTTCATCCCCATTAAAAATATTTTCTTTTTACCAATGATCACAGCAATAGACCTTGAAAGTGTTAAAACACTTCCTTTCAGTACTGGCTTGCAAAAATTTCCTGCTGAAGCAAAGTTATTTGGCTATTGTCAAAACTCCTAAAACTCCAGAATTTGTGTCACTTTATCTGCAAGACATTATACAAAAAAAAGACATTCGACCAGTCATGTTGAGGTAATCTATGTAGCCTTCGTGTTTAATTATATTCTAGGGGCCTACGGTTAGTTTAGCATAAAATGCTAAAACTTACTCTGTCTGTTATATTGCAATTTCATAGTCATTTTATGATGCCATGTTTGTGTGCACACACATAGAGAGCCGTGAACAGTTCCTTAAGTTGCTAACTCAAATGGTTGTAGTTCCAACATGGATTGCCATCCTATAAAATAATACATAAAACATACTGAAATATATTGACATTATTAACTTTATGACATATACATTATATTACAAAAGTCAACGGTATTAAAGACAAAGTGAGAAGTACATTGTGCTACTGCTAAAGGATAGCAGAATCCTGGAACATTTATGTGTTTAGGGATTCTGGCTACAAAAACACAATAGTAAATGTATCTTTACTCAGACTTGGTATCAGTATGAACTGGGTCCTTTATATTAATGTCCTATTGCATAGACAATCTAGTTTTTTATCTTCTTTTCCAAAACAACAAGAAGAAATCAAGGAAAACCAGTTGACTCTGGAAGGGATTCACTTTATAGAGGAAATAATTGGTTTTCCCCCCCCAGTACTAGTTTGTCTGGCCGGGTAAAAAAAGGCCCTAAAGCCAGAGTATTTGCACAGAGTATTAATTGCTTTTAATGGAGCAATGCCATAACTTAATCAGTGAAACATTCTCAGGGCTACATTCCAGTAATTAAAAAGGAATAACAGTGCCAAAGGAAAAGGCTGGATAAGATCAAAGGTCCATGGAGTTTAGCATTCTATTTCCTATAATCACCAACAAGAAGCCTATATATTTCATGAAAGCACTGGTCCATTTTATAGTCACTTCCAAGTGAATGCTCCACAAAGGCATCAGGCTAATTAAATAAGATCTCTGAAGTTGTGTTTTTTTTTTAAACCACCTAACTTACTAAGTTACACTACATTTTGTGGAAGCAAAGTAAATTACGCATTTTCATTGGCTTTACGTGAATTATTTTAAAAGCAACTTGGAAATTGATCTAGAATATGGTAGCCTACAGTATATATATATATTGTCTCTCCCAACTTAGGGAGTACAAAGGATGTAATTCTGTGGAGCCCACATTCTCGTCACATACAATTTAAAGTGATGGTAGTGACCTACAAAGCCTGTTAAAGTTTATTGCAAGTTCTCCTGACCCAATCACAATCAGCCTGATCCACTAGATTATATAGATAAAGTCTGTTTAGGGTCCCACATTTCCAAAATGTGCCTAGGGTGAGCCAAGAAGATACAGCTATTTTGTTATGGTGACGAAGTTTTGAACTGCAAAGCATTCCCTCTCCCCTCCTCCCCCGCCCTTCCCAATTGATCTTTGGGGAAATTATGAAAATTGAGTTATTCCAAACAATATTTTCTTAAAACCTGGAACACTTTTTCATTGCTGCTTCTTAAAGGTTTTATTATGAAACTGTCTTATAGTAGTATCATTGATGTCTATATTACTTACTTTGTAAGTTATTAAAGGTCATCATTATGGTATGATATATGTTTAATAAATATTTATATTTTTTATTTTGTCTATTTGAATTTATCAGCTACCCAATGGACTCTGGGTATCATATGAAGTGAGAAAAGATAAAAAAACATCAGAACAGATGTGACAGCTCAGAGTCAGACTATAACAGCCTTAGAGATAGGAAAAATCAAACAAAACAAAATATGGACCCTAGACAAATAATGCAACATCAAGAATTATTGTTAATACTCAATAATAAAAATAACTGAAATTTCTCATTATTATTTTATGTTACCAATTTTCCGTTGCTTGACTCATAACTTGTTCCTTGCTGTGCTGTTTCTACTGACAGCTGTACTACAAAATCCAAAACAATCCTTAGACCACTATTTCTGAACTTTTGGCATCTCAAAAGATGTGCAGGCTTCAACTCTCAGAATTCACCAGATAGTCTGGCTGGGGAATTCTAGGACTTGAAGGGCAGCTATCTTAAAGCTGCGAAAGTTGAGAAATGTTACGTACATTATTTGAATTTTAAGACTTTCTTGATTACATATGTGGCTACCTAGCACCAAGAAAAAAATATTGTACATGGTATCTATATTAATATCATACTTATATGCTTCTGAAAAGAAGCCTACTAGCAAGGAATCTGGCACTGAACAACCTAATTTATCTTATTCAAATGAAGATTAATTCCATTATAGAACTACAAGTAAGAGTATATTAAATCAATTTTTCTTCAAAGACAGTAAAGCTATTTGACCTAGCTCTCAAGATCATTTATTTTGGGTTCATTTGTTTTCAGTCTTAACCCCTGAAATATATATTTGGCTCCAGTAAACACACTGGCATGCATTTATGTAGAGTTCACATACTCAAATCATAGCCTAACAACTTCCTCCACAAGTTGTGAATGCTCCAACACTGGAAATTTTTAAGAAGAAACCGGACAACCGTTTGTCTGAAATGGTATAGGGCCTCCTACCAAAACACAGGGTTGCACTAGAAGACCTCCAAGGTCCCTTCCACCTCTGCTGTTCTGTTCTGTCGAAAGGAGCCAGAAGCTATTTTGGTACAGGTCAAAAGATATTAACATTTCTTATAGCAGTGATGGCTAACCTTTTTTGGCTCATGTGCCAAAAGCGGGGGGAGCGCAGGGGGGTCGTGCGTGGGCGTGCCACACCCATAATGCTATGTGCACGACCCCCTGCTTTTGGTGCACTTTTTTCACCCTTCCCCACCTCCAGAGGCTTCAGGAGCTTCCCTGAAGCCTCCAGAGGGCGAAAAACAGTCTCAATAGAAGGCCTAAATCAGCTGGCCAGCGCACACATGCGTACTGGAGCTGACAGGGCAATGCCTCGCGTGCCCTAAGAAATGGTTCCGCGTGCCACCTGTGGCACCCGTGCCATAGGTTCTCCATCACTGTCTTATAGACTGAAGTAACAAAACTAGCTTTTATTTATCCTAGTGAAATCACAAAGCGGAATAAAAATAATACCAACAGTAGAATAATACCACAGTATCTCAGTATATCATCTCTACGCTGATGATACTCAGCTGTATATATCTACCCCAAACCACCCCAACGATGCCGTAGCGGTGATGTGCCAGTGCCTGGAAGCCGTGCGGATCTGGATGGGAAGTAACGGACTCAGGCTCAATCCGACCAAGACCGAGTGGCTGTGGTTTCCGGCTGCCCGATTCAACCAGTTGATGCCATCTCTGGCCATAGGGGGCGAACATCTTGCCCCTGTGGATGGGGCGCGCAACTTGGGTGTCCTCCTGGATACCCGGCTGTCCATGGAAGATCAAGTGACAGCCGTGGCCAGGAGGGCGTTTTATCAGGTTCGCCTGGTACACCAGTTGCGCCCCCTATTGGATCGGGACGCCCTTTACACAGTCACTCATGCTCTCGTGACATCCCGACTGGACTATTGTAACTCTCTCTACATGGGGCTCCCCTTGAGGTGCACCCGGAGGCTTCAGTTGGTCCAGAACGCAGCCGCGCGAGCAATAATGGGAACCTCTAGGTTTACCCACGTAACACCGCTCTTGCGCGAGCTGCACTGGCTACCTGTCGTCTTTCGGGTGCGCTTCAAGGTGTTAGTCATCATCTTCAAAGCGCTCCATGGCTCGGGACCTAGCTATCTGCGGGATCGGATCCTGCCCCATACATCCTCACGGCCGATTCGCTCCCACAGAGAGGGACTTCTCCGGGTGCCGTCCACTAGACTTTGTCAGCGGGCGACGCCAAGGGAAAGGGCCTTCTCTGTGGCGGGCCCAGCCCTCTGGAACGACCTTCCCCCCGATATTAGGACAACTACGGACCTTCGCTCCTTCCGTTTAAAATTAAAGACACATCTTTTTCGCCTGGCCGGCCTTGGGTAGTCTCTTCTAAGGTTAGGGGTTTTAGGGGTAGTTTTAGTTTAGTTCATGGGTTTTTAGCGCAGGACTAATTTAATTCATTTTTAATTTTGTATTTTGTCTGTGGTTTTATCTGTATTTTTAATTGCCTGTGCCCCGCCTCGAGTCCATTTGGGGAGAGAGAGCGGGATATAAAATTAAAATTATTATTATTATAGTGGTCAGCTACTAAATTTTGCCCTTGAGCAGAACACAAGAGTTTGATTGCAAACTCAGGCACAACTGACATGTGGAACCCTAAAACACACTAGTTCAGTGATGGCGAACCTATGGCACGGGTGCCACAGGTGGCACTGGTGCCACAGGTGGCACGCGGAACCATTTCTTAGGGCACGCAAGGCGTTGTCCTGTCAGCTCCAGCGCGCTTGTGTGCGCTGGCCAGTTGATTATGCCTTCTTTTGAGGCCGTTTTTCGCCTTCTGGAGGCTTCAGGGAAGCTCCTGAAGCCTCTGAAGGTGGGGGGGAGGCTGTTTTCACCCTCCCCAGGGTCCTAGAAAGCCTCTGGAGCCTGGGGAGGGTGAAAAAAGCGTGCCAAAAGCAGGAGGTCACGCACATAGCATTATGGGTGTGGCACACCCACGTACGACTCCCCTGCGCTCCCCCCGCTTTTGGCACGCGAGCCAAAAAAGGTTAGCCATCAATGCACTAGTTGTTATAGGATTCTGCTGGACCACTCTGGAGCCAGCAAGGAGCTGCCCCCACCCTACCTACTGGGATTGCACTGGAGACAATGGATACCTCAGCCCTGCCTGGGCAGCTATAGGTGCTCCCAACTGAGCAATGTTGAGCTGGCCATGTCGACCCCAACACCCACCCACCCTCCAACTAGTTGGCTGTAACCACCCAGCTATGGCCACCCAGTCCCCTGAGGTAAACCACAACCCTGATGTGGTCCTCAATGCAATCGACTTTGATATCCTGGTTCTGGTTGCTGCCTGACAATTTGTGGTTTGTGCAAACCAAGCCAGCCTCAAAAGGGAAATAATGTTAACTGTGATTTTTAGCTTACCATACTACGGAAACCTAGCCAGCCACGTTATCCTTAACAAAGTAAGGGTAAGGCTCATCACATTTTGTGGACCAAGACTAATTTTATTGTCAGTTTAAATATACACTACTCGGCATACATTAAAATGGAATTCCGTTGCATACAGCTCTCAAGGAGTCACCACCACTTCAATATACACTACATAAACATTAAAAAGAAGGGAGGGAGAGGGAGAGAGACAGAAAGAGAGAAAGAAAGAAGGAAATGAAAATAGAAAGGAGGGAAGGAAATGAAGAAAGAAAGAAAGAAAGAAAAAAAGAAAGAAAGAAAGAAAGAAAGAAAGAAAGAAAGAAAGAAAGAAAGAAAGAAAGAAAGAAAGAAAGAAAGAAAATTGCCCACATACATTAAAGATAAAGGTAGCCTTAAAGATAACGACTGGAGTCCTTAAAAAGGCAGTGTCTTTCCGTCACAAGCAAAATATCGAAACTATTCCACAAGGCGGCGAACGATCCGAGCCGCTTTAAAAAAGTGCGCACAGCTGCGGAGTAAAGCTCGGGCGGGCTTCCAGACGGATAAAAGCGCCGCCCCACGAGTACGAAGGACGGCGAGGAGGAGGAGTTATTCCGTTGTAGCGCCGGCCTCTTATTCGGGCTTCTGGGACTCCCACTCTTCTTTTCCCTTCATTTTTTTTTTTTGCAGCAATTGGCGCTGCGGGGCTGCTGGGTCCGCACGCTAAAACCGCGGCGACTCCCCCCCCCCCCAAAGTTCGTGGGTGAGTGAGGCTGCCCTTTCTCTCCCCAGCGCAGGTTGACCAGCAAAGGCCTTGCGAAGTAGGAAAAAAAAAAAAAAAGGGGGGGGGGGAGGCAGGGAAATGGAGCTGAAACGCCCGACCAGTGCCGGGATTCCTTGCAGGCCGCGGAAACCGAGCGTGGCGTGAGTTTCTCCACCTTTGCGGCGGCCGCTATTTTTCGAAGGCGGTTCCTAGCTGTGCAAAAGGGCTTTGTTCCCCCACCCATGTAATTGCTCTATCTACCGGGCCTCTCTGCACCATGCTTTCCTTACGTGTTCATTAACTCGTGGTTTCGTTTCGTGTTTTTTGTTTTAAAGATGTGGAGTCATTTCGTTCTTCTGGGCTGTAAAGCAGTTGAAATCCTCGCTCCCTGCAACAGAGTAGGGCTTGCGAGCTTTTGTCGGAATTTCAGAACCATGAAGATAGAGTCTTCCGACTTTCAGTCCCTGTTCACGCCAGGACTGAAAGGCATTGCAGGTACAGGTGCCTCGGTGGGTTGGGAGGTGGCTTTGGAGCTGAGCTGGGACGACAACCTGTGCACATAACCTCCAACTGTTTGCTTGAACATCTACTCCGAGTATCCCTTACCATTATTGGATATATGTCTAGTTTAATGAGAAGAAGGACTAGGGGTGACATGATAGCAGTGTACCAATATCTTTGGTTGCCAGAAAAAAGAGGGGAGTCAAGTTATTCCCCAAAGCACCTGAAGGCAGGAAAAGAAGCAATGGGCGGGAAATGATCAAGGACAGAAGCAACCTGGAGCTAAGGAGAAATTTCCTGATAGAGCAATTAATCAGTGGAAAAACTTGCCTCCAGAAGTTGTAAGAAGTTGCTTCAACCCTGGAAGTTTTTAAGAAGAGATTGGGCAACCATTTGTCTGAAATGGGATAGGGTTTCCTGCCTGAGCAGGGGGTTGGGCTAGAAGACCTCCAAGCTGGGGCAATTCAGGTTCTGACAAATTCTGGCAAACCAGTAGCTGAAATTTTGAGTAGTTCGGAGAACCAGCAAATACCATCTCTGGCTGGCTCCAGAGTGGGGTGGGAATGGAGATTTTGCAATATCCTTCTCCCCAGGAGTGGGGAGGGAATGGAGATTTTGCAGTATCCTTCCCTTTCTTTTCTTTCTTTATTTAAATTTATATCCCGCCCTTCTCCACAGAGGACCCAGGACGGCGCACAGGAAATTTAAAAAGCATACAAAATACAATAAATATAATTTAAAAAACTATTAAATAATCCTATCCTGCGCTAAAACCAAATTTTAAAACCCAATTTAAAACTACCTAAAAGTACCTAAAAGTCCCCTACCACACCTATCAAGCCACGCCCACAGAACCTGTAGTAAAAAAATTTGAATTTCACCACTGCCTTCAAGGTTCCTTCCAACTCTGTTATTATTATTAGATTGGTATATTTCTTCCTGGTGAGGTAGTTCTGCAATACCTAGGGAAAGGCTGGTTTCTCAGCCCTGTTCAGTACTAGAATTCCTGATAAATTGTGAAAACAATAATGAACAAGAACTTGTGATTTAATACTATTAGTGCTTCTGTTTTGGTATGAATAGTAATTATGTTATTCTAGTAGTAACTTCAATAAAATACCTCATGCTGGTGCATAACACAATATCAACATAAACTAGTAGGTTACTCTCTTTTCAGTTGCAATTATAATTAATATAACAGCCAGATTTGTTTTAACAACTGTGTTCAAAAGGCTCTACAATAATGTTTTTCAACCTCTGCATGTGGATGCTCACTGGAGAATTCTGGGAGTTGAAGTCCAATGTCTTAATGTATGCAGAGGTTGAGAAACACTGGTCTACAATCGTATCAGAATGTCTTTCTCACATATTTTAAACAGTTTCCTAAAAAGTACTTCTCCATGGGACACTAAGGTATACACATTTTTCTTTCAAACTTTCAAAACAGATTGAGATTTTTAAGAAACCTACGTTTCATTGCAGGACTGCAAACCACTAATGACTTTTACAGTTGCATTATTCATTATTTGATCTTTTTCATTCATCATATCTGAAAGATGGGTAACAAAACATTTGGTCATTGTTTCCAATGCAGTGTCATGCTACATCTGGATGTTACATTGAACTACATTTATTTGATTTCTGTTAAACTGAGATTTTTCCAGACTTTTGCTGAGGTAAATTTGGAGAAATATTTTAAAACACTTAATCCACACATATAATTTACATGAAGTGTTTCGTTTTACAACATGGTTTGGATTCTTTGACTGCTTTTGTGATTTGTTAGGATGTGCCTGCCTAAGTAATATCAGACATACCAAGCACATGTTTATATCCATGTAAAACATATGGGATACCACCCTTTTTATGCTTTAATGATACAAGTGAAAATATGAACCCCTTCTGCAATATTTGGCCTTAATCTATGAGCAAATGCATGCACACATAGCCCAAAAGACAACCAAATAGTATATAAATACTTTGTACCTGAGCCAGCGAGGCCCCATTCTATTAAATTTACAAAATTAAATTGTGAATTAAAAGATATCATTTATCTTGAACAAATCTAACATGAGGAATTCCACATAAATCAAAAGTTGTCATGCTATAATTTCCCTTACTTGACTTCCTTCGTGTATCATTTTTACTACTAGAATTAGTGGGATGTTGTGTCTTCTCCAGAATTTTTTTTATTTACAATTTTTTCTCATTTCTACTTACAGAAATATTTGATAAAGAAAATTATGAACTAAGAATAGCAGGAGGTGCTGTAAGGGATTTACTCAGTGGAATAAAACCACAAGATGTCGATTTTGCCACTACTGCAACTCCTAGTCAGATGAAAGAAATGTTCCAGATCATGGGTATCCGTATGATCAACAACAGAGGAGAAAAACATGGAACCATCACTGCTAGGGTAAAATTATTTTGCAAACTTTCAAAACGCAAAATAGATAAAAATATTTTGTTAGAAGAGGAGTTTCTATAGATTTATTTCCTAAGGTTATAAAAAATAAAGTCTAACTTGTTCTCATGTTGACCTTGAAAGCTAGCAAATACATCTTTAGGCTTGCTTTGTGTTATTAGTAAATAGAAAAATCTAGATGTTGTTGCAATGAGGCAACCTTCTTGCCTTCTTCTTATAAGCCAGAAAATGTTGGTGAATATTAGAAGAGAAAAAGAGAGAAGTGGGCTGTATACAGAACATGACAATATCATCAGACTCTGATGATGTTTGCCATGAAAGATAGCTCTACTATCACATGTGTTGTAACTGCCAACCTCCTAATGACTGGTCACTATACTTTTTCACCACGATGTCTGGAAATTGCAGAAAATGCCATTTTGGAGAAGGAAGGCCTAGAGCACTATGCCCAAACTACAGAAACTTGAGGCACGTGGGGTAAGATGAAATGGCCTCTGGGTTCAGTTGTGGCTGAGTCATTGACTGCAATCCTACAAATTAGAACCTGATTTAACCCAAAGCAGAGAATAATCAAAGCATGCAGTACATGTTTTTGGCATATTACGGCATTTATAAATATTTTTAAAAGTTATAAATTTGATAAAATAGTTGTCACTAATTTTCAAAGAATAACAAATGTACTTGAGTGCAAAAAAGATGAAAACAATTATCTTAAATGCTGAGTGGGAAGAAATTCCAGATAGGGCATTGGGGCAAATGGAGACAGACTTGAGGGGTGATTGTATGAAGGGAAATTCTGTAAAAAAGAGACATGTCTGATTGTTTGTTGCTTGCTTGTTTGTTTATAAATGTTATATGGCCACCCAACTGACTCAAGGTAACTCCAAGCAGCTTACAGAAATAAATCTCCCAATACAAAACCCAATTAAATGCCCAGTCTCAATTATAACCTGTAAAAGGAAAAAGGGAAAAAACTGGGAAAGGAATGTTTTCATGCAGGAAACAAAATGGATATATGTATGTTTTTTTTTCAAAATTGCATTCTATCCAACTATTAAGAGGTTTTAAGAGAGTTTCTGTTACCCACTGAGGTGCTTTTTCTTTTTTTTGGCTACAGCTCCATGAAGAGAACTTTGAAATTACCACACTGAGAATTGATTTGCATACTGATGGGAGACATGCAGAAGTAGAATTCACAACTGATTGGGAAAAAGATGCAGCAAGAAGAGATCTCACCATCAATTCTATGTTCCTAGGTAAGCTATTTTTCCATTTTAAAAGATGGCATGTTGGTCCTATAAATAGGGACTGTTCTCTCACCTGAACGTTCTATATCAACTTTAACTTAGTGGTTCTAGGTTTATGCCTAAGTAGGAATTGGAAGCTAACTGGAAAATTATCTCACGTGATGTGTATATGTAGTAACCTTAAGTTCCTGGAACAAAGAACTTTGGTTCAGAAGTTAATATAAAAGTAGTGCCTAATATTTTTTTTAACTTTGGTCTTATAAACTGAGTGTTTCACCCTACCCCCTACCATGATTGGTAGTAATCTTGCTCTGGCTTTGTTCAAATGCTAAAGATGGATGGAGTTTCAGAACGTGCCTTTTTAAATGAAGTTTTAATGATTTTTAATTTCCTGTGCCCCGCCCCGAGTCCCCATGGGGGAGAGGGGGCGGTCTATAAATGTAATAAAATAAATAAATAAATAAATAAATAAATAAGTTCTAAGTAATTTCTATTAAAATATGTTTCACTTGTTTGATAGGTTTGGATGGCACTCTTTATGATTGCTTCAATGGTTACAACGACTTAAAGAACAAGAAGATCAGATTTGTAGGAGAAGCCAACCAGAGAATAAAAGAAGATTTTTTACGAATTCTACGCTATTTCCGGTAAATAGCTTTATATTTCTACATGATAAGGGCATTGGCCAGTTTGCAGAAAACTAAAGGCTCTTGTTTATTTCTTAATTACATTTCACTTGGAGATCACTTACAGAGTTATGACTTCCTGGTTTGTGTATGGTACTCAGTGGCATTTGGATATCAAATCTCTTCTCTTTCCACTTTGGTGTTCAGTTTGCCTGAATATATTTTCACCATTTTTATAAAAACAATTTTATTCCAAGTACTTACAGTGACCATGTAGAGTTAATGTAGTGTGAACGTTACTTGAGTGTGAACACTTGAGCATATACTGGTGCTGCCGTCCTACCCAGTTCCAAAATGCTTGAAAATCAAGCTGTGAGTTAGTGGGTTTGGTAATATGAAGCCTATTGGATGTCTATGAAATAATTGTTTTAATCTTTAATTCACTTAATTTTTATTAAATAAATTCCATTAAATGAAAATTATCAGTTTGAAATTCTTTTCCTTAGATTTTACGGAAGGATAGCTGAAAGACCTGATGCCCATGATGCCCAAACTTTGGAAGCCATCAAAGAAAATGCCAAAGGTTTGGCTGGAATATCTGGCGAAAGGATTTGGACGGAATTGAAAAAAATTCTTGTTGAAAAATATGCAAATCAACTCATTCATCTGATGTATGAACTTACTGTAACTGATTATATAGGTAAAAGGCTTAATAGATGTTAATTCCTATACAGATGTGAATATTGAATGTAGAGAATATCCCAAAGGTGCTTTTTCCAAGACAACTGAACTTTCTTGGTTTTTTTTTTTCTTTGAAAATGTTTTGCTTCTCATCCAAGAATCTTCTTCAATTCTAACTGATTGGTGGGGATTTTATTTGGGACAACCATTACCTGGATGATTGAGAATCTCCATAGAAAGATAGAGAATAATATTATCTGAGTGAATTATCCTTTAGTAACCAGTTACATCTTTTATTTTTCAATAATAATAATAATCTTTATTGTCATTGTACTAAAATTACAATGAAATTTGTTAATGGGGGCATAGTAATTGTCCTTCGAAGAGCTTTGGAATTCCTCAGTAAACCTGGCTTGAGAATTTTAGAAACTGAAATATCAAAACTGCAGGGCTCCCAGATTTGGGAAGGGTGTATTAACTCCTGAAATGAGTTTAATCCCTGCATTACAGTGTGGACATGCTATCTGTGGAATTCTGGAAGTCCACACAATTTTACCAAGGTTGAAAAATTAAACATTAGGACACTACTGTTGCCTGTTAGGCCTAAAGATCCTGTAAATATGTAGCCCTGTTCTACATTGGTTGTATAGTGGCGGGGCACCAGAGTTTTGATTTTGCCATTACTTGTAATGATACTGTTAGCCATTCTGCTTGTCTAGCAATTCCACATACTGCTTTGTTAGTAATCTTAGTTGATTTCTTGTCGCTTTCTAATAGTTAAATTACCTTATTCTCAAAACCCTTCTTTATATGTATCCCCTCAGGATTACCTGTTAATGGGAACTTACAGGAGTTTGACACAGTCTGTAAAAATGTTCAGAATCTCTTTCCCAAACCAATGACCATTCTAACGTCATTGTTAAAGGTTCCGTGTGATCTTTCAAAACTGGATTTAAGACTGAAACTATCAAAAGATGAAAAAAACCTTGGGCTATTCCTGTTGAAGCACAGGAGAGACTTGACCAAAGCTTCCGATACTTCAATGCCTCTTAAACCATACCAGGATTTCATTTTAGATGTAAGTATAGTAAATCTTTTCTGAATAATTCTTAATTTTTATTCAGCTTTTTATATGATCTGTTGGGAGCCATCTTTCTCCTCATTAATTAATCTCAGACACATAAACCAGAAGTTAGGAAGAAGACTTTGAGAGCATGAATGCCGACTTCTTAAATACAGACTGGCTATCAGCGATCTGACAGGTGCCCTAATTAAACCATGAGTCTCGAGCCAAGCTTCAAAGAAATCCAGTTATTAGGAGCAACATGTCTGCACATATCCAAGTGAAGCCAACTCTGACCCCATGTAATTTATGACCCAATTATGACCCTATTTCTCCCCCTTCTCCCCTCATGTCACATTATCCAACAGAACACTTTTGTGGGCTGTAGAGTTCATGCCTCTCCAGCTGCTGCAGGTAACCTGGGAGATAGCCTTGAGAAAGATATGTGTGGAATGTGCTTCTGTTTGTGGCCGCCATGCTGCATCATCAGTTACCCATCCCCCATGCCTATGGCAACTCAAGAGCAGGCCAGGGATGCTTTGCAAGTTGACATTCGGGTTCCCCTTTGTATGTAACCACAAACAAACCATTTAATGCATAAGCACCAAAACAAATAGAAAATTCTCTACTTATTGTTTTTAAAATTGGTGCCAAATAAAGCTTGGACTTGAAGATTGAGTTTTGATGTGGTTTGGAGTTGTTTTGTGTATAAAAATAGTAACTTAACTATGAATGCTTTGTGCTCAGATTTCTCATTTTCTTGTATTTGTGAAGGCAAGGGAGTCTTCCGCAACATCCAGAATCCATGAACTTCTGAAGTACCAAGGAGAAGAACAACTTCTGAAAGAAATGCAAGAGTGGTCTGTACCCTCTTTTCCTGTAACTGGTCATGACTTAAGACAAATGGGAATCTCATCAGGAAAAGACATTGGGCCCCTCCTGCAACAGTTACGAGACCAGTGGAAAAAGAGTGATTACCAAATGAATAAAGAAGAGCTATTAAGTTATGTAAAGAGGGCGTGAAAGCAAATGGTGATGAAACTGAACAATTTTGTATAAAGTTCCACATATTTTATTTGGTACATTTTCATTTCTGAACGTTAGGATTATTTGTATTTCAGTTCTAAAACATAAATAGAGTTGTTTTTGTGTCCATCTGGTAATACACCAATAACTTTCATGTGTTTTTTTCAACTTATTAAATAACCCCAAAATGTACATTTCAAGTTGAAGTGGCTCACAGACAAACTTGTATGTAGATTCACTGACTATCTTGCTGGTTCAGAAATATTATTTGGATTGAGTTAACTTTAAAAAGCAAGGGAAATTGATTTAAGTAAATTAACGTTGCAGTTGTATTCATGTTTATCCAAAAATGATTTCTATCCATTCAGTGGGGCTTACCCTTAGCAACCATGTAATATCTTGAACCTCTGAGTCAGGATTTTAAGCCAGATCGGATACGATCAAGCATTACAATTTCACTGAAACTCAAATTACATTATGGACAACAATCTCAAGTTTTAAATACTGAAAAGTTTGTTATTCCAAACAAGCTTTTAAGTAAAAGAATAGTATTTCTAACATTTAAATTGAGTTGGGCACTTTTCATTCATTTTATTTTCCATTGGTCTGAAAAGATTCTGAGAACAAATAAAAATTGATTTTTTTAATACAAATTATGCAATGGCCCAGCGCGCTTTGTTTTTTTAACTTACAACACGTTACAGAAGCCTATAATGGGTTTATAAACTGATTCTATATGTCTTACCTAATGTTGCAAAATGAGTTACATAAACTCCATGGGATTAGTTCTTGGCAGTGTATTTAGGATTGCAGTGAAAATTTTCTTACTGGGTTGATGAATTTGGATAATGACAGAAGTTTCTATCCACTAGGTGGCAACCCATAGGAGCCAATTTTATATTATGAACAATATAATACAGAAGACTTTTTTCTTGTGAATTCTGAAAGATCTCTGGGTGATAATTAGTTCCAAATTCTAATTTCAAATTCTCTGAGGGAGATGGGCCTTTTAGAAATAGGAAATATAAATAAATATGACTATTTCTTCAGTTTGGACCTCATGAGGGCTAATTTCTAATAATGGAAAAATTAATATTTAATTTGATCATAATGCTGTCAGGACACCCTCTGTAGTAAGTTAATATGTGTGAGGTTTTATCCTATGTACTGTATTTGTACTTTCTCTATCCTTGCTTCTGAGAAATTATACCTTCCCTTAATTCTACGTAAGTCCATGAAGGACACTGATTAAGGAATATGAGCATTAGAGGGGACAGCTCTAACCCTAATGAATGCATTATTCAACTTAAAAGTCATTTATTTAAAAAACAAAGTTATAGTGGCACTGAAAGATGTGATATACAACTTGATTTTCACACTTAACGACTGCCATAGCATTCCCACAGTCACCTGGTCAGAATTCGGGTACATGGTAACTGGCATGTATTTACCGTAGTGGCAGCCTCATCCTGGGTTCTCACACAATCACCATTTGGGACCTTCTGAGCCCAATTCACTTAATAACTGCAATGATTCACTTAATCATGGCAAAAAAAAGGTAGCAAATTGGGCACGACTCACTTAAGAGCTGCCTTGCTTAGCAGTGGAAATTCTTGTCCCACTTGTAAGTCATATGTTGAGGACTACTAGTTGTTGTAGTTCCATAATACTTTTCTGCACCCCTTAACCTGGAACCTGGAAAGCTAGAGACTTGTTTGCTTTTAATTTGCTTTTCTTCTGGAATTCACTTTAGATTGCATATGTTTTATAGGCATGCTTAGAACATCTGTTACCACTATGCTATTGGAATTGTAGGAATTGGTCGACATGGCAGTTTATCCTGCAAAAAGTTTCATTGTATGTTGCTCTAATTAATGGAAAAGTTTGAATTTGATCTTATTCAATTCTGGAATCAAAACACACAATAGATGTGGGCATTTTGTATATGGATCGCAACCTGAGAAAGCCATGGTTATGGTTGGATTGCAGAATGACTTACAAGTCTACAGTATATATGGTCAGAGACCCCCATTTACTCACAGAAACACAAACTAATACAAAAGCATAGTGATCTGAGCACAATAAGCCAAATCATTCCTAAATTTTGCTGTACAGACTTGTGCTGATACGCTGTGTTTGGCTTTCAACAAGCATGGCACTGCGCTATGGCCAAATATCTCCACTTTAGTCTCATCTGCCCAAAGGGCAGTGTTCCAGACATCTTGTGATTGGTGCCGATGCAACTTTGCAAACAAACCTAAGCTGTGGTGCCATATTTTTTTTAGTTAGTTTGGCAACACTTCCAAACAAACCATACTTGTTCAGTCTTTTTCTAAGTTTACTGTCATGAGCTTTCAACATTTAACATGTTTTAGACCAGGGGTGTCATATTGACCGGATGTGTCACGTGTAGGCCTAAACCTACCCCAGCTCTGCAAAGGCAAAGAATGTTATCATATGTCACATAACGCGATCGAGTTTGACACCTGTGCTAGAATCTCAGATGTAATTTGGGATGTTTTGCAAATTCTGAGCATTGCACGATTTGATCTTGGGATATTTGCTGGGATGTCCAGTCTTGGGAAGATTGGCAACTGTCTTGAATGTTTTCCACTTGTGAATAATTTTCCTCACTGTCGAATGGTGGACTTTACATTGTTTGGAAATGGCCTTATAACCCTTCCCAGATTGATGGACAACAACAATTGCTTCTCTTAAGATCATTGCCGATGTCTTTACTCTTTGGTATTGTAGTAACATCCACCTCAATGCTGGGGACCAGTAAACTCTTAAAACTTCAGCTTTCATAGACATAGTCATGCTTTCTGATGATCAATTGACCAAGGGCACTCGATTAGTAGCACCTGGCTGCTACTAAGCCTCTTCATATCTATGGAAGCAGTTAAGTGGAAGATGTACTTAGTTTTTTCATGCAACTTCACCATTTTACCTTTCTTTTTGTAAAATAAATGATGCCATGGTGTAATATGTCAAGTAGTGTTATATTTACCTACTTTTAAAGAACTGCTAAGGAGCAGATGATTTTATGATTTTGAGTGTACAGTATTCAGCCATAGAACAGAAGCAAGATTCAGTTTGAAATAAGCAATACTGTTTCTTTAGGAAAGGCCATGACCTGTGATGAACCTGACAAAGCGAAAATGACAAATTTCTGAAAAAGAAATTCAAAAAGTAAATTCAGGTGAGGTATCAAAACATGTAATAGCTGGAGGAAAATAGTACTGATTGACATTAATTGAATTTAGATTGATCTAAATAGAATTTAGTCATGTGAAGCTCTTTAAAAAGCTGGTGGCTTCACACACAATAAAAAATGTGTGATTCTCTCAGCCCTTTAAATTTTATTTGTCTTGTATTTTATTTTTTTCATTTAATTGTATCTCCAGTGGCACATTGCAGTACTGCAGGCTACTTCTGACTGCCGACTTGGCAATTCAAATCCCACCAGGCTCAAGGTTGACTCAGCCTTCCATCCCTCCAAAATGAGGACCCAGATTGTTGGGGGCAATATGCTGACTCTGTAAATCGCTTAGTGCTGTGAAGCAGTATGTAAGTTAAATGCTATTACCTCTGCTATCCTGCCCTTTTTTTTTTTTTTTTTTTACAAATAACTCAAGGTAGCGAGCATATCTAATAGCCTTCCTCCTCTTATTTTCCCTACAACAATCACTTCGCGAGCTGAGTTGGGCTAAAAATCATTAGCCGAGTCATCCAGTTGACTTTCATGGCTAAAACAGCATCAGGAAGAACTTAAGTCTCCGCTTTGAAGCTTGATGCCTTAACCATTAGGTCTAACTGAAAAAATATTGATAGCAATGTACAAAGTTATGAATTTACTTGAGACAAAAGAAAAATTCAAGTCAGACACATCCAGTAGTGCTATTAAGGTACTACTAGTTTGAAAATCACAACTAGAATTACCAAATGTCTGATTTAGAAATTTAATAGGAATAAATAATGTAAAAGTACTTTGTTGAAATTGCAACCGCTTTCGTTTAATTCAGTGACTTTACCGTGACAGGGTCTTATTTTTTTGACCCCTGAAATAAGCTCTTGGTCTTATTTTCAGGGAGATATTATTTACCAATTTCATTGTAATTTTATTACAATCTTATTACAATGACAATAAAGATGATGATGATTATTATTATTTTTGAGGTGCAGGAGGCGGCGAGCATGGTCGCCTCATGGCCGCTGCTGTGTTGCAATATTTTTGGAAAGGGTTTATTTTCAGGGGAGGACTTATTTTAGTGCATGCGCTCAAAAGCCCAATTGGGCTTATTATTCGGGGGGTGGGGTCTTATTTTGGGGAAAACAGGGTAATAAAGAAAATATTCTATTTTATTCTCATTTCATTTGGTTTCCTTCCAAGAAAAAAATGGTTTGCTTTAAAAAAAAGACAAGTGATAAGCAAAATCAAAACTTTATAATGCTGAAATAAAATGTCAGATTTGAAATCTTATTGTTACTGCTTTTAGAAAAAAAATAAAGATGCAGATACTTGTAATGCTCCCTTAGCTTCTGCAGTAAGCACTCAAAGGGAAACAATTCATTTTATTATCTGTTTAAACACCTTTAATTTCCCTTTTCTCCAATTTTTGGAAGTCCCACAATACATATAAAACAGAGAAACTGAGCTGATAAGAGAGACTCATTTAATGGCTCTATATTGAAACGGTAAAGCATATGCCCTGCAGAATTAATTGGGAAGACAACAGCCAATTTCACAATAGCAGGATGAAATTATTTTGCAGTAACTTGAACTCAGGCTTACTTAATAATTAGAATATGCTATTAGTTTATTAATCTTAAGTCTATCACAGACTGAGGGAAGACACATAATAGTCAACATGAACTAAAATTGCAAAATTATTTATTCATGATCTCAGTAAATAATGTGAGGGTCCAAGTATTGTTTTATGAAAGCCTTGCTTAAATTCCTATTAAACTTAACTCACATAAAAATCAAGCATAACTTAAATCCTTGCCCTTTATCTGTTGCCATGTTGATTCAAAGACCTAACTCAGGGGTGTCAAACTCGATTTCATTGAGGGCCACATCAGGGTTATTTGACCTGGGGAACCGGGGTGGGCATGGCCAGGGTGGGTGTGGCCAGCTGGACATCACTTCTGTTGGGGCGCTTGTGGTGGCCCAAGTGCAATGGCAGTGAAAAAGGACTCCCAGGGCCCATTTTCAGCTGTGATGGCTTCCTGCAACCCTCTGCCTGGGAAAACGGAGTTCAGGAGGGCCACTTGCTTCCAGGGGAGCCCGCGGACCATATCTAAGCACCCTGGATCCGGGCCTTGAGTTTGACATCCCTGGCCTAACCAGGCTGTTTGTGGGAAAACTGGTATCAATGAAAAGTGAGGCTAAAACTCTTTCACCTTTATGTGCATCAGTCAGGAATAGATCTTAGCACATTTGTGATAATCTACACACCTAGTGAGCCATTGAACCAAGACTGATTGAAAAATAGGAGTTCACTCTTCCATCTGAATTATGGCGAATAAAAGGCTTCTTCCATGTGATAAGACAGAAGAACAGATCTATTAAGATGGATATTCCGATGTAAACATTATGTTTTATTCATGGCAGAAAAATGAAATGGATTAAGTGTTATAGTAATTGATTTTGCTAGGACCAGTTATAAGGGGTTAAAATGAATCATTGTGTACCACGCAGAGTCACTTTTCGTGCAATAGGCACCTAGATAAATTTAATAAAATAAAACAAAAATGAAACACGTTTAATATGAGAAACTATAGACTGGAGCTAAAAATTCAATCCTTGGCCATCAGTTTATCCAAAGCAGAACAAAACTGGAAGCACCCAGAATTTCAGGAACTTCAATACTTGAAAAATCGCACAATAACTTCTTAATTATTGTAATAAACCTCCAACCCATATGGCTTTTCCAGATCCTACACTGAGTTATATAGACCAGAAGTGACTAGTATTGTGATTTTGTTCAGTAGTCTGATCTTCAAATCCAGTTCTTTCAATACATTTTTATAACACAAGAAAAAAAAAATCTAAAATTTTCATTCGGTAAGATGCCCCTTATCTTGCTCTATTCAAAAAGAAATGACAGCTAATATTGCTTTTGACTAGGGGAGAGATGATGTCGAAATACAAAAAAGAAAGTTCAGTTCAGGTGTAACTGTTAAGAAATAAAAAATGTCCTTGCACCATAGAGGTAGAAAAAATTAGCCCTGAGTCGCATACAAAAAGAAAAAGAACTGTGATGAGAAATAACAAATGCCATTGTGCTGTAGAAGTAGAAGGAATTAGCCCAGAGTCACAATTTTTTTGCTGGTGTACATTAAAAGTCTTGGAGGTGAATGACACTAACTCAGAACATGTTTTCAACTTATACAATAAATGCCATCATTAAAGTTAGGTGTTTGCATTTCCTTGCAAAATAACATCTTGCAAGGAAATGTGATGGGTACGTATGAAATTACCAAAATGTTTCAGCAAAGTTTTTATTTCAGCAAGGTAACTCAACACATATTATTAACAAGCTCACTACATATTCCTATTAAACGAATCTGATACCTGTGGATTTACTGAATTGCATTCTGGAAAAACCAACATATTAAATCTTTATTCCTTCTTTTTTGGCACCTATTTCGTATAATACCTCCTGAAAACAAGAAGTTTCTATCGGAAGCAATGTTACCTGCACAATCCCTAAGGTTCAGATAAGAAATTACAAAGAGTAGTAAGCTGTCTGCTGCTTTCCAATACCAAATATATAGTTTATGAACAACTGCGATGCCAAGTCCCTAGACATGTAAAAAGATACATAATGCTTCAAAACGTTTAATTACAAACGTGTGTGATATGATTAACTGAAATGTACTGGAGAGATTCAATCTCGAAAAATCATACCCTTTATTATGCTGCTAGAGGCATAAACGACTAACCTACATCCCTACTTCCTTAAAAAAAGGAAGTCTTAAAATGCAAAATGAAGCGAAAATCCTGTGAAGGAGATAAAGCAAACACAAACAGCCTGGCTGGATTTTGTTTTAACCAAGAGCTGCATTCCGTAGATTCTCTGAGCAAGCAGGCTTCAATGCGTGCTTCTACAGTAGCTCCTTTGAGAAGACTGGGTCTCCTTGTCTTTTTAAGGCTTATTGAAGCAAATGCTAGTACCTGTAAACTATTTCATACAGGTAGCAAACAGGTAGTCTAGTAAATTCACCACAATCTACAGGAAAATACCTTAAAACAGCGGGCAATAGGTTATAGCTATCATTACGCACACTTTTAAGTTATACAGTCTTCGTGTCACTTCTACTCAGCTTTTAGCTCCTAGATGTCTTCTTACATTATTAAAGAGCATCTGTAAATCCGAGCTGTTCAATTCGGCACATGCCAGAAAACATGAAATCATCTCTGTTTTCTGGCATTCCATTTCACATTCTGTACATCTTCAAAATATTAATTTTTTCAGGGCCTTCGAAAACGACAGTGCCTTTTTTGTGAAGTTCAAATACACGACCAGATAGATCCCAGAGGGGGAATTTAATACTTTTCTCTTCGAGACACAAACTGCTTTTAGTCTGTTCTGTGTAAAGGTGCCCAGATCAAAGGCAAAGCAGTAGAGATCTTTCTTGCCCAGATTCGTCTTCTTTTTCTGGAATTCTTGGCAGCAGGGCAGACCGGGTCAATCCCCAGAATTTTTGAGGCGACAACTCACTCTTGGTGGCAGTAAACTTCCATCCCATATGGCTTCCACAGATCTTACACTGAGCTATAGTCCATGCGTATCTAGAAGTGGATAGCATTTATGTTAGCCTTTATGATTGACAAATATATTTACAAGGCAGCAAAATATTTATAATAGCACTTAAAGCAGAGTTCAAAATATGAATATTATAGCATTTAAAATAAAGGAACTCATATGCAGGCGCATTTCCAGAACTGAATGTGAACAATAAAATTTCAAAAATGGCCTTGAACTGCTTTGTTAAGGATTTTTCTAAAACACCAACCAGAAACCTGTTCTAATATAAAGCATCAGTTTCCTAAATGACACTATTTCAAAACAACTGACAGTCTAATAATATATGGGGATTGAGAGTACTTCTTCATAAATGTCAGAATTGGTTAAACCACATAGTTGGCACAAATTAAACATGTACTTGAATCATAAATATATATATATATTTTAAATTCTCTACTTAAGAGAAACAAGTCCTTCCCTTCTCTCTGCACTCGGCACTGAGGAGACACAGTTAATGATTTTTCTATTTTCTTTCTGTTTACATTTTAATTCCTTGAGTGCTGAGTACATGCCAGGCAGCTTCTGCTTTAATAATGGAGAAATAATGCAAAATGGCACACTGAAGGTACACAAAGCCGTAAGCCTTGTCTGGACTCTGTTGACTGAGGAATTTCAGGTACTGGGGTCAAGGAGAAGAACCTTTTCTCCTGTGTGCTGCTTTGGGGAATCCAAAGCCTGGGTTTAACTAAGCCCTTTAGCCTAGAGAACTGAGTTTTTAAACTGTGACCACGCCTCCTCCATCTGGGCATGCTCAGTTTTTTAACTCAGTTCAGCCTAAAGAGACACACTTCAGTTCCTCTCCAGGAGGAATTTTTAAAGTTAGACCTTTATTTTACTTAGAGCTTGGATTCCCATGATCTTCAAAGATGTAAGTGTTATGGTTTATTTCATTTCCTCCTAACGGCTCCAGAGGCCGGGGGAGGTAACGCTGGTTTTCGGGATTGCCGATCAGGTTGGTTCGCCGCCTGCACGCACCCAGACTCCGCTGTTGAAGGCAGGTTCGCCGCCTTCATGTCGGGTGAGCCTCAGTCGTTCTTGTGGTTGTGGCCGGGGGTGTGAGAGAAGGGAGAAATTCCGCGTGCCGCGCTTCGGCGCTGCGTCCCCCCCCTCCCAAGATCGCGTACATGCCGTTCCTGGGAACCGCACGCGCCGGCAGGGATCGAGCCTTGGGGGCGCCGACAGGCTTGCGCTTGGGGCGCTTGGCGGTACGGCAGCAGAGAGAGGGGCCGAGTCGGTTTAGGAGCCGCGGCTTGGCGCGCGCATCGGCGCGGCCATTTTCGCTATTCAAATTTGGCGCTGCTGGATGGTTGCGGAGGCAGCCATTGGCCGGCGGTTTTTTCGCGCCAGTCATTGCTGCGCAGGCGCGCCCGGGGGAATTTCACTCGTGGTGACTCATTGTAGCGGCGCTTGTTGGTGGAATAGTTGGCTGTTCATCGCTCTCTCTCCGCAAACGTGCTTAGGCCTTGCTTCGGCTGGTCATTGATTTGGCGGTAATTCGGTGGCGTTTTTCGATTGAGCCTTTTCAAATCTTGCTTCTCGCCATGGCTGAGCAATCTGTAGACAATGTTGAATCCCCCGCCCCCCCTCCCCTCCCATCCACCTCGAGGGTGAGTAGGGCTTCGACCAGGGCCTCGTCCCTGCCCCCGCGGGGTTCGTCTGCCCCCTCTGGGAAGGCCGCGAAAAAGGCAGATAAGGGAAAATCAAGCACCGCGGCTCGAGTAGTCCCCAGGGCCCCCCCGGTTCTTCTACCCGAGGTGCCTCCACAGGCCTTGCCCTTAGCTGCACCCCAGGTGCGTGGGTGGTCCCCGGATGTGTCCCTAACGCAGGGGACTCGCACAGGAGTTATAGAACCAGAACAACCCGGGCCATCCGGGGCTTCTGAGGCCTACTCCGCGCCTGGGCCTTCCAGGTCTAGGCCTTCTGCCACGTTCACACCTACTGCAGCTGGTCTTAGAGATGGGGAGGCTTCTGGGGAGGCCCTTTCTCCCAGTGTTCGCAGCATGATTGCAGCTGCTATTTCGCAGAGGGTGGATGCCGAGTTACAACGCAGGGCCCATCGCCCTGCATCCTCGGCCTTGTCCAGGGATCTATCTATTTCCCCTGGAGGCCCTGCTTCGCCTCTGCATTCTATTTACAGCGAGGGGCTTGACATGATGGAGGAAGGGGAGCTTCCTGAACGCGAGCTCTCTGATGATGAAGGGCTAGACCAGGGTTCTGCACTCCATTCCGGCCTGTTCAGCCCAGCATTATTCAAGTCCTTGCTTTTCAAGGCCAAAGCCACAACTCATTTGGGCGGAACCTCCACTGAGGCAGGCACTGATGTGGGTTTGGAGGCCACAGATCGCCTCTTTGCGGAACAGGTCAGGGAACAGGATTTGGTTCCCTGCCCCAAATTATTTATAGACACTGTCCAGAAACAATGGGAGCAGCCCACTGCAGTTTCTCCTCCCAGCAACGGGGATAGGAGGCTGTATGCCTCCACTTCCGAATTAGATGATCTCCTGCAGTTCCCTACTGTGGATCCTCCCGTGGCAGCTCTGGCATCTCCAGCTCTGATCCCCTCTGAGATTTCGGAGGGCCTCAAGGCTGAGGATCGTAAGGCCGAGCTGGTCATTCGGAAGACCCACCAGGCTTCGGCCTGGGCTCTGAGGGCTGCCACAGCGGCATCCTTCTTTAACAGGACCTCCATTCTCTGGTTGAGACAGTTACAGGATAGGTTGGCTCCTGAGGACCTACGGCTGCACCAAGATGTTAACAAACTGGTGGCGGCTCTGGAGTTCTCGGCGGATGCCACTCTCTCAGCGGCCAAGTTTGCCTCAAGGGCAGTGGCCTCTAACATTGCCTCCCGCCGCCTCCTGTGGCTTCGCCACTGGCACGCGGATGTTCGTTCTAAATGGCGCCTGGCTTCCACCCCCTTCAAGGGGGGATCCCTGTTTGGGGCCGCTCTCGACCCCATTTTGGTTGAAACCAGGGATAAGAGAAAAGTGCTTCCCTCGGTATTGAGACGCCCGGAACGTAGACATCAACCTTATCTTAGGAGACAGTCCTTTCGGGCCGGGGATCCGGGATTTACTACTGCCCCTTACAACCCGCAGTATACTAGGCCGTATGTTCCAGCGCAGGACAGGTCTCAGGACAGGCCAGCTGCCAGGGATAGAAACAGGCAACAGGGTAATCAGGCGCAGAATCGGAGGCCATTTCGTGGCTCCGGAAATCGTTCCTTTCGTCGGTACCGCTGACTCATTGGGGGTGGGTCCTATTGGCGGGCGACTGGCGGCATTCGCAAGTCAATGGGGCTTAACCACTTCGGATGCCTGGGCCCTCCAAACGGTATCCCAGGGTCTCACTCTAGAATTTCTTGCTATTCCCCCGAGACGCTTCATTCGTTGCCCGGTGCCCGGGTGCCCGTCCAAACGGCGACTTATGGACGCCGAGATCAATCATCTGTTACAAATCGAGGCCATCGAACGGGTACCACCAGGGCAGGAAGGGCTGGGATTCTATTCCATTCTGTTCCTGGTCCCGAAGCCCTCGGGGGAATGGCGAGCTATTCTCGATTTGAAACGGCTCAATTATTACCTAAAGTATCAAAAATTCAAGATGCAATCTTTAAAAGGCATTCTACTATCAATAAGACAGGGCGACTTCATGGCATCCATAGATATCAAGGAAGCCTATCTACACGTTCCCATTCATCCGGGACATCGCCGGTTCCTGAGATTCCATTTCGCCGGTCGTCACTTCCAGTACCGGGCGCTCCCGTTTGGACTCTCATCAGCTCCACGCACCTTCACCAAGCTGCTGGCGGTGGTCGCAGCCTCCCTGCGGGCGGTACCCGTACGGGTCAATTGTTACCTAGACAACATATTGGTTCTATTATCAACCCGGGACCAAGCAGCCCGGGACCTACAGTACACCATCGAGGCTCTCCAGATACACGGGTTCGTTTTGAACTTCCCCAAGAGCCACCTCTGCCCGACCCGGTCCCTGCTACACCTCGGGATGGTCATCAATTCGGAAAGCTGCATTGTTTCCATCTCGCCAGTGAGACAACTCAGCATTTGTCACCTGGTCGCACAGATTATTCGCCTGAGATCGCCCCCCCTGGCATCTCTTTCTCAACTGCTCGGGAAGATGATTTCGTGCATCGACGCAGTCCCTTGGGCAAGGTTCCACGCCCGTCCTCTCCAATGGTTCCTCCTCCCATACCAGCGAAATCACACCAGCCACTCCCACATCAGAGTTCGGCTTCCTGCCAAGGTGCTGCTGTCCCTGAGATGGTGGAAGTCTGCCAACCTCGCCAGGGGCTGCCTGTTCAAGGAACCGGAGAGGATCGTAGTTACCACCGACGCCAGCCTCTACGGGTGGGGAGCTCATTCCGAGGGTCTGGTTGCTCAGGGCAGGTGGACGGCACAGGAGCTCCGCAACAGCATAAATTGGTTGGAGCTTCGCGCCATTCGCCTGGCTCTCCGCAATTTTCAGTCAGTGGTAGCGACCGAGCATGTCCTCGTCCTTACGGACAACGTGGCTTCCAAGGCACATGTGAACCGCCAAGGGGGCACCCGGTCCAAGGCCCTATCGATGGAAGCGGACCTCCTACTTCATTGGGCGGAGAGACATCTGTTATCCATCCGGGCGGAACACATTTCGGGGGTGTCCAATGTACAAGCAGACTGGCTGAGCAGAGCCACGGTGGACCAAGCGGAGTGGCAACTCCACCCCTCCCTGTTTCGGGAACTCTCCCAGAGATTCGGACCGCCGCTGGTGGATCTCTTTGCGCAACCACACAATGCACAGCTGACAAGGTTCTTCACACGGTTTCGAACACCGGGGGCGGAGGCAACGGATGCGCTACGCAGCCCATGGCCAGCCGGCCTGCTATATGCCTTCCCACCACTCCCGTTGGTGCCGGTGGTCATCCAGAAGATCCTGACAGAGCGGGCGGAAGTGCTCCTCGTTGCCCCCATGTGGCCCAGACGACCATGGTACGCGGATCTCGTGCATCTCTCCGTGTCCCGTCCATGGCGCATCCCGGACGATCGGATTTGCCTCTCCCAGGGGCCCCTGGTCCATCCGAACCCTCAGCTTCTACAGCTAGCCGTGTGGCATGTGAGCGGGCTAAGTCAACACTTCTCGGACAAAGTTATAGCTACGATCCAGGCGGGTCGCAAACCATCGACGAACCGCATATACGAGGCCACCTGGAAGGCATTTTGCATTTGGTGCCGCACAAGTAAGCTGGAGCCGCTGAAGGCGTCCATACCGCAGGTGCTGGACTTCCTACAACTTGGACTGGACAAGGGACTGGCTCCCAACACGCTCTGTAGACAAGCGGCTGCACTGTCTACGGTGGTGCGCTGTGGTCGTTCTCGCTCCCTGGCTCGTCATCCCAGGATAAGGGCGTTCCTAAAAGGAGCTACTAACATCTGCCCTCCGGTCGTACACCGTTACCCCACTTGGGACCTGACGCTTGTCTTGCAAGCCCTCACAGGACCACCCTTTGAACCAATACGGACTATCAGTTTGCGACTTTTGACCCTCAAAACAGTGTTCTTAGTGGCCATCACTTCGGCCCGACGGGTGTCAGAGCTGGCCGCGCTGTCAGTGAAGGAAGAGCTCTGTATCTTCCACCCGGACAGGGTCGTCCTTCGTCTAGATCCGGCCTTCATGCCGAAGATAAACTCCCTGTTTCACAGATCTCAAGAATTGATTCTACCAGACTTTTGTCCGCAGCCCTCTCATCCCCAGGAGCGGCGCTGGCATCATCTGGACGTCCGTAGACTCTTGCGATGTTACATCAGGCGGACTGCTTCATTCCGTCGTTCAGAGGCACTCTTCGTGTCGTTCCAGCCGGCATCTATGGGCCTGAAGGTGTCCTCCAACACGATAGGGCGATGGTTGAAGGCTTGTATTTCACTTGTGTATGACAGACAGGCTCGCCCGGTTCCCAGAGGGATTTTGCCACACTCTACCAGAAGTGCAGCCACATCTGCAGCCTGGGCTACCCAGGCGTCTGTCGAGGACATTTGCAGGGCGGCGACCTGGTCGTCGCCATCACCGTTCATACGTCATTACCGGATTGACGCTTACGCCTCGGCTGAGGCTGCATTCGGGCGGCGAGTGCTTCAGAGGGTTGTGACCACGTCTCCAGCTCCTGAACAGCCTTGCTCCCGCCCCTGAAGATTCACTGCTTGGGTATATCCCAGGCTTTGGATTCCCCAAAGCAGCACACAGGAGAACGACCGTTGACTTACCTGAACGGTCCTTCTTTGTGTGCTGCGAAGGGGAATCCAACCCCGCCCGTTCGGCTTCGGCTGTTCAGGCGCTGACGGTTGATAATCTTAATTGTGACTACTAACTAACTTGATTTGACTGTTTTCTTTCAACGGATAGTCGTCTTCGGAATCGGACTGCTGCGCTCTTGGACGGCTTTCCTTCGTACAAAACTGAGCATGCCCAGATGGAGGAGGCGTGGTCACAGTTTAAAAACTCAGTTCTCTAGGCTAAAGGGCTTAGTTAAACCCAGGCTTTGGATTCCCCTTCGCAGCACACAAAGAAGGACCGTTCAGGTAAGTCAACGGTCGTTCTGCCATGACCCCTGCTCTCTGGAATAACTTGCCTTCTGAGGCAAGATCCACCTCTATGATTCTGGCTTTCCAATACAATACAATACAATAGCAGAGTTGGAAGGGACCTTGTAGGTCTTCTAGTCCAACCCCCTGCGTGGGCAGGAACCTTATACCATTTCAGACAAATGGCTATCCAACATCTTCTTAAAGACTTCCAGGGTTGGAGCATTCACAACTTCTGGAGGCAAGCTGTTCCAGAGGTTAATTGTTCTGACTGTCAGAAAATTTCTCCTTAGTTCTAAGTTGCTTCTCTCCTTGATTAGTTTCCACCCGTTGCTTCTTGTCCTGCCCCCAGGTGCCTTGGAGAATAGTTTGATTCCCTCTTCTTTGTGGCACCCTCTGAGATATCGGAACACTGCTATCATGTCTCCCCTGGTCCTTCTCTTCATCAAACTAGACATACCCAGCTCCTGCAACCGTTCTTCATATGTCTTAGTCTCCAGTCCCCTAGGTTTTAAGGCATCCAGAAATGCCTTAAAACCTGACTCTGCCAGTTGACCTGGGGCGCCAATGAAGGCACACTATGCTGGAGATGATTGACAGAATGAAAAACAAATATCTACCCCTGTACCATCCATGCTGTTGGTTTAAACTTTTTATTTATTTAGAAGTTGTTAAAATTAATTGTAATGTTTATTATACTTTTTCTGGAGCGATATATCTATCTAGAGATATATCTAGAGATATATCTATCTATAGCAGGGGTTCCCAAACTTGGCAACTTGAAGACTTGTGGACTTCAACTTCCAGAATTCTCCAGCCAGCTCTGCTGGCTGGAGAATTCTGGGAGTTGAAGTCCACAAGTCTTCAAGTTGCCAAGTTTGGGAACCCCTGATCTATAGCATTGTATCTTTCGGGTGCTTTATACCAGGAGTTCCCAACCTGTGGACCGTGAGGGGTTTGCAACTGGGCCGTGGAAATGGCTGGCAAGCATGCTCATACATGTATCCTCACTTACTAGAGCAGCAGCTGAATGTGTGTGCTTCATTTGTGTGAGCAGCAGACATGCGTGCACGCCATTTGAGGAAATGGAGATGCTCATTGCACTGCGCTTGCTGGCCACTTGCGTAAACTGTCCCCCCCTCCTCGCGCCGGTCCGCAAAGCCAGAAATGTTGGAGAACTCTGCTTCATATTACCATCAGGTACCCAATAGTGAGACGGATATCATCAACAAAAAATAAAATGAATATAAAATATAAAATAGAATAATAATAAAATAAAAATAAATTGAAATAAATAATGAAATGAAATAAGACTTACCCAGGAAACCAGCTGTGGTCTGTGGAAGATCTGCCATTCAGATTCAGATTGCAGGCCTTGTAGACAGTAAGGGTCTCATGCACATAGCCATGAGGATTCACATAGGCTGCCATAGGTCCACATAGGGACAAACTACAAACAATTGTAAAACATGATTTTGGAAAAAGCACAAAAGTGAACTATATCTGAAAACCGTAGCCCCCCCCCCTCCAACTAAGTATTTTATTTAACAGATATATCTGCCAAGCTTGAAAAAGCCCTCAACATGTCAGTTATTACAAAAGCTAGGCATTGGCAAGAATAATGGAAGCCAAAGATAATATTTGCCATTTTGCATATTTCTAGAGTCATCGTTGTCAGGTCAACTTCTATAGTTAATGCGCTATAGAATTTTTCAGAAGTAAAATAAAATTATGTTGTTTCACAAAGCTCCTCCAACTGTCACCTGTATATATGGAAGTCATCAATATGATCATACATAACTCTATTTTTCCATATCATCTGCATCAAGTGAGACTAAGCAGACTCTAGCTTGGTAAGAGCCAATATCATAAGCAAGATCCCATCAACATAAGGACACTGTATTATTTATTTGTTTTTATTTATTTATTATTACATTTGTATACCGCCCTATCTCCCTGACGGGACTCAGGGCGGTGCACAGGAGATGATAAAAACAACAACAATAAATACAGTAAAAATATTAAAAATAGATTAAATTTGAAAACCCGTGCTAAAATTGTAATTAAGAACCTGTAGATAGATATGAATTCCTTCATCTAGAAATTAGTGAGGCTAGCTATCCTAGATGGATTGAAAGTAGTACAAAGACTGAGGTACTTCTAAACCCATGTTTACCACCTGAGGTTCAAGCAGGTTTCATAGGTAACTCCCCCCCTCCCCCAAAGATAGCTGGTTTATTAACATAATTCCAAAACACAACCTCTTGGTCAAAATCATAATTGATTTAGTAAGCCGAAGGATGTACCACTAGGAAATTTCCATGGGAAGATTGGAGATTGGCTCAGAAGCTACAAGTGCAAAACATTGTATCTGGACTACCAATGCAATTCACCTATGGGGTAATTGCCTCTGTCCTATAGGAGCTGCACTGGATGCTAATATCCAAGCAAGTCAAATTCAAGGAGCTCACAATAACATATCAAGTCCTATTGACAGTCCTCCCAAATCAGGACTGATTGCTTTGATTGCTTTGGGGTTGTAACTTGGAATCCTGACACCTATATAACTTCAAACCTAAGTGGTATATTTTCTTATTAATCTCTATAACAACTGAGATTGAGCAAGGAGAGCCTTAGCATGCCTACTCTTGTGAATAATTCACTAGGCAGATATCTACCAATTATCCAGATGTTTGGGAGTTGAATAATGTAAAATATTCATAAAATATTTTCAGGTCATGAAGTTTCAGATTAAAATAAGCCCTAACCAGGACATAAAAAATCTAAATCAATATAACATTACTATCCAGGCTATTTGGATCCCAATTATGGAATTCCACCCTTCCTCTCACAATTAGCTTCAGATCCTAACCAAGACTTTTACTGCATTGTTTCATGTGTAGCTTTTATTTTTGTGGTCACATTTCAGTTTTGAAATCAGTAATGTTATATTGATTTAGATTTTTTATGTCCTGGTTAGGGCTTATTTTAATCTGAAACCTCATGACCTGAAAATATTTTATGAATTAATATACATTATTCAACTCCCAAACATCTGGATAATTGCTAGATAATTATTTTACACGTCTTTGTCTTTATTAAAAGGTATCCTGCTTTTTTTCCAAGAAGCTCATGATGGTATATAATATATGAGGCAATGCAAACTAAGAGATGTACACAGTAACTTTAATATCTCACCTGAATATTTCATTTTTAGTAGTTATTTCTGTATCTTGGCAATGCTTACAGCAAAGAGAGGTACACTACAAACAAAACGACAAATGTTAGAGAGAAAAAGAAAACTGAGATCAATAAGCTCAACTTTTTACTCATAAAAGAGTTTAGATATAAATTGGCATTCTATAATTAAATACTAAATATTTAACTATTGTATTTATTAATTTAGTTTAATTTTATCCTACCTTTATTACATTATAAGTAACTTAAAATGGTAAACATACCTAATACTCCTTCCTCCTCCTGTTTTTTACAATAACTATGTTAATTCTTAAACTATCCAGATAATATAGACAAATAAACAGGGTTATATCAAGTTTAACATTTATTCAAATTGAAATCACTGCAAAATATATGTTTATATTATGGAATATACAATTGTTGCCAAGAAGACTAGAACCAAATGACAGAAAAATTATTTTAGTAAAAGTATAAATTGTTTTGGAGGGATACCATTTCATTAGAATTAATATTATTATTATCTGGAAATGATCCAGAAATACATGGTAATCTGTGTTCCCATCCCAAAGCCCCCAAAGCCTTCGGTAAACTACATGCAAAATGTTGATCTGTTCTTCAGACATACAACCTGATAAAAGTAGTGTTTTTGTTTCATGAGAAAAGAAATGAAAATACAGGAGTGCATGGTTCATATGTTCAAACAATCACATGAAACCTAAACCATCGCTGGGTAGAAAAGTTTAAATTGTTAATTTAAGAGCCTTAGGCTGAAATTGCCATGCATATCTTCTCTGAACATGGATCATATCTGTAAAAGCTAGAACAATTATTATTTTGAATAGTAAGGGCACAATCAATATACTGGACGATTGTTTTAAGCATACATTTCACATTTACCGTATTTTTCGGAGTATAAGACGCACCTTTTTCCTCTAAAAAGAGGCTGAAAATCTGGGTGCGTCTTATACATCGAATACAGCATTTTTTTGCCTCCTGAAACCCCGACCCTTCACCAAAATGGCCACGCGCATACCCTTATGGAGGGTTCCAGAGAGCTCCTGGGGGCTCGGGGGGGGGGCAGAAATGAGCATAAAACAGGGCATTTTTGCCCCCCCAGCCCCCAGCAGCACTCTATAAGCCTCCATAAGGCTATGCATGCTATTTTTGGACCAAAAAATGGCCTGTTTTCATGGAGAAAAAGGGTGGTTTTTCCTCGTTTTGGACCCCCTCAGCCCTCCAGGAGCACTCTGCCCAAGGCTGTTCATGCCTTTTATTTGAAAAAAAAAATGGGCCCATTTTCACGAAAAACGGGCCGTTTGGGGGAGGTTTGCACAGTGCAAAAAGGGGTTTTCCCCCCTTTCGGAAAGCTGTTTGATTAGAGTGATTGATGAGAATTACATTGGTCAAGTACTGTGCCTGCAGAAACAAAGATTTGTTCCAAAGGTGGCCAGTGATTTCCTTCTCCAGCACATGGGTAAATACATCTGTAAACATCTACCTACCTACCTACCTACCTACTCTCTCTCTCTCTACCTACCTATCTACTGTATTTCTCTCTCTCTCTCTATTTCTCTCTCTATTTTTCTCTCTATCCCTCTACCTACCTACACTACACTCTCTCTCTCCCTACCTACCTGTATTTCTCGCTCTCTCTATTTGTCTCTCTATCCCTCTACCTACTTATCTATCTATACACCATATCTCTCCCTACTTACCTACCTAGTGTATTTCTCTCTCCCTATCCCTTTATCTACCTACCTAACTACACACTCTGTCTCCCTACTTACTGTATTTCTCTCTCTCTCCCCCTCTACCTACCTACCTACCTACCTACCTACCTACCTACCTACCTACCTACCTACTCTCTCTCTCTCCCTACCTACCTACTGTATTTCTCTCTCTTTCTCTCCCTCTATATCCCTCTATCTACCTACCTACCTACATTTAAAAAAAAGCGCATCTTCAAAACCTGGGGGCGTCTTATATTCCGGTGCATCTTATACTCCGAAAAATACGGTAAGTCTCCTCAAAAGTAAGTCCCAATTGGATGAAGCTTTTAAGCATTAACGCAACTAAAGGAAGTTAAGACTTACTCACTCACTTTGTTCATAATATCTAGTTCACAGCGCAATCGCTGAACAGCACTACCAATTTTAAGCAGCTGAATTCGCAAAACATCATCAATAGGTAGGCATGCTGCAACTCTATATGAAAAATCTGAAAGAAAAACAAGATTCATTCTCAGAGAGACAATAGACATAACCAAGCTACATTTAGGCAGAATACTAAAAACAAACTGCCACTATTCACAATTAACTTCTCTTAACTTCAGTTCAGCTGGAACAAATCAGATTGCTTTCTCCAGTTAGATTTTAACTATATGCTTAGTTTCATTACAATTTGCATTCTATAAATGTAATGGTATCTCAAGGAATAATATAATTACAATAAACAAGCAGATCTGCAATTCTGACAGAATGACGCTACTGCTCTTTTACAACTCTACAAAGCCATATTACACATACAGCAAATTAGGGCAAATGTATAATAATAATGAGGTTAAAGAAAGGAATGACAAATTGATATTTACAGTGATAGTTCTTGTTTATTACAGTGTTGTCATCTGCAGAGCTACATAAAGTTGTTCATTTTTCTATGTGATTTCCCATATTAATGGAAATATATATTGAAACTCAACAACTATAAGCTACAACACACAAGATACTGCAAGTGGTTGCCATACAGGAGTGTAATGTGTAGCTCTTTTGATGTTTCCCCGATGTTTTTCTAACAACTTTGGTAGGTGGGTGCAATTTTACCTCTTTATATAAAAGTCACAGTAAATATACAAAGGCTGCAGAAGGCTGCTCTGTAACTCTGTGATATAGGATCAGTTAACTAATAACTAATAAACTGATTTGATGAAGACTATTACCAACAATACAACTCATTATTTAATGAATAATGTACCTATTGGGTTTTCTGGAAGTGATTCATCTTTAAGATTTTCATCCCACTCATGAAGCTGTTGCTTGACTCGTTCCATCAACGTTTCCTTGTGTTATAAGAAAAACCTAATTTAAACATAAAAACTTCTTTTTTTGTTAACAAAATAAGAAAAAAGGAATTGTTGAGAAAAAGCGTTTCTCATTAGAACTGCAGTTTAAGCTCCTATTTTGAACATTGGGAGAAATATTAACAAACAACATTAAGATGAATCATTCACTAGCAATAAGGACCACCTCCTCCCTTGTTTGAAAAATTCAGGGCAGAAAACTTTGCCCCTCTCCCAATTACTTGACACAAATGTCTACTGTATATATGCAAGGGTTCTCCTTCATTGATAGAATGGAGATGAAGCTGGCCCTGGATCATGAAGAGGATAAACTGAGGGTGAGACATTGGCATAGTTGCTAGTCCACAGAACTTAACTATGTCTTCAAATGATTTTTTTTTACCAGAAACTAGAATTCATGAACTTATTCTAAGTATACGTCTTTATTGCCAAATGCAAATAAACTAAGGAATAGCGCAGAATGGAAAGCAAAATGAAAATAGTGGCAATTTAACAATTGCAATACAGATTATAACTCAACAGAAGGGGTTTCATTTGCTGAAGACACCTTATTTTATTTATTAATTATATATATTTCTGTGATGGTTTTTCAACCACAATGGCATACTTTTTATAACAACAAACGTGGTGCCTTAAAGCAGCCTCCATAAATAGGGTAGAAAAACAGAATATCCTCTAACTTCTTGTAAAATCAGATCTGCTTTGAAAATTTGAAGTAAAATTTCATTGACAGGAGGGGTACCTCCTTAGAGTAGGTACTGACACCTCCCCTCATCAAAGAGCCACCATGGGCCTGAAAATCTTGGAGAACAAGTGCCTAACTATGGTAGTGCAGTCATTAGAATGCAGTACTGCAGGTTACTTCAGCGGACTGCTGGTTGCAGTCAGTTCAACAGTTCGATTCTCACCGGCTCAAGGTGGATTCAGCCTTCCATCTTTTCGAGATGGGTAAATGAGGACCCAGATTGTTGGGGGGTTCTAGGTAGCTCTAGCCAGTCCTGGACTGGGAGACCCTAGCCACAATAATTCATGCACTTATTGTCTCAAGTCAAATTACAGCACCATATTCTACATGGGCTGCAACTGGAGAATACACTCATTGTATACAATGCCGTACTCATTGCATTGGTTACCAATAGGTTTATAGGTAGAATTCAAGATATCTATACATATAAACTGAAGCCATAAGGGACTCGTATAGCTTGGCACTTAGATAGCTCAGAATTGCCTCCCTTGTATAGAAATGGCATATCTTGTGTACATCCCTGCTCAAAGTGCCAAGTACACACATCCCATTGTTTTTAAATAGATTCTTAGGGCTTTGTTATACGAAGAATGTGCAGACAATGCTTCTTAGATGCACTCCTCATATTAGTAATCCCCCTCCTCAGATTAAGCCAGTGCTTCTCAATTATTTTCTGTCATGCCCCCCTAGGAAGAAGAAAACATTTCGCGCGCCCCGCGCGACTGTAAATAGTATCATCCGGGTCTAAAAGTCACACGGACGGGTTTGGCTAATCAGGATAGAGCATCAAACGAGGTCAAACGCGCCCCCCTTTACGGAGCCTCGCGCCCCCCCTGGGGGGCCCGCCCCACTATTTGAGAAGCACTGGATTAAGCCGAGCCCCTCATTGTGGCACTTCTGGAAGTTAATCAAGGTAGCCGTTCTGCAAGATATTTGGAGAATGGTCACCATTTGCTTATTGTATTATTATTTAATTATTTTGTAGTTATGTCTGTATATATTTATGATGTTGACACAACTGGGGGTTGCTTTCTGCATGCAAATGAAGCACATAAACCAAACAGAGTAACAGCAGAATTCAACATCACAGGAATGCCCCAAAACACTACATGTATGTCAGCTAACTGGACAATTCAAAAGAACACGCAAGACTGCAAATAGTTGAACACAATACAAAGCAGGCCGGAAATCTTCGTTGATACTTACAGCATCGTATAAAGAATACAACCACGATGGCCAGGAAGTCAGACTAGCACAGTGAAACTTGCGCTGTTAACACAAACACATTTTCTTTGTTATAGATCTATACTTTTGTACATAAGTATGGTAAGAGAGTGTTCCTCTAAAAAAGTCAGCCAATTTAAAATATTTCATAGAATGATGTCCTTTCCCCTCACAATTTATCTATTCACCTCGGCTCTCTATTACCAGGAACAAATATACATTTGGAATTTCAGGACATCTAACTGGAAGCAGCAGAAATTTGCTTTAAAATGAATGAATAGCATTCCCAAGCACATATACTTCTGAATTAAAAATGACACACATACACTAACTTGAAGCACCATCAAATTAGTTCTCACAGTATTCATTCCAAGGATTGTATTTACTCACACATCGTCATTATTATTTTAGAAGTAGTAATTTCTACAAATTCTAGCAATCAAATCCAAGGAAAATTGGATCTAATCATAGGATAGAATAATCTTGAATGTACACTGTCCTCTGTTAAATTCGGTCTCTTTAACTAATGGTGAGCCACAGCCACTCCTCAATTAGCAGTTACTTTGTTTGGTGACCATTTGTGAATACTACCTTAATAATAGTAATAATAAAAAAATAAAAAAATCCAAGCAATGCTGACACTTGCAACCAGATTTCTGCAATTGATAAGAATGCATGCCAACGTGAGAGTAACCCTGGCATTGCTGCATGAAATAACTTTATTCTGAATAAGATGGCAGCAATCAATGACCTTTGGAAAATCTCTGTCTTCATCATGTGTTCACTTAGCGACCATTTCACTTCTGATTTATAGAATGGACTGTGGTCGCCAAACGAAGAAAGGTTGTATAGGTAGGTAGTCCTTGACTTACAACCACGTTTGAGCTCAGGATTTATGTTGCTAATTTGTTAATCAAGTTTTGCTCCCATTTTACGACTTTTCTTGCCACAAGGGTTAAGTGAATCACTGCAGTTGTTAAATTAGTAGCACGGTTGTGAAGTGAATCTTATTTCCCCATTGACTTTGCTTGTCAGAAGGACACAAAAAGGGATTGCATGACCCTGGGACACTGTAGTAAATGTGAGTCACTTGTGAAACATCCAAATGATAAATCACCATGTGACCATGAGGGCGCTACAACATTCGTAAGTGTGAAAAATGGCCATAACTCACTTTGTTGAGCCGTTGTAACTTTCAGCAGTCACTAAACGAACTGTTGTAGGTGGAGGACTACCTGTATGCTATGGGCATGTGATGCAAATGAATTAGAGAAAAAAATACTGTTTGGGGAAGGAAACAGTATTTTTGAAGTTGAAGGAAGGGAAAGATAATCTGATAGTGGATTGATAGGATCAAGGAGTTTCCTGGAGTGTCCCATTAACCCATCTGCCTTCTGGGAAGTCAATAAACCAAATACAAAGGCAGCAGTCTTTCCATTTGTTTTTCCAGTAGTTAGCATTGAAAAGATCCATTGTCTCTAAATAAACAAATAAATAGCCTTTATGCAGTACAACTTACAGTGCTGGTCATGCAAAATGCCAAGAATGAGGATACTGAATTATTTTCATGAAAATAGCACCCGTTTCAATAGATACAAACCCAGACTTCTTTCCGGTTGGCCGGAGGCGACGGTCGGATCTTGTGCTCGTCTGCCGCTTGGTTGCTTCTGCGCCCCCCCCCGGGGGCAGGGGGCTCTTGTAAAGAGCCCCCGCTGTACGGGCGGCTTGCGGGGAATCCCCCCACCCCGACAGCGGTCGGGGGGGTGGCCCCCGCTTCGATCTAGGCGCAGAGGAACGAGTCGCGGGGGGGGGGTCGTCCCCTTCTCCGATGGAGAGCCGGAACAGCTATCGCGTTTAAAGAAGGACTGAAACGCCGGGGCACGAGGCAACACCGGGGCTCCTGGCTGCAAAGTGGATCATGAGTGATTTTGTTTTAATGCTCTCAACTTTCAGTTTGAAAGGAGAAGGAGGGGGGAGTTTGTAAAAAAAACCCTCGGAAAAGAAAAAAAAGCGGCGTTTAGAAATGCTCCCCAGGCTTGGGGAGGCGGAGGAATCAACATCCAATATTTTTTTTTAAACCATAGTGAAAGTCTTTTCTTTACGATCTCTGGATACTTTGTATCGAAGTCTGGCAACAACTGAAATGACCAGCTCTCGGCGGCTTCCAGGAGGGCGGGGGAAGATGGCGTTCCTTTGTTCTCAGGAGACATACTTTTCTTGGAAAATTGCTGACACTCCCTTGTGTTCGGGACTGTTCTTCTCTTTTTATTAATGGATGAACGTAATTGATTACTTGGACCTTTCCCTGATGTGCCTTCTTTGTTTTTTTTTTATCTGATTGCCTTTAAGAACTTGTTTTCTCTCTGGATTATAACCAAACGGAACTTTGAATTTGGACATTGGCTTTTGCTCTCTCCTTGCCTCACGGACTGCCTCTCCAACAGATGCCATTTTAGTGACAAGGACTTAAAACTTTCATTATGGCTTCAAAAAAGCAGCTACATCAACCTAAGATTACTTCAATGTTACCCAAAGAAACAGAGGTGGAAACTACACAGTTATGAACAATAGAGAAAATTCTTCAAAACATTATGAAAGAAATTAAAGAAATCCGGAAAGATAATGTCAGTTCAAAATTAGAACTTTTGGAGACACAGAAAGCGCTAATGGAAAATAAACAAAGAATTGATGGACTGGAGGGGGGGGGGGATGGCTGTGACAAGGGAAGAGCTAAAAAATTCTCACAATGAAATAGTGGATTTGGCTGGTCATATGTTTAGGATGGATTTTGACAGGATGTCTTATAGAATTAACTCAGCATATGCCAGGATAAATGAAGTACCCAGAGAGATACATATTAAATTTGTAAGAAGGTCAACAAGGGAGGGGATCCTGAGAGCACAGAGAGACGGTCCTTTAATTTACCAACAGAATGAGATTGCCATCTTGAAACAGATCCCGAAAAAGATTAAAGAGATGGGGAGGAAATATTCCTTCTTATCAAAAAGATTATTTAAAAAGGGGGTCTGCTTCAGGTGGTTGATGCCCGAGGGAATGTTGGTGCTCTGGGAGGGGGGAAGAGTAAGATTTAAAACAATTGCAGAGGCGGAAGCCTTTCTTAAAAAAACACTCCCCAATCCTGGAGGACGAAAATGGGGGAACAGAGGGGGCCACGGCTCCGCCTACTGGAGGTCAGGGAGAGGAAGATACAATTGCCAAAAGACTTAGATCTCACAAGTGACTTTATTTCTGTATAGTACAACTCTTATTTGGATGTTTACAAATGATTGATTGCATAGATTTTAAAATGAAATATTTGTATCTCTTTCCACTTTGTAGAAAAAATGAAAAATTTATTGTATTATCTATTTTTTTTTTTATGAAGCCTCGGAGGGGGCCGACACTTCCGACATAGAGGTTCTCAAAATGTCTTTGTAACTCCTTATATTCCCGTATCCTATTTTTAATAAAATTTGTAAAACCCAATAAAACTTTTTCAAAACGAATAGATACAAACCCATTTTAACAACAGATACAAATTCAAGGTATATCGCTCCAAACCTGACTGCAGAAGATATGACTTCAGCAACAGAATGGTCAATGCCTGGAATGCTCTACCCGACTCTTGTTACATCCTCAAACCCCCATAACTTTAACCTTAAACTGAGTAGTGTGGACGTCACCCCTTTCCTAAAAGGTATGTAAGGGGGCGTGCATAAGCGCACCAGTGTGCCTATCATCCCTATCCAATTGTCCCCATTTATCCGTCCCCATTTCCTGTGTTCATGTCATGTTTATACTTATACTTGTTATCTCGTACATGTTTGACAAACTAATTTATTTATTTTTAAAAAAAATACATTTCAGTCTTTTTCAGCCCACACTGGATTATAACTCTCATCTTCCCCAACCACGGCTATGTTAGCAGGAAATGAGAGTTAAAGCCCACCATATCACAAGGGAAACAAGTTACTTTTCATCAACAAAGATAAACCAGAAAGTCATTACTGGAAGAAAAAAAAAACCTTGCCTTTCTAATCATAAAAAGAGCATTGGAGAACCTGGCACTGGAAGATTATTCTAAGATTTTTAATAAGTTAGTTAAACTAGTGCTTTGGGGAATAATTGCATTTTTAACTCTGAACTGAAAAAAGTTATCACAGCAGGTGCGCAAACAAGTCAAGATTACTATGAAAGCGTGCCTTTACAAATAATATATGATTGCTTTATGCTGACAGGGAAACAAAATTTTGGGGCATATCTGGCTAGAAACAGATAAGGACAAAAATGCAGAAAGATAGAAATTGTCACTACGCATCCCTAAAAGGCATAAGAAACTCATTAAAATATAAATATGTACATGACTGATATATGGAAGAACTATGCAGTCACAAATGCCAAGGAAGGCAGCACTAATTTCAAAATTCAAAACCCTTTATCTATTTTTATATATCTAGGAAGAGAACACATTTCCTTCAGTTCTTCTGATCAAAGAACAAGCTATAGTTCTGGTTTTATACAGTTTTACTTTTAATATAATTTAATTTGAATTTGAGAACAAGACCAAATTCTTGTAAACCTTTATGTTTTTGGTTTTCAAATCCATTTTTAAACTCCTTCTTTTATTGCTTTGCCCTACTTTGGCAGAATTTTATATGAATATGTTTTAGCATCTTATTCTCCAGGGAATTTTAAATGTCAACTTAAGATCTACTTATCTTTAAATATATAATACAGTTCTGTAGGAGAAGAGCTAATTATCAGGATAAGTTCTATTCCTGAACACTTCACTGATTCATTAAACACTTTGGTGCCTTTTTGTCATTGTTGACTCCTGGTGATTACCTAATCTAATCCTTGCAGTATTCTTGTCAAGATTTTAGAAGTGGTTTGCCATTGCGTCCTTCCTAGGGTGGACTGAGAAAGACTAGTCCAAGCTCACCCAACTAGTTTTATGCCTCAAGATGTGACTAGAACTCACAGTTTTCTAGTTTTAGCCTTGTGTCTTAACCTCTACACCAAACTGCTCTCTTGTTAAACAGTATACAACAGTGGTGGGATTCAAATTTTTTTACTACTGGTTCTGTTGGTGGGCGTGGCAGGGGAAGGTTACTGCAAAATCCTCATTCCCTCCCGATTAACTGGGACTCAGGAGGCCGGGAATAGATGGAGTGGGGCCAGTCAGAGGTGGTATTTACTGGTTTTCTGAACTACTCAAAATTTCTGCTATTGGTTCTCCAGAACTGGTCAGAACCTGCCGAATACCACCTCTGCTATACATGATCAAAATAGTTGCTGTATCTTCTCTTAAAGAGGTTTTTTTTTTAAGTGCCAGCAAATAACCTGAATTTCTATGGAGAAATTAAAGCCACTATGAAGAAATAGTTGCTAGTTTTATCCATTCTCTTTTCCCCTTGAAGTGATGTTTGAACATATGATATATTCATCTTCTCAACACCCAAAATGCTGGCCTGGCCTATTAAACCTATATGCAAAGGTCTATACAAAGAACTTAAAGGGGCACTTTCTAAAGCATCTTGGAAATATTACAAGTATTATGTCCTACAATTTTTTTTTGCTGATTTAAAAGCTTTTGTGTGTGTGTGTGTGTGTGTGTGTGTGTGTGTAGGGAAGGGGGAGGGAGGGAAATGTGTATTGGGACATGGTACAAAAGACAATTATGGATTCCAGTCTAGTACTTCAAATATGATGAAGACATCAGATGAATGCAAAAGCTCAACTCCTAACCCTGTAGAAAGAGCAATTGCCTGCAGTCTATAAGCTGTAATTAGAGGGAAAATGTCAAGAAATAATCAGAAATAAAATATGGAGATTCTAGATGCAAAATGTAGAATGCTCACTTAATATTTAGGTCAGTTTTGAATCTAGTTGTGTTCTAATTAAACACAGTTGAATTAAAGTAAACTTACAATGCTTTTATTTCATAAAACAGGCTAATCGTGCCCATTTACATGCATGAGGCATGCAGCCTGTAGGTTAAATGTCAGTACTATCAACCTATCATCTTCCTCCAGCTTATTTATATAAACCTTTAGATCAAAGAAACAGGAAAATTATTCTCATGGGGTTAATGAAAACTTCCATAAAATGCATTGCACAATGACCGCGTTCCATTAACACCAAGGCCTTTCATTATATTTCCCTTATCCTTGCCTCTCCCATTCCCTACATGATCTGAATATGCACTGGATATTGTAGATATATACAAGTTTTCCTAAGATTTTTTTTAGCATTTCTGCAATTCTTATGCCTGTTGTTGTTCCAGCTATTAATTCATAAGCCCGCTGTGAATATATGAAATATAGCACATAATCAGACTGATCTTGAATTTGTCAATGACTCATATGCTTTCATGGCCTGGTTTCATAAATGCAGTTCATACCAAAACCCAACGTGATACCTTCAACTTAGTGCTAAGAATGCAAATCTCAGAATTCCTAGGGTTATTTTTAGACTTTGCACTGTAGACTACAAATCCAGTTGAACTACTGATCTTTGTTTTACCAATCTCTATTGAACATGATGGCTAGCATCTTCCCAACTGCAACTCTTCCAAACTGGTTGCCCAGTTGCAGATCCTAAAAATGCTCCACTTGCTGGTCCATACTGCTTCACAATTTGGGAAACTACTCAACAATCATCCAGAAGATGCTAGGTTGGAGAATAAGTTCAAACCCTTCACCCCACCCCTTCATCACCTTCTTTAACTTTCAAATGTGTTATTTCAAATTTGACTTTCTAATCTACATATATAAAAAAAGGTGTGTGTGTGTGTGTGTGTGTGTGTGTGTGTGTGTGTGTGCGTGCGTTCCAGCATAACTCTGGAACACCTCAAGAGCAATTTCAACTGAACTTAGTAGACAAATGACTTACTCTCTGGAGAAAAATACTGTGGAGATAAGACACCCCTCAGGGTATGTGTTCTGTTAAGATGCAGCCTGTTGTGCCTTTAAATGGCTTCCACCTGTACAGTGCAGTGGAGTTGCCATGGTAATGGCTTCACAGTACTCCACAAGGGGACTCCCTCTGGTAAGAGGGAAAATCCAACATTAGAAATTTCGTTTAGTACACACATTTTCCCCCTATAAATAAATACCCAGACAACGCCGGGCTATCGGCTAGTGTAAAAAATATGTTACCAAGCGCTGGTTTCAATGGATAAGCCACCAAAACAAACTGGCACCTTGCTAAAAACAGAAGCAGCACTAGCAGAGGGTTGATAGATACCATCACATTTTTTTTAAAGACATACAGAGATGGAATTTTTATTGATTTTGGAAATGTCACAAAATAACATATTTAGCTTCTGACCTTTTGGTATTTCTGTCGCCATTGATGTATCTGTTGATCGTGCCATGTTGCAGGCTTAGGAGAAGGAAAAATGCGACATCTGCTGCGTGATTCCAGCTGCACTGCGGCCATAGTTGAAGGAAGCACCCGCTCAGGAAGGATTTGTACTTTGGCCTGCTGTAGGCTGATAAAAAAAAAAAAAAAAAGCCACACAGTGTGAAAATTGTACCTATTCACTTCTATAGGAGACACAAGTATGCTCAGTTATTTATATATTTTAATTGCATAAATATCTGGGAAAGCAGAGGAGAACATTGCATATTTTGATTCAGTATTTTTAGTACTTATACATTTTCATATACATATCTGTATATACATATCTATATCTATATTTATATCTGTCTGCCTGCCTGCCTGCCTGCCTGCCTGCCTGTAATATGTATATATCAGGGGTGAAATTCAGCAGGTTCTGGAGAACCAGTAGCGGAAATTTTGAGGAGTTCAGAGAACTGGCAAGTACCATCTCGGGTTGGCCCCAGAATAGGGTGGGAATGGTTATTTTGTAGTTTCCTTCCCCTGCCACACCCACCAAACCATACCCACAGAACCGGTAGTAAAAAAATGTGAATTTCACCACTAGCACATATGTATATATGTATATGTATTGTATATAATAGACTGTATATATGATACCGCCGCCCTGGGTCCGTTTGGAGAAGGGCGGGGTATAAATTTAATAAAATAAAATAAATATATTGTATCCTATATACGATACTGTATATGAAACTTCATGAGGGGTTGGTTTGAATGAGTTTGGCATTTGAATAAAATTACTATTATTATCTTGAAGAGGAAAATAGTGAGCCAAAATAGGAACCAGCATTAATCTGATGTAATTAATTTCTTAATCTAAATAAAAATTAAAAACCCTAAATCCAATCAAAAATGTTGTTAGGACACAGGAACAGATAATATATTATATCCCAAGTGTTTAATAATTTTCCATCTGTCATATTAAAATGTACAATTCAGCAGCAACATTTGGAGGGAGTTTGGAGTTTGCAAATTTATAGGTATAACAGATCTCTCCTCAGCAATCTACACTTTGTAAAAGATCAGAACAGCTGGACAGTATTCAACATTAGGCCTATTACAGAAGATTAGCTTCACCGCAGCCAATGTGAAACCCACACAAACAAGACACAAACACACCTCTCCTGATTTCATTCATACTGCATGTGTTTTATCTAGATGAAGTTGATTACAAATGTCACAACAGATTTATCAATATTACTTCAAAATATATTTTCTTAACAAATACATCTATTTGTGACATTAATGTATGCTGCCATCTTGTGTTCCATTGGTTATACTCCTAGAATATTTTTTTTTCAACTGGAGAAAATATGTACATTATTTTCAGTACACTGTACAAAGGAAATGATAGCTCACTCATCACATTTTAGGCAGAGCTTCCTTTTCAGAAAGTGTGTTCTAAATTCGCATCAAATTTCACCTTTTGTGTGTATGCACATATATATCCTCCTGTACAGATCATTCAATGTACATGTTTGACTGCACATTTTGTTAGGATACAAATTCTTCTTAAACTATAATTCCAATATGTTTTATTTGCAATCTTTGATTCCATATTTGCATATTTGCATTTTATCTTTTAATGCATTCGAATTCATATACAGTTCAAAAAGAACAAACTGAGTAAGTTTGAGGTAATTCATAAAACAAGCTCATTGCTCAGTCAGCCTTAATTAATTTTAAAACATTATGAAGTCTCTCAACTGGTAAGTATATGAAGGGGCATCTACAAAAGAAACCCAAGGTTGAGATCACACAAAATCCTGAAAAAAAATACATTGGCATCAACTATGTTTCTAAAACAACCTTGCATAGTTGTGTTTGTATAGTCAATAGAAGTGCCTTAATTTCTTATTTACAGTAAAATACAAAGTGTTTAAACCTTAAATGTTACTGTCCTGAGTTCCATAAGCTAATATTTTTATGTCTCCATATTTTGTTTAAATTAAATAAATGGGATAATGGATAGTGAGGTTAATAGGATTTTTCTTTGAAGATATTTAAACAGTGTAAAGATGTTTAAGGTGATTATTACTAAATACTTCAGCCACAAAAGCAAACACAATTACCCAGGATCAGGACTTTACAAGATTTCATACTAGTATAAGCAGCTTGTAAATAGAAATTCCTGAAGATTAAAAGTTGGTTATTTCACACTAATAAAATAGTAAGAATTGGATGTTAAAAGGTGCTTCTGTTTAGCAAGAATAAATAGCTCCTTTCTCACCCATCAGCTTGAGTTCTTAGTTCAAGTACTTTAAACCGCTGCCTTCCCACAGCTTTCACTTTGACGGTTTCAATTCCATACTTCTGTTCTTCCCGATAGGCATAAATTTCAGCTGTTGTTCCAAAATGAGCTTCTCTTTCAAGTATGTTGCTAAAAAAAAAAAAAAAAGCTAGAATGAGCGATAAAAGGAGAAACTTGTAGCATGTTTTCACTGCACAGACACATCCCCAATATTATCAGAATCTATTAATCCTTGAGAACTATGACATTGTAGGGCAGGAATTGCAAAAATTATTTACTTACAAGGATAGTGACAGGTTTTAACTGTCACCAGCAGTGGTCAAAGCCATGGCCTAGCAAAAAAAACCTGACAGTATACTCAAAATCAATGAAAGCTTAAGCAGACTACAGAAACATGGAGTAAGTAGTATTATAAATAATTGAATTCAAGAAATATTACAAACAAAAGTTTGACATGCTTGCCTCAAGGAGTAAGAAACAAACTTTGGCTCTCTCTTTTTTGACATATCATAGCAGAAAATCCTAAACAAAAAGGGCTCTTGATATTTTTGCTTTGACATTCAGCAGAGACATTGGATAATACTGCATCACTAAATCCCCTCAAAATCACAATTATATAAGCTTCACTGAAGGGGTTTATATAATTAACCTTTGTCTGCCCCAAAGCATGGGAGAAATTATTTCTACAATAAGGACTGCGTAGATGAGTCATATTAATATTTAGTCATGCAATATACAAGTTCAACTAATTTCTTCAGTATTAAATTTAAATGGGACAATTCCTATTCAGTCTGAGATCACAGCGTGTACTCCAGACCTTGGAACTGCAAATTTATTTACATATTTACCTGTATGCAAGAACAGCAAAGGTTCTGTCTCTTTGTATTAAGTTCCGAATCATGCTAACCTCTTGGGGACGAAAAAGCTGAAGAGGTAATGTTTGCCCAGGAATCAGCATTACCATAACATGGGGTAAAACTGGAATCGTTTGACAGCTATCATCATCATGGACAGTCCTTCCATGAAATTCTTCCATGTCTGATCCTAAATACTTCCATTTAAAAAAAAAAATCACAATTAAGTACGAGTAACTATCAGTTTCGTTTGCAACGTATAAATACCAAAACCTAAAGAAGCAGTGCTGGTGCAGTGGTTAGAATCCAGAATTGCAGGCTAATTCTGCTGACTGCCAGCAGTTCGACCCCCACTCACTTAAGGTTGACTCCGCTTTCCATCCTTCCGAGGTGGGTAAAAAGAGGACCCAAATTGTTGGGGGCAATATGCTGACTCTGTAAACTTAGAGAGGGCTGTAAAAGCACTGGGAAGCGGTATATAAGTCTAAGTGCTATTGCTAAAGAGAATGCTGGAATAACCTGAAAACGAATACACCAAGTAGTAACACAAATATCTATAGAGAGTCTGAATCATCCAGGTCACTGTGGTCCCAAAGATATTTTTTTACAAAGAGCTACTGGACTTCCTTGGTTTTGAAAACATTTTGCTTCTCATCCAAGAAGCTTCTTCCTAACTGACTGGTAGGAAATGGAAGAAGCTTCTTGGATGAGTAGTGAAATATTTTCAAAGGAAAAACCGTAGAAAGTTACCTTTTGGAAAAAGCACCTTTGGGATAGTAACGGAAATATTTCATAAAACAGCTTGTGATTGTCTAAAGGTTAACATAATGAAACACATGTTAAGTGAGGCTAGCCTCAGTTTCTTTTCTTATTTTTTAACCTTCTGGTTCACTCTGTACACAATAATCTAGAATATATAAAATGTTCCAAGACAAGGAACACGTTTTCATATTCAGTTCTCCTGCTTACATATTCACTTCGGTCAAAATGCTGTCTGTTTAGCCTCCACGAGTCTGCATTTGTTTATACTGGAAAATAAATGTTATATAAAAAAACCAATTCCGCTTGCTAACTAATAATCCTGAGCATGTGCACAAGCAAAATGGATACTTGCTAACTATAAACAAAGTAGTTTGATTATAGCAGAGCACCCACATTATTAAGCTGCTAGCATTATGATTTTAGGTATGCTAATTGCAAAGAAACAGACTGTTTTTAAGTTCAATAAGCCTAGAAAAAGGCAAGCAGATATTCTATGACAGCGCTGTTCACATACCACATGAGAGGTTGGCAGGCTAGTGTCAAAATTAATGATGTTTGGCTTTTCAGCATCCCCACCATCTTGATCTTCAACTTCCATTTCAACGTCATCCTCTTCCTCACTGTCGGCTAACAAGTCCAAAAGAAGTTTAAACGTATTTTTAAAACTCATAAAAATATCATAACTCAAACATCAAAGCATAAAAATTAGTACATCTTTTTCATCTCTTTTCACTGTACTTTTTCACTGTAAACCGAAAACTATTTTAAGTTTCATGTATGACCTACCATGTGGCTAGAACATCAAGAGAATGGAACACCAAGAGAATGTTATTTCATGTTTAGAAATGGAGAAATATGTTAAGACAAAGACAAGGCTATGCAGAGTCATCTGATCATTATTCTGTTCTGCCCAACCTACTACAGCCCATATTTGAGTGTGATTTTTGAACTTTGAAAAAAATATTTCAGTAGAGTTAGGATATTAAGCTCAGAACTGCTCACAATTATCACTATTTCTTACATATTTCATCAAAATGCCTCAGCTTTTATTTCATGCAAAGCGTTAAGTAAAAAAAATCCTATTTGTACATTCTATTTACCCAGTTTTTCCCAACATGGGGCCCTACACCCCACCGGGGGATAAGTTGAGTTTTAATGGGGGCAATTTGAACCTTGTTTAAACCAAGTTAATGGCCTTTGAGGCTTCTTCTGAGTAGAGTTCACTTTTTGAATAAAGTAAGAATTATATGTCACGGGGGGGAGGGTCAGGATTTTAGAGATGCTTAGATGGAGCATGACATTCACTCTTAATACTAAGATATGATTCACTCTTTACCTCAAAATTGGCCTGTTTGGATTCTATACATCGGGGTTCCCAACCCCTGGGCTGCAGCCGACTACCAGGCCATGGCTTATTTGCAACCGAGCCACACGAGTGGCAGGTGGGGGCACATGCGTGTAATGTAGCTCATCTCACGCAAGCGATGGCCTGGTACCCCAGCTGGCCAACCAAGCTGCAAAGGTTAGGAACCGCTGCCTTACATTGTCTCTCTTTTTAAAAATAACAACAAGGAAAGAAAGCAGTTGATGAACTTGCACTGTATATTGGCTCTGAGGAGTTAAAAGCTTCTGAGTAAGGATGACTCATTTCACTGCAGTGACACCATGGAAAAACACCCCAAGAGACTTCAATCTCCTTTCAGTAATATCTCTGAGGGATGCACACAATCTTTTCCTGTATTATCCAAAGATCTGAAATGCCTTAAAAATAGCTAACATCAAAATAACACAGGTTTCTACAAGGACATGACAGGGGGGCAAAAGAAACCGGTATTTCCCTTTCACTTGGATTTTTAAGGGTTGCATCAGAGCGCATCCATCTTCCTTCAGTGAAGCACTTTTCAATCCACAAAGCTTGCAACTACCTCAGCTCTATCCCAACCTGTCTTCCAACTCTTACATAATTTTGTTATAAATATAAATGAGGAATAATGTAAATGCAATATAATGTAAATGACTAAGACTATAAATAAGGAATAGTGTAAATATCTTGTAAAGGACTAAGAATTTTCAAGAAATGAAGGTGACGGTCTGGAAGGTGTATAGGTAGTCCTTGACACACGAACATTCATTTAGTGACTATCTGAAGGAGCAACAGCAGTGAAAATAAATGACTTACGATCGTTGCAGCACCCCCATGGTCACAATTTAAAAGCTTGGCACCTGGCATGTATTTACGAGGGTTGCAGTGTCTCGGGGGTTATATGATTACTTTTTGTGAGCCTTTGACAAAGAAAGTCAATTGGGAAATCAGATTCATTTAATAACCATGTTACTAACTTGACAACTGGAGTTATTCACTCAACAAATGTGGCAGCACAGGGCAATAAATGGAGCAAAACCTGCTTAACAATGGGAATTTGGGGCTCAATTGTGGTTGGAGGTTGAGGAGTGTTAAAGTACTAGTCTAGGAGCAAGGAGACCCAGGTTCTAGTCCTCCTATAGTCAAGGAAGTAAGCTGGGTGGCCTTGGGCGAGCCACTCCCCCTTAACATCAGGCTGTACAACAAGCCAATTAGAAAGCAAAATCCCTTGCCAAATTATGCACTGATGGCTTTTGCTGTGTGCAACCTAAACACAAAAAGGAAAAAAAAATCAGAAAACCAGGACAAAAACCTGGAAAAACTATATTTCAGGAAATGAAGCTATTCAACAAGATACCACTATTACTAAATGCAGTTAATTTGTAAGAACATATTTTTCTATTTAGCTTTCTAAGCTGGAACACCCAGAGCAATTTTGATCATGGCTTTATTGTAGTCTCTCTATTCAGTTTATATCAGAGATGTCCAAACTTGGGAACTTTAAGACTTGTGGACTTCAACTCCCAGAATTCTGGGAGTTGAAGTCCACAAGTCTTAAAGTTCCCAAGTTTGGACATCCCTGGTTTATATGAATCCAGTTAAGTTTGCATTACACAACCAATTCTACATGCATACTACCCCCCCCCCCCCAAATTATAATCCACCCCAATTGATCTTCTGGAGTTTAAAATGAAGATACACAACCTTTCTTCTAAGAATTAGCAGCTGGCTGGCTGTTTCACAACTGCAAAGGGGGGAAAAAACACCTTGGTAACCCACTGAAGGAGGCTTCCAGGAAACTTGCTGAATACTGCAGTTTAAATCCTTTAGAGATACATGAAATCTGCAAAGTCAGCAGGCCTTGAATTATGCAGTGTCAAAGTGACACAGATATGACCCCATTATGACACCAAACAGCAGTGGTAATGGAAATAGAAGTTTTGTTTCTCAAAATATACAGATGCAAAACAAAAGCCACACATTCTTCAGGAGGGCAGTAGGCAACTTCACTAACTTAGTGTGTTATGATGCAATTGTGTCAGTTTGGCTCTTGCACCAATATGGAATTCAGACAGAAAAAAAAGCATAACAGCAATTAACAGAGACAGGTCAGGATACAGTGATGGTTCCGTATAAAAGCAGCTGAGAATGAAGCAAAATTCAAGAACCCCACTTCAGTCAGCCTATATTTCCCCTAATCCAGCGGTGGCGAATCTGTGGCCCGCAGAGCCCTCTCTGTGGGCAAGTGCATCGTCACACCAGCTCTGTTTCGGGTCTCTGCTGCACATGCGTGCATGCTTCCCAACGGCCAGCTGGTCTTTGGGTCTCTGCCAAGCATGCGTGGGGGGCGCGCATGCATGTGCCTACGCCTTGTAGTTTGGGCGTGCGCACGCACTTTGGGCCCTCAGTGCCAAAAAGTTTGCCATCACTATTCTACTCATACAACATATGGAAATCTCTATGTCAGGCCTGGAGTCATATTCCTTTCTGGATCTTTGGCCTTCCACACTAATATTCTATTCTATTAGGCTGTTTCATTAATGGGGAATTGGGAGGGAGAATAGTAAGGAGTAGAATGTAAAATTCCTTTCTAGAATCCAAGGTCATCCTTTGCCTCTACTGCCAGCATGGCAGTGGAAGATTGGCCCATGGGATGGACTTGTGGGTGTGGGGGCCAGATCATGAACTTTCAACTGGGTGGGGAAAAACCCAGGAAGTAGATTTGGGTTTCCACAGATGTGTCAACATGACTCTCTTAATAAATTGGAACTTTGAGCAATACTTTGCCTTGGACTCTGGTTTAATTTTGGATGTTATTTGGAACCCTGACACTCTATTTTTCAACTTATATGAAGCTACTTACTCTTTTCTCATTTTAAAATGCAAAAAATGTAACTCCACCCTACTTTTGAAGAAAGCTAACCAAAGAAGATAACATTACTCTTTCCCAAAAGAAGAACAGTATCACTGCCAAACGGTACAGCGGACAACGCAAGATTAAGTTCTCCATTTGCACACGTAAAACTGATAAGTTAGTGCCCCTCCTCAAGCATAGAAGCTTCTGCTGCAAACATCTATTTCTGAAAAATAATTAATTGCTCCAATATCTATTTGATATTAATCCGAAAAAGAGGAAAATGGGCAGGATAAATCCACATAGCCTTCAATATAGCAAGATATTCTTGAGTCAAGCTTGATTCCTGTTCAGCATGTCTCTGTAATTTTCTTAGCAGTAATAGGGCAATGGTTTGGTTTGCCATTGCTTTCTTCCCAGATTTTTTTATTTTTTGGGTGGGGATGGCTTCCAGGCCTAGCCCACAGCCTACGATCTCTTGGTGGTCTCCAATCCAAGTATTAAGTAAGCACGGTTTTATTTACAATCTGCAGACAAATTCTTCCTACTTCTGCTCACTGCCAGCTGCCAGCAGTTTGGCAGTTCGAATCTCACCAGGCTCAAGGTTGACTCCATCCTTCCGAGGTGGGTAAAATAAGGACCCAGATTATTGGGGGAAATATGATGACTCTGTAAACCACTTAGAGAGGGTTGTAAAGCATTATGAAGCAGTTTATGTCTAAGTGCTATTACTATTTGGTCTGAAAAAGTTGTGTGGTTTTTGTTTTGAAAAATGTTCACTTCTAATTTATTTCATCAACCATAACAAAGACATTCTCATAACTCTTAAATCAAAATCATACATGTTATCCCTTATTATTCACATATTCCACTAAAAGATTTGTTCAAGTAGAAACTTAATCATGAGAAAAGTACTACTTGTATTATCAATAAATTGACTACCGGCACAGATCAAGAAAACGCACCTGTTGTAGGTGAGGAAAAAGCCCCATTTGTTTATCAGTACTCAGGCTGGTAATTTAGAAAGAAAAACCTCTAAGCAATTATGTTAATACTCTGTAGGACTAAATCTGGTAATTGTTTGTACAAACTATCCAGGAACTGCATGCATCGACCCTAAATTCCATGGAGGAAAAAGGAGAATTTGAATCTGATAAACTTTATAATCTTCAATGAAATATGACTTGTACTGGAGTAAGCCAACTATCATGGATGACTGCTATGCAGATTGCATTTCACTAGCGCTAAATATGGTTTCCTAATATTGTTGTTGTTAATTGCGAAGTCATTTCCGACCCATCGCGACTCCATGGACAACGTTCCTCCAAGTCTTCCTGTCCTTTACCATCCTCTGGAGTCCATTTAAGCCCATGCCTACTGCTCCAGTGACTCCATCCAGCCACCTCATTCTCTTTCATCCCCTTCTTCTTTTGCCCTCAATTTTTCCCAGCATTAGGCTCTTCTCCAATGAGTCCTTCCTTCTCATTAGGTGGCCAAAATATCTGAGTTTCATCTTCAGGATCTGGCCTTCCAAAGAGCAGTCAGGATTGATCCCCTCTAGAACTGACCACTTTGATCGCCTTGCAGTCCAAGGGACTCACAGGAGTCTTCTCCAGCACCATAGTTCACAGTTCATAGTTGAAAGGCCTCAATTCTTTGGCAGTTAGCCTTTCTTATGGTCCAACTTTCACAACCATAAATTCCTAATATAACATTACCCAAAATCCCTGGGCGGGTACAATGGAGAAATTAAGATTATCTGATATACCTGTACAACTTTAAGAAACCCACACAAAGTTGGTAATGAATCTCTGCTAAGATTAAGACTCTAGGGATCATTGGGAGCACTGCTTCTATACCAACCTCCTGCTACATGGTAACCCCTTACCAGAGCTCCTTGAGCCTCTATCAGAGTTGATCTTGAAATTACCCAAATTAATAGCACTACAAAATGTTAAATGCTTCTTCTGGACATGGAAGCTGATGATTACTCTGACAACTATGGATCTGATAGAATTTATTATGGGATCAAGTTACAGAAGGGTTCAGTAGTTATTATAATAGCTTTTATTTCTCAGCATTACCTAGAACTGGAGATATCAACTGGAGATTTCTTGCAAATCACTCCATGTTTATATTAACTTTTCTATAAGCATTAACTCATTGGACTATTAGGATTTCAAAAGGAAGTTTGGGGTTATTTTTGAGGCGTTGATGTTCATTACTGAACATCACTGATATTCATCTAAGGTATTAATCATTGTTTGGAGGGGATAGTCATATCACTGAATCGCACCTTTGCAGCCTCTCTGTGTCCTTAGATCGGGGGTCTCCAATCTTGGCAATTTTAAGACTCGTGGACTTCAACTCCTACAATTCCTCAGCAGTCTTGTTGGCTGGAGAATTCTGGGAGTTGTAGTCCACATGTCTTAAAAGGGCCATGTTTGGTGCCTTAGATAGCTGGAAGATCCTTGATCCTCTGAGGAGCAAAAGTAAAGGCAGAAAAGGAACCTGGAACACTGCTGGAGGAACACAAGGAGTGAATCTAATCAACCCAGGCAAGATCCTTTCTTAAGAATTATCATGTGACAGTAAGAGCAGCAAAACACATTCTTCCCCTTCCATTATATATGGGACAGACCTCCAGTGGCCTTGCTACCTGGGAAAGAAGAGAACTCTGTGAAATGCATCCTTAACTGAAGAAAGTTTGCTTCCAGCTTTCAAAGAAGCCGCGGTCCAACCCTTCTCAAGAAATCTACCCTAGTTCTAACAATGTTGCACATTTATATTTGGTTTATACCCTTCTTTTTTGGAAAAGTTTGTTCAGAAGATGGCTGACCTAAAGCTTCAGAGGATTCTGGAAGAAATGGATTCTCTAGATCCCTTCCAGTCAGGCTTTACCCTTGGATAAGTACAATATGTCTTTCTTGAACTCTTGGTACTTTTGATGCTACTGACATACTGGCTTTGAGTTTTAATAGTGGTAAGTGTAGCACTGTGTTGGTTCTCTCCCTTCCTCTACAATCATTTCCAGTTAGTGTTGAACGGGGAGAAAAGTCCTAATCCAAGGCCCTTGCTTTATGGGATATCCCACCTAGGATTCTAGTCTTACTCTGGTCTTATTTAACTTCTACATGAGACTGATGGGCAAGGTCATTACAGAATACCTAATTATATGTCTCCACACTAGTCCAACCAAGAAATGCCATCAAGATTTTTTTCTTGTGTCTGGAGCTGTAGAGTCTGGATAAAGAAAAACAGGTTTTGGCTCAATCTAGCAAAACAGAGTGGCTATGAGTTTTGGTTTCCTTGACACTGGAAACTCTCCATGTTTGGTCCTTGAAGAGGTCATACTCCCCTTAAACATAATTGATACACACTCTGGCAATCCTTTGGACTCTCAGATCCTGCTGGAAGAAGTGACAGGCATGGGCACGAGAACCTTTGCATAAATCCATCTTGGGCATCAACTGTATCTCAACCAGGAGAACCTAACAATCACTCACTCACTTCATATACCTCTAAATTGTTGCAATACACATTATATGGGGCTGCTGCTGATGCGTTTGAAAATTACTCAGAAATGGAAACTGATTCAGAATATAGGAGAACTGAAACTTACGCATCCATGAAAAACCATTATTTCACAAGTTGCATGGTTCCCTATAAGTTTCTGGGGTGCAATTCAAGGTGTGTGACTTGTATGTCTCCAATTATCTATGCTTATCCCACGAGAATCAGTAGACTAGGCATGCTTCAAATCTCTTTCATGAAACATCATCATCTAGTGGGATTCAGGACCATTCTCTGTTGCAGTGCCTGCCCCATGGAACATCATTCTCCATGTGGTTTGGATGACCCCAATCCTATCCTTTCCCAAAGTCCTAAAGACTCTCAAATGAGCTATGTATTGACTGGCCTGATTTGTTCCTGTTATTATAATTATTCCCATTATACTATTTTCCTGTTCTTTCAAGTTCCAAAATCATATTTTATCTGGTGCTGAGTTCATTTTCATATTTCTTCAAATCGTAAGTCACTAAGTTTGTTCTTGCAAATTGAGTGGTCATATAAAGCTAATAAAACAGTAAGTACAAAGAGTATTTCACTACTGTCCTAATACCTGTTAGCCCTTGCATAGAATACTTTAGGAAAGCACATTAACAACTCTGTGATCACAGCTTTGAGACATTTTACACATTTTGCATTTGTAGACATTTTTTTTTGTTTTTTATTTGAAGGTTGTAAATTTCAAATCACTATAAAGTTCCCCTTCCTTTTTACATCAAAAATCAAGTAGTCTACATCTAACAGCAAGACCTCATCCTTTGTCTGATTTATATGGAAAGCTATCTTCATCTTTAATTTATTAGGGGAAAATTTTAATTTCATGTAACATGTCCTTCTTCAGTTTAAAAACATTGCTTCTGCTTTCATAGGGTCATCACAGAAAACAACATTTTTATAGCTTTCTGCTCCTCTAAAGTTATCTGAATGGAAAAGGAGGGAATGGAAGACTGCCTTACAAGATAATTTGTAAATCAAATAAACAATTATTTTGCTTTGATATTCAGGAAAAATATTTATACCATATCATTCAGGTCAGCTGTTAAGATGGAAATGCAAATTATAATTTATAAACATACTATACAATTATAATTCCAGGTAAGGGATAAAAGGGCAAGCAAAATTATATATACATGCAGTGGGGGGAAAAGAAAGCATTTTTGTTTAGAAAATGACTAATGGTGACTAATGAGATACAAAATAATGTAAAAATAGGGCGGAAGGGGGAGACTAAGTCATATAACAAAATTGTCTGAGATAAGTCCCAGAATAGATTACTTTCAAGCAACCAGGAGTGCTTTCCAAAAACAAGGAGTGCTTGGTATGCTCATAATCACACTTAAAGCTAAACAAATTCATGAAAATGTCAAGGACTTCTAGGCAGGCAACTGAGGAGGCCAGCAAAAGGTTTTGTGGTTGGTTGTTGAAGTATGGAAACCTTTTCCTAGAAAAACAGCAGAGGGCTGTCTGCCTACATTTTCGGTATTAAACAGCTTAAGAGAGAGAGGCCTGTGTTCCCATGCTGACCAAAATGACAAATCGTCTTTTCTGCATCCAATGTAAAAGGCTACCAACTTTTACAGTGAGACTATTTTTACAAGGGTCTATAATAATAAACAGTATTTTTTAGACTATTCTATCTTTGAAAAAGAGATTTTAATATTGTGACCTTACAAGTCTCCGTACCCCACCTCCTTATATCATAGACACCCACATTATTATAGCTCTGAATGTTGTTTCTAACACCAAGTATCCTAATTATCAGCAGCTTAATTCCTTCCCCCCAAAGATGTCATGCAGTTTCCTGGCAAGATTCCTGTGCATTTGACAGCAGTGGGATCAGGAAGCACCCCCCACCCCCCCAAGTTTCAGGTCTCTCTTCTAAGATACACAGGAACTGCTTACAGGAATGGGAGCGATTCATTCCCACATTCTGCCTTTCATTTAATCCGTCCTGGTTGCAAATTCTGCCTTGCTCCATCCCTTTTCGCCGTCCCAGTACTACAATTCCTTAGGAGCTCATGCCCTCAAAAAGTAGTCCAGGATGAAAAAATGTTCCTTGATCTCATTTCCTTGACTATCAAAGCAAATCAAACATCCTTCCCCCACCCACCTACCACCCCATTCGCACACACCCAGCTCTTCCCTTCTCTGCATTTAGACCCATCAGGTCTCCAACGCAGGGCTTCGGTCCCTAACCGTCCACGGATTCAGCCCGGGATCGTCTTCTTTCAGGCCCAGACTTTGCCCCGTCGCTTCTTCCCTTTGCCCCTGCCTGGCCTGAAACCCAGACTGCGCTCAATCTAAGCCCCCGTGCCCACGCCTTCCAGAGCTCCAGGTTTTTCTCCCCTAATAGGCGGGGAGGACAAACTGGCGGGTCTCCCCATTCTCTTTCTGCGATCCCCTTCTAAAAAAAAACCCGACCGTCTCTTTCGGGGACCCCCCTCGATCAGCGACACCTCCCCATCCCCTTCGTCCACCCCAAGCGCTCGCCGCCGCGCTCAGGGGGCTCCCCGGTGCCCATCGGCGTTAGGCAGGGACGGCTATTACCGGGGAGGATCTGCAAGTGGTTCCCCATGTTGTTATCCTGTTCTCCGCCTCCTTCATCTGCGGCCATCGCTGTTTACCCGGAGAGGAGTCTGGGAAGGCGCCGCCGGCAGGGGCAGAGGCGGAGGCGGCGGAGGAGGAGGAGGCCCCTGGGAGAATTCCTCCGCGGCTCCCGCTGCTGCCCCCAGCGGCTCGTCTCGTCCGAGAGCTTCCCGAGAAGGTGCAGCATCTCCCAAGAATGGAAACAGCGGCCGCGTCTGACACAGAAGGCGCGCCGGAGGTTTGACCTCTCCGTTTCCAGATCTCCTTCTTTGGACTGGAAAAAAGGAGTAGCCGAGGAGGTTCTTCCCTCTTGGCAGTCAATGGGCGCAGTCTCATAAAACCCTGCAAGCGGCCGCTCGTGGGTTGCTTCTCACGGGTGCTGCAGCCCCTAAAAATGGAAACCAAGCAGATTCTTCTCTAGATTCCTACTTGGGGGGCCTGGGGCGGTGGGGGAGAGGGAGGAGGGGGATGTAGCCCTTCCCACTTTTTACTCAGAAATATTGGGGTAAGAAAAGGTGAAAAGTATCGAGGCTTTAAAAGTTTGACTGGCCCTGCTTATGATTGATTGATTGATAGATATATACTTCCTATTTCTTAAACGCCCATCTCCATGGGATAAACTGTTTAGAACAACAGAGTTGGAAAGGAGGTCTTCTAGTCCAACCCTCTGGTTTAATAAAGTTTATTAAAAGCTTCACTTTGTAGCTTCAAAAGTCTAGATTTTTAAAGGCTAGCCAAGATTAAGTTGCAGACTTAACCAAGTGTTTTTGGAGGCTGGGATGCAAACGGGTGAAGGCCAGAAAAATAGATGCTGATCTGTGGAAGCAGCAGAATTGGAGATGGTGAGTGTGTCAGGCCAGGAAGTCTGGAAAATGGGAGAGATTTTGAGTGAGGTCGCCTTTCCTCCAGAGGGAAAAGGGCATTTTGAAGGATTCTGTGGAATGGTTCAATCTTTTGCAAGAGGCACAGACATAGGAAGGGAAGCGGGGGTTAGGATGGTAGATGCAACTTTAATCGCAAATCTGCCCCTACTGCCTTGCACATTTTGACTCCTCTGCAGATATTTCTATGCTGGGTGCCATTTTCATTGGTACATCTACCAATATCACGGGAGGGGAAAAGTTGGCTCTATGTTTTGGCTGGTCTATCAGCTAAGAACACAGCCCAGGGTCAGTGGTCCAGACCCTCATCTTGATTGGATTGCTGCAATGCACTCTACAAAATGGCAACTACATTAAGCGACTACATTGCTTGCAGGTTGGCAAGCCAATGTTGCTATTAGTCTACAAATCCTTAGTGGTTTAGAACTCAGAAGATCCTTCTACCCAAATTACCCAATACATGTAATAAATATAATTGGAGAGATTCTGCTTACGTTCTGTAGGAAGTTAGCACCTACTCCTCTCCTAGAAAAATGAAATGTTTTAGGACATATTTACATATTAAATATTAGAAGACAGAATATTATATTTCCCTGGATGAGAAAATGAGAAACCTTTTAAAGACAAAGCAGCTCCCTGCAGCTTCCTCCCCTGCCCGCACCTGTGTCAGTGGGCCATTAATCCCTGAGCCAGTCTATTCTACACAACAAAGATCTTCTCTTTTTTCCCAGGACCTCAAACCATGTGGTCCTGTCCACCATTAACCCATCTTTTCAAGCAACTTCCATGTTTCCAGTGTCTTTTTCCCCACTTTGAACTGAACCCAAAGGGACATTTCTTCCAACAGTTCAATCAGTAGATTTAGATTTGGCAAATAATGACTAGGAATAAGGACTTTTCTGTGACATTGCCATAAGTATGGAATTCCTTCTTATGAGATGATCAAAATCTCTCATACTATGATATCTTCTTGGAGCAAGGAAGGCATAATTGTTGACTTGGTCCTGATGGTTTTCTTATTGCAGGACCACCCTGCCTATTTATTTTGAGTTAATGGTACTCAAAAAATGATTCCCTGACTTAAGTCTTAAATGTCATGCTCTTTCATTTTCTAAAAACCCATGATCTATCAATACGTTTTATGATTACAAAGTTTTAGTAAGTCGTCCCGAATAACTTGCTTGCTGATGTAGTTTCTGGGTAATGCTATTGTTCCCTTTATATAAGTAGACTGCCTTATTATTTATTGTGATCAGTCTAATATGAGCTTTTAGTTTGTCATATTTTGTTTCCTTGTAGTTCTCTTAGAATATGTATAATTTTATGAAGTATGGCTTAAATCAGAAGAAAGCAGGTCTGGAGACAAGATATATTTTTAGAAACAAGGCTTTACACATAAAATTCCTGAATTGTCATTTACTAATTAATTTTTGGTAACGTTACCAAAGAATGCATTAAAGGATTTGCTGTTTTTAAAAGAACAGAATTTTATGTAATGATGTACTGTTTTCCAATATTAATATAGAGCCTAATAAAACAATACATTATTACATTTGTCTGTCCTTTCCATTTGTCACCCAAAAAGTGCTCTGTCACTCAAAAAGTGCTATTGCATCCTTTTTCTAAAATAGCATGAATTAGAGAAATGAGGAAGGAATATCTTACATTTCTTTGTGTACTATAAAAATATACAGAAGGCATCTTTTAAGAAGAGAGAACAAACAGAGCTTCAGTAAATCAACTCTTTCAATTTTCCCTTCAACAAGCTATCTTAACTCTTAAATTCTTCCCTTGACTGTTTTCTTGGTGAGGAAATTAGCTGGCCATCAGGGTTTTTTTCTAATTTGTTTGCTGGCCATCTCACTAATAAAGTGGTTCTGGGAGACTTATATCCATATCTCAGATAAACTGCTTGGGAATAATTGCTGTAGTTTTCATGATTCTTAATCAGGGGCAATTAGACAAGAAATGCAAGATCATGACTGTGATTCCCCCCCCCCTTTATAAACGTAACCTCTAAATAGATTGACGTACAGGTAGTCCTCACTTAGCAACCACAATTGGGGCCAGCAAATCTGTCATTAAGTCGCCATGTACTGGAAAAATCTCATGGTCATGATAGACTTTCAACCTCACTTCCCATTCAGTCATTAAGCCAAGTCACCATGATTGTTAAAATCACACGATCACAACTTGCAGTTTTACTTTCCCATTCTCTTTTAACTGCTTGTCAGAAGCCATTTGTGAAAAATGGTGATGTGACCAAAGGAAGCTGCACTGATTGTAAATGTGTACCAGTTGTATAAGGTATCACTTATGTTTTATCCCTGTGTAACAAAATGCTAGCACATTTGTTAGTCATCTTTTTGCACTCAGATTAGATGACAATTATAAAGTATGTTTATAATTCAACTAATTACAAAAAAGGCAGCTCTATAAAGATACCAGTTATAATTTCTGAAATGTAGTCTTATAAATGATGCTAGTCCACATTGTTAAGAGCTGCTTTCATTCCCTTCTTTCTTTTTGTAGTTTGTTTCAAAAACAAAAAGGAAGTGAGGACCAATAAGTAAAATGTTAAATATAAGAATGATGCTACATAGTGTGCAATTTTGAAGAACAATAAGATTATTAAGATGGTATGCCACCACTTGGAGAGAGAGAGACAGACAGACCGACCTTTTGGAAATAAAGAACATTAGTGATAAAATAAAGAATGTTGAATACTTACAGCCAGTAAATTAGTAAGTATGTGTTTGATAAAATATTTACTTGCAATTGATTAAATAAAAGTCATAGAAACGTATGTTCTCAGAGGTGGGTATTCAGCAGGTTCTGACCAGTTTTGGAGAACCGGTAATAGAAATTTTGAGTAGTTCGGAGAACCAGTAAATACCACCTCTGACTGTCCCTTCCCCCATCTGTTCACTGCCACTCGAGTCCCAGCTGATCGGGAGGAAATGGGAATTTTGCAGTAACCTTCCACTGGAGTGGAAAAGGAATGGAGATTTTACACTATCCTTCCCCTGCCATGCCCACCAAACCATGCCCACCAAGCCACACCCACCAAGCCATGCCCACACAACCAGTAGTAAAAAAGTTTGAATCCCACCACTAATACTTTCCTTTCTATGTGTAAAACCCTGAAGCTGGTGGGCATAGCTGGAATTTGGAACATGTTATAAATAATCTCAAATACCTGCTATAATAAATGAGAGAAGATTGAGATTCATTTACCAGGAAGCAAAATGGTGCATCCCATTGCATTTTTAAAATTTTTAAAAAAACTTTAAAGATGGAAAGAAAAGAAACTGGACAGGCACTTGTAGAATTCTCAATGGAGAATTCTCAATGAATACCTACCATAGATAAGTACCAACTTCTATTTTGAAGATTCAAAGTTTAAGTAATTGAAGTTTTATATTGCAAGAGATAATGTAAGGATACATAATGTTGGGAAATCAGTCTAACTCAAATCTAACTCAAAAAGACCAAATTTTTAACTCTGAAGAAATAACAAGCAATACAGCCCCCAAATTTCTAAATGATTTTCCTGACACATTTCTTTGTCTTTCTTTGACTTCGATTGCCTCAAAATATTTGGAAATCATTACTATTTTTGTTTAGATTGCAGCCAAATATTCTGTTATTCTCTATAGTTCAAAAGCCATCCTTTTTGTTTTATGCAGTGTTAGAGAAGACAGTGGATAAACTAATAGTTAAATAGTTAAACTAATAGTTAAATATAAAAATGCAATATATGCATATCAATGATTGAATGATTTACAGTTGTAAGAATTGAAAATTTGGTTCCTAAACAGGGGAAATAATTCAAAGTCCATAAATAAATCTTCAGATCTGTCCAAATTAAGAAACATCAGTTATTAATTTAAATGCTTCAGAAATATTATTTCGTGCTGCCGGCCTGTCGTAGTTTTTAAATTGATTTTAGTAGGGGTTTTTAATTTGGCAGGCCAATTTATTCAATTATATCTTAACATTTGATCTTAACTTTTATATTACTCATTTTTACTGTTGGCTGTACACTGCCCTGAGTCCCGAAAGGGAGATAGGGCGCTATATAAATGCAATAAATCTTAAATCTTAAATGTTATTTTTCTTAAAATTGCTTTGCTTTCTATATTAATGTGGATTCAAGGTTGAGGTAGAAATTGAATAAATAACTGGATTTGAAGTTACATATTGTGCCTTTCAGGAGTCAATTGACAGAAAATTTTGATTAATTCCAACATTTGTATCATTTCTATTATTCTCAATAATTGTTGGTTTTCACACCTAATTTTGGGTAATTGGCAAAGGAATTTTGTGATACATTTGGTCTATAGAAAAGGCTTGACATCTGATTTTTCTATATACAGGCATTATTACAGAGGAAGTATCACTGGTTACCCTATTGATTTGATCTAACTGAATGGGTGTCTTCAAATTTATAGTTGTATTATTAATTCTACATTTTTCCAATGTTAATGATGAATTATTTTGTACATTTTTAATTGAAATATTTAAATAAATGAGCAAGTTATATCCTCGTGTGACTGAAACTTGCACAACAGATCAATAGTAAATGCTTGAGAAGACTGAGAAAATGGAAATGATTTCTCATAAATTAGAACACTGCACAGCATATATTCAAACATGGACAGAAACTATTGATTTACAATTATGTGAATGTGGAAAGACAGCATAATGTAGTTCAGAAGTGCCTTTTACACAGACCAAATTCTGCAAATCAAAGGGCATTTTTACTCATGACTTTAATCAGAGGTAACAAGCTGACAGTATTTGAAAAACCTGAAATACAATGGGATTGCACCTGAATATGTAGCCGCCAGGTGGCGCCTGTGCATTTTGGCTCAGTTTGAAGAGCCCTTGAATGTTATTTAGAGAAGTGCTATGCCATAAACATTTCAAATAGGGACATTTACCAAACAAATCAGTAAAGTGCAAAAACAATAATCCTAGTCCTGATAAATAGTTACATTACTCCTTCTGCCATATGTTACTCTTAAAGAAATTGTTATGAACATCCAGTAAGTATAAATTTGTTTTTTCACTTAATCAGAAAGGATCCTGCAATATTTTAATATGTTTGAGGGGGGGAGGGGGAGATAATACATGTTGGTGCCTGTTGCCAAGGACAGTTTGTAAACCTGAGTCATAATGCTTAGTACTAAATTCTACTAGACAGGCAAGGATTTACTCTAGAGGTAAAATTTGTGGGTTCATTCAAGTTATAAAAGGAGGTTGGAATCATAAGACTTGATGAAAGACTTATGACTCAAGTTACCTATCTCCTGCATGCATAGCATCTTTTCCTAAAACCCCAATTCAGTGTTTCTCAACCTTTGCAACTCTAAGATATGTGGACTTCAACTCCTAGAATTCCCCAGCCAGGGCTAGAGAAATGTCCATCTGGGTTCAGTTCCAAGAGGAGAAAAAGACCCTGGAAACATGCTTGGAAAGATGGTTTAATGGTGGACAGGGCCACATGATGCTGAGAAAAAAGGGAAGAGATGCTGAGAGTGACCTGGTTTTATGCCTTCTCTGGGCTCCACTCCAGAGCTTCCCATTCCTGCGCATGAAATGCACTCTGATTGGTAGTCAGACTCCCAGGGTGCAGGGGTCTTAGCTAACTTCACAAGCTGTCTGCCTTTTGAGTCCCAAGCTTGGTTGACTTGTTGCTGGGTGATGCTCTAATGAAAGGGCTTTGGGATTCCTATTATGGCTCTGCCTGAAGTAGGTAGATCTTTGTTATATAGAATAGACTGGTTAATGGCCCATTGACAAAGGTGTATGGGGGGGGGCAGGAAGCTGCAGGGAGCTGCTTTGTCTTTCAAACATGTTTCTCCTTTTCTCATCCAGGGAAATATGATATTCTGCCTTTTTAATATTTCCTAAAATACTTTTTCTAGGAGAGGGGTGGGTGCTAACTTCCTACAAGAGAATTCTGGGAATTGAAATCTTAAATCTGTCAAGGTTGAGAAACACTGCACTAACCAGCGCATAACCAGCCTGGTTAGGGAAGTTATGAAAGAGTGAGTGAAGACGAGAACAAATGGGAGTAGGACTTCCTGTTCCTGTTCCTGGTGGCGACGGACGAACCTTGGGGTTCGTCCGCCGTTTTGTTCTTTTTTCTGCCCCTAACGGGGCGGGGTACCCCTTTTTTGGGGGGGTTCCTCCGTAAAACTGGCTTGCCTGGGCTGGTTTATCCTGGCGGTGGCGGGGAAACGGCCCTTGTCTTCGGTTTAGGCGAAGGAAGACATGCTGCGGGGGGTTTTCCCTTCACCAATGGAGGACGGCAACGTACAATGAATTTGAAGAGAGCTGAGTGTTCGGGTCGGAAGGTTTTCCGGGGCTTCGGCGGCGTGGTGGAGAGTGAGTGATTTTAACTTTTATTGTGCTGGCAGCCTGGACTGAAAGAACGTGGAGGGGGGTGTTTGTTTGTTAAACCCCCCCTCGGATTTAAAGCGGCGCTTGAAATGGCTCCTCATTGCGAGGAAGCGGACATTTCGCATCCGGATTGCTTTGAAGCAAGTGAAAGTGTTTGCGGCTTGTTTCTTTACAATGTATCTAAGTTCGGCTGGCTTGAAACAATTTTTCCTTTGCTACTTTCTCCTGCTGGCTCTCAGACTGGGCGGTGGAAGATGACTGCCCTTTGTTCCTGAATGACTATTTTTACTTATGGAAAATTGCCAACATCTCTTTGTGATTTGGACTCCCTCTCTCTACTAATGAAGAAATTTCTGGATTAATTGATTCCTTCCCTGGAGTGCCTTCTCTGCTATAATTACTGACTGTGAAAAGTGTTTCTCTTCTGGGTCCTAAACTTTTTACAACCCTGATCTGAACTGTTTTCTCCTGACCTGCTTCAACGGCCCCACCCAAAAAACGCCATCTTAGTGGCACTGACTTTAACAGCTTACCATGGCATCAAAATCAGAATTGGCAGGTTTGGAACAAAGAATGACATCAATGGAATCAGTGTTACAAGCTTTGGTGCAGGAAATTAAAGCTTTGAGAGAAGATAATAGCAGCTTCAAGAAGGATATTTTGGAAACACGGAAACAAGTGCTGGAGAACACACAGAAGACCGAGGAGCTGGAAGGGGGGCTGGCTGGGGCAAAGGGAGAGCTTAAAAATGTTAACAGTGAGGTTGGAGAACTGACTGGGCATGTGTCTAGGATGGATTTTGAAAGGATGTCATATTTTTTAAGATTTCAGAACATTTCTGAAGAACCTGGTGAATGTCTTCCTGAACTCATGAGCACAATTTTAGCAGACTATTTACAGAAACCTAAAGATGAGATCAGGGGGGACATTGACCTAGTCTACAGAATAAACTCGACATATGCCAGGATAAATGAAGTACCCAGAGAGATACATATCAAATTTGTTAGAAGGTCAACCAGAGAGGGAATTTTGAAGGCACAGAGAGGGGGGCCGCTAATTTACCAACAAAAGGAAGTCGCCATCTTGAAGCAGATCCCAAAAAAGATTAGAGAGATGAGAAGGAAGTATTCCTTCTTATCCAGAAAATTGTTTGACCACGGGACTTGGTTTAAGTGGGCGATGCCAGAAGGGATGTTGGTGTTCTGGGAAGGAGGGAGAATTAGGATTAAAACAGTTGTTGAGGCAGAAGCCTTTCTTAAAAAACATTCCTCTGACCTGGGGGAAGATTTGGGGGGGCAGGGGGGGCCACGGCCCCGCCCACCGGGGGCCAGGAAGGAGAAAAAGAAGACATAATTGCCAAGAGACTTAGATCAAAAAAATAACTTTGCTTTTTTTATTAACATAGTATAACCTTTTTATCTGGATGTTTGTACATGACTGCCAGCATTGAATTGAGAATTTAGGATGTATGCACTTATTTTCACCTCGTAGTATTTTTGAAAAATGTTTTCTTAATGTTTTATTATGAAGCCCTGGAAGGGCCAATGATCCCGACGCGAAAGTTCTCAAAATGTTTCTGTATCCCTTATCCTATCCTTTTGGAAAATTGTAAAAACCAATAAAACTTTTTCAATATAAAAAAAAAAAGAACAAATGGGAGTTGATTATTGAAGTAAAGTCTAATTTTTACCACTTCTGTTTTGTGCCTGTGATATCATTTTTCTTGTTGCATAAGATCCCAAATGTTTCATCTTTGGTCCCTGAGAACAGCCACCCATGGTTTCTGAAAGCAAAAGGCAAGGATGCTCAGATTAGACCCTAGAAACTTTGTGACATTGATTACATCCATTTTCAAAGCTGATGTTGGCATAGATTCAGTATCCCTGATAGATCATTTACGCTAGAAAAAACTTTCTTTCTTTTTCCTATAATATTTGATTCTTGGTGTTGTCCAGGTATTTATTTATAGGGAGAAAATCTCCGGACCAAATGGAATTTCTAATGTTGGATTTTCCCCCTTACCAGAGGGAGTCCTCTTGTGGAGTACTGTGAAGCCATTACCATGGCAATTCCACTGCGCTGTACAGTAGAATTCATTTTACGGCAATACAGTAGAAGCCATTTTAAGGCACAACAGGCTGTATCTTAACAGAACACCACCACCTCCAAAAGGGTGTTAAGGGTGTCTTACGTTCCACAGTATTTTCCCCCCCAAAGAGTAAGTCATCTGTGTACCACATTTGGTTGAAATTGCTCATGGTGTTCCAGAGTTATGCTGGAGTGCGTGCACACACACACACACCACAATCAATTGTGGTATTTTTGGGGAGGCTATATTTGGAATTACTTTACTGTATACTATTGGAAGTGATCCTACTTAGTCATTTTAATTATTTTGAGTCTGCCATTCATGTAGTTGTTGAGCCTAAGTGTTGAGCCTAAGCCAAAGCATACCATTGCATATTAAATACATTTAATTAATTTGTTTGTTCTAATATATAAACAGTGGTTCAAGTAGTTTTCTTTCTTAATGGAGTTCAACTTTCGATGATGGATAAAAAAAAAAATGACCTGCAAATATTGGCAAGATTCATACCAGTGAATTGAGTTCATGGATGAATGGGTGAATTTAGGAAACCTGTTGGAACCACAGGTATATATTAGAAATGCATTCTCTATTCATTTGGAAACCAGGAAGCTGTACTGTTTTATCCAACCATCCTCTGATAAGCTCATTTGCACAGTGGGAAATAGTTGTGTGTGTGCAAGCTGAATGAGAAAGTATGGTGCATACATACAACAAAGTGATAGGTCATATATCATAGATCTTAGTTACAATCATGAATCATAATATACAACAACAATTTGTGATGCTGTGATGTTTGTGAATAGAGTAAACATGCACAGTACATATGTAATCCAGCCTATATCCTTCATGAACTTTGAGGCTACAAAAAATTGCTTCATTGATTTTCCAAGCTGGAAGGTGCAGAGATCCTTAGAAAATATATTTCTCAATTCCTTTGATTTTGGTATGCAGGTGGTCCTCGATTTACAACTGAGCCCAAAATTTATGTTGCTAAGTGATACATTAGTTAACTGAGTTTTGCCCCATTTTATGACCTTTGTTGCCACAGTTGTTAAATGAATCATTGCAGTTCAGTTAGTAGCATTTACTTGTTAAGTAAATCTGGCTTCCCCATTGACTTGGCTTATCAGAAAAGGTAATCACATGACTCTGGAGAACTATCATAAATATGAGTCATTTACTAAGCATCTGACTTTTGATCATGTGACCATGGGGATGTTGCAATCGTCGTAAGTATGAAAAAGGTTATAAGTCACTTTTTCAGTGCTATTGTAACTTTGAATGGTCACTAAATGAAGTGTTGTAAGTTGAGTACTACCTGTATTAAAAGATCCCGTTATTTGGTAGAATATTTTCTGTCTACAAAGGGAACATTCTTGATTATTCTACCCCGAAGTCATAAACTGAACGCATAATCTTAATTGTTGTAATTATTTTTTTCCTCCCAAGATGTGATGATTCTTTTCTTGGCATTGATTGTGCATTTCTTTGCTTCAGGGTTGTCCCAAATTCCATGCCATCTGGCTTCAGAGTGAACAGTTTCACAGTGGTAACCTGTGTCTCAAAACATTTTGGAAACCAGATGAATCAGAATTTTATTAGCACAGCTTATGTTCCATCCTTGGTTTTCTTCCTTTCTGTTGATCTCTTAACCTTTTTCTATGGAAGGTATTTGCCATTTTTCTGAATAGAACAGTTTCACAATTTTGCAATCTTGTTAATTACACCTGAGACAATTTGTTGGTTCCATGTTTATAAGGAAATAAGAAAGCAAACGGGGGAGAAAGGCATAGATTTTAAATGTTCAACCAGTCTGTCCATTTTTTGCTTTAATTTTAAAGGTATCTGAGCTGGATGAGAAAGTTGACAGCTTATCTGCTCAGATCTAATTGGAGAAGACAGGTCAGCTGGTGTGCATCCAGCTTCTCCAAACTGGGTGTCTCTAGTAGAATAAGCTAGAGGAAGTAGGCAGAGATAAGATCAATATCTTCTTTATGTGGAGGAGAACTAATCCATGTTATACGCGTATCTCAAGTCTAAAGACCAGAGATAGAGATTCTGTTTGAGTACTGATGAATTCCCTGCCTGAGCTGGCAGGCTGATCTCAGAAACGTTGTTAGAGTTACTAAGAGTGATGGCCCCTAGATTTCCGTAACCACTCTGAGGCTGATTTTTTTGGAGTATTTTGGGAGTTAAGAAGGGCCATGATAGAAAGGACCAAAGGGCCAACACCCAATGTAGGACACATGTTTAGTTTGATCAGGGAAGTGGGTGGGGATGCCTCATTTTTTTCCATTGTTGTGGACCATTTTCTATGTAAGGAATTAGGGACTGGAGCAGAACAGATAAATCAGAGGTTGAAGACCCAGCCTAAAGTTTGACCAGTTGTTGCCTAAAGCCTATCAGGAAAAAAACCCTCATTTTTCTCCTGATTTAACAGATTAACAGAGTTGGAAGGGACCTTGCAGGTCATCTAGCCCAAGCAGGAGACCTTCCATCTGCCTCTACCTAGGATTGAACTCACAACCTCCTGATTGGGAGATGAGAGCTTCACCTGTAGGCCACAGCAGCAGTGTGTATTTCATGGCTGACTGAGTGGCATCAAGGTCATGAGGAGGTTGAATTGTACCTCTACCGCTGTTGCATCCCAGTCTTCTGTTCTAGAACTCAAGAAACTTGTTACAACACCCTCAATAATAAAAGAAATCCTCTTGTTTGTGTTGGTCCTGATGTTACATCATGTGGAGTCAATTATGGGTTTCTTCTTATTTTTATTGTATGAAGCTGAACTCTCTCTGCCTCCCCCACCCCACCCCCACCCATCATTCCTTGTGCAGCTTATTGTGGTGACCTTAGATCCCCACGTTTCCAAGGATAACAAACATACAGATCAGAACTCCTGGGTTAAATTATAAATTTTATAACTTTGCAGACAATCGACTTAAAATACTAATATAATGATCAATCCTGGGATTCCTCCCAAATTGTCTAAATCGCTGAGTTTATAGATAAATTAATTATACTGTATAGCTCTTTAAATATCACTTAGGCAATTACAGGTTGTTAAATACATCTGACATTATGGACAGATTATTTGTTCTGCAAACAGTTAAGCAGATAGCGAAGTTGGTAAATAAACCTCTATATATCCTATGTGGATCCCTTCATTTGTCCTAAGTGTGTAGTTTGAAATAGCAAACTCAAGTACAACAATGTAGTTGTGAATAACAATAAGGGATGGTATTCACTTACCTTCCTTACTGGTTCACAAATGTGGGTGCGTGCACAGGCTCGCTTCGCTCCCACATGCCCCATCTGCGCATGCGCTCAGCCTTCTGCAAAAGTGCCCAAATGGGACGGCATAAAGCCGGAGCGGGTATGTGGGGCTACCTGCTATTTCCACTATCGGTTCGGGCAAACCAGTCCAAACCTGCAGAATACCACTTCTGATAACAATGATCCTTTGGTTTATATGTGTTCAAAAGAAAAGATGCCAGCCTATGGTTTACTCATATTATCCTGATGAAGTTCTTCTAATATGCATTTTCATGTAACTCCTCTATTAAACTGCTTCCATCTTGTAAATCTCAGCAGGGTTTTAGTGGCCAACAAAGGGCTTCACATCAGTGGTCTTTTAATTAATTTCAGTTCATCTGAGATGACTGAGAATCATTCCTGATAAGTTGATCAATGAGTACCCCAAGGAAAAGCATGGCCCATTTATTTACATTTCTCCCAATTATTCTCTCTCTGCTGAGAATTGCAGTTTATCTTCCTCTTTGGGCAAAGAAAGGCAAGGAGAACAATAAAATACTAATGAGAGATTTTGATTGCCTTATTGGCAGCTTAACTACTTTATTCCAGCAAGTTAAGTGAGAAGTAAATTTGAAATCACAGCTTTGGTACAAATATGACAGTTATGAGTACATCATTTATTTATATAAAACTGTGTGTGGTGTGAGGAAGAGGATTTATTGGGGAATGGTCAAAGTGACCAAGCACACTACTTTATATTCTGCACAAAGTAACAGTACAGATGGTCCTCAGCTTATGACCACAATTGAGCCCAACATTTTTGTGACTGAGCAAGGCAGTTGTTAAATAAGTTGTGCCTCATTTTACCACTTTTTTTGTCACAACTAAGTAAACTGCTGCAGTTGTTAGGTGAATCATGAAAGAAATCTTCCCTCACTTATTGACTTTGCTTGGCGGAAGCTGTCTGGGAACATTACCAACGATGATCACATGACCCCAGGACAGTGCAACTATCATCACTATATATGCATGTTGCCAAGCAACCGGATTTTGATCATGTGACCACGGGGATGCTGAAAAAGTTGTGAAAGTGTAAAAAATGGTCATGAGTCACTTTTTCCAATGCTGTTGTAACTTTAAATGGTCACTGAATGAATGACTGTAAGTTGAGGATTACCTGTATTTTTTAACTGAGCTGTGGTGAAATAAATGAACTTTTGCTTGATATTCTAATTTTTCGAGTTTCACCTGCAGTTCATTTTGTTTTGGCTTAATCTGATCTGAGATTTGTAAATCATGTTTTAAGCAACATGAAATCACCTCGCTTTAAAAAAAGAAGGAAGTTGAGCCAAATAACTACGAATGATTGAAAAAATGGAAAACAGTCTAAAGTTGCAGAGTTGATATTTTACTGTAGATGCTTCTGTTACTGCTGTTGATTTTAAAGGCATATTTAAAACTACAGAAGATGAAATGCTTAAAGTCTGACTGTTGTTTGCACTTATGCATTACTTGATTCAATCAGCCCTGATCTGGAAAGAAATAAAATCTGCTCTAACCATAACTGCATGGAAAACCATAACTGCATGGAAGATTTGATGAATTACGAATTGTATCTCAACATGTTTTCAAGCATAGAGAATCAGAGTGCACAGAATTGAAATACTCATGGAACACTAACATGAACAATTTTTGATCAAGGGATATTCTATGAGAAAAAACCAAACCATTAAAAATAGACTTTCTTAAAACACAATAAATGTTCAAATAGAATTAAAGCCAAATTAAGTGCTCTCTCCCTCCCCCCCCCCCGTCCCTCTCTCTCTCTGTGTATAGTCACTAAGACTCAATGCCAACTTGATAGCATATATTCAATGCTATGTGTTATAGTGAAATAAAGCTGCCTCACCTTTTTTCATATTTATGTTGTCTTCTGAGGCAGTTTTGTTCTAGTTGTGTCCAATTCTCACAGATTGTCTGGATAAGTCCTTGCGGTTTTGTAAAGAAGGTTTTTCAGAAATGGTTTACTATCTTTCCTAAGGCTGAAGTAAAGTAATTGTCCCTAGGTCCCTAGGTTGGCTTTCGGCCCAAGCTGGGACTAGAACTCATGGTCTCTTAGTTTGTAACCTGATACCTTAACCACTAACCAAACTGACTCTCACCTTCTGAAGTTAATAATAAAGAAAGTCATGCTGGGAGCCATCGGAAATGCATCCTCCCAACTGAAGATATTTTTAAAACATTTATTTATTGGTTTGATTTCTATCTCAACAAGTGACACTGGGCAGCACAGACTTTTTAAAAAAAACTTTCTTTGAGAAGCTCCAATTCAGTTATACCATCATATTCATGAATATTTCGCCCACAGTTTTCCAAGTGAGATGGCCATCATCAAGTCAAGGCATCTTCTTTACTGAAGCAAAAAAGTGAAAATTAGTTTTTAAAATTTGGGTTTATATCATGCTGTGATAGGAATTGATGAGCTATTTGCTTAGGAGTGTGTGTGTGTGTGTGTGTGTGTGTGTGTGTGTGTGCTTGTGTGTACTTAATTATAGTCTGTAATCGCATCATCTTTAATTCTGACATGCTAATTAGAAAAGAGACTATTCAGGACTCCAGTAGAGTTATTATAGGTATTTATGAGCACTGGGGGAGAGAGAGAGGGTAGTAGCATAAGGGCTATGTCACAAAATGTGAATCATTGGAACGCAAAAATGAAAGGGCAAGATTTGCAGTGTAATAGCTTGAGCATTTGATCTTTTTTTGCATCATGAAGGTTGCTTGCAGCTGCTTTTTTTTAACATTCATGAATAAAACTTTATACTTATTCCCATAAACATGTAATGAAGGCTAGTGAAGCTCATCCCACATTCAGTGACAGCTAGTTACATCTCAGTTGAATAAACATCAAAGCCAACTAAAATAGATCTTGGTATTATGTCTTCAGAGATTAACCTCATCCCTCTTCTCTCTCTTAAATGCTACCTTGTCTATGTACACATAGACAAGGTAGAGGGGTGGATGGGGTGTTCAGGGAGGGGTAGCACCTCTGATGTAGGGGCATGTCGTGTCCTTTTAGGGCAGCTTTTGGGGCAGCTTGTCCACCTTTGGTCCCCAGCTGTCACTCAGCTCTCACCTGTGGCTCCTAGTAGCTGTAGCATGCACAGCGGCCACACTTTGGGCAACAGCTTTGACATGCTGGCCAAAACAGGTTGAGAGTAGTCGTTGGGTCATTGACCTTCAGTGAGATTGGGACTTGTCTGTCCCGAGCATGTGAAGATAGATTCCAGCGGATTGAACAGACAAAACCTAGTAGAAGAGGACAACGCTCATGAAGGCAGTCTCTGCAAGCAATGTGGTACACTAAAAGCATGGTAAGACATGAAAGACGTCCTGGTCAACCACAGCACCCAGCCAATCTCCAACTGTCTCGACTCTTGTCCTATTGGAGCAAGATGGAATCTGGGAAGGAAGAGTGAGGCTGACCACGCACACATCTCCCTCACTTTAATTCAATTCACGGGCAAGTCCTGACATCCCAGATGTCAAGGTCCTATTTGAATACGATGACTGAACATCATCCTTAACTTGTTATGTACAGTCATTTTGTGTTGCATTTTTGCTGATAAATAAATGAAGGGAATAAAGGGAAGCAGTGTACCCCCTCCCATATTTGGGCATACCAGGTGCTTTGACAAAAGAAAAAAAAAACACTTAAATAATTCGCCTGGCTCAGTTGGTAAGGGAGGAGAGCTTGTGGCTTAGAGGTTAATACAACTGCCTAATATGTAAAAACAGCAATTTGTGTTTGGAAGATAAGTGGAAACAGCAGCAACTACTAAGCTACTACAGCTAGAATGGATGAAAAATTCTGGAAGAGATGGTTTAAATTCTTCAATCATTCACTTCAAACAACAGTGGCAGTCTCTTATCTTGCTGAGGCTGGGAGGGATGAAGCCTGGAATGGCTTTGGATTGGAGTATCCGCTAATAACCAGTAACATTTGCTTAATAATGCCTTAACAATGACAACCTGCATTAGTGGCATTGCTATTGCTAAGTGATGAAGTCATGTGATGTCCCACTTCATGTTTTTATTTTTAAACTCAACAATTTTCTTCTTTCTGTAACACCATTTCATCCAAAAGAAATAGATTTTCTTTTACAAGGCAGACTAGCAGGATTATGACATGAAAATATCTTTAGTAAGATCTCTAATTTTAGAAAATTTAGTAGCCAAGTTTCATGAAATTCAAATCATGTCAATTACTGAAAAAGATCAGGATCTTCCTGAAAAATAAGTGTGCTTTCTTGAACTGGCATTTTTCTGTCTCCATATATCAACCAGCCTTATATTGTTCATCAGATCAAAGAACACTTTTGGTAATTTACCTTCACCTGAGTAACTTTTAATATTTTTCTCAGAAGTCCTGTCCTGGTGGATAGAGACATCCTTCATCAAATGCCAACTTTCATAAGAAAAAAATCTGTTAGTCACTCCATAAATTGTTTGAAAAATCACCTTATTAACATTTGGGACATAAGCTCACAGCACTATAGTTTTAACCCTATATGCATTAACTTCTATGCTTACAGAAGTTATCAAAAACAGAGATGGGATTGTTTTAATATACAAAGCAATTATATACAAATAATGTGTTACTTTCAGTATTTTCAAATAATCATGGAAATGTCATGGAAAGCATAATTGTCAAAAAGGTGCTTTTTCAAGAGGCAACTGGATTTTCTTTTTTGAAAACGTTTCACTTCTCATTCATGAAGCTTCTTCAGTTTTGACTGACACGGTTCGCAGTCAGAACTGAAGAAGCTTCTTGGATGAAAAGCAAGACTTCTTCAAGGAAAATAAAGTCCAGTTGCCTTTTGAAAAAGCACCTTTGTGACATTCACTGCTGTTATATTCCATGTTGAAAATTTGTAAACCATACTCAGTCCAACACTTTTTAAAAAGTCCATACTATAGTTTAAGTAAAATTCTTGAAACAGTCATACAGACTAGCAAATGGAAATCTCTGCTCAGCAGAAGAATTCAGATTAAAGGGAGTTTACCAGATTCTTCGATAAGTGGTATCTTGTAAATTGCTATGCATTTTTTAACTCTTCTACCTGAAGCTGCTTTCCTGTAAGATCATAATTTAAAACCATTATTCTGTGACATGCACTCTGAGTACATAGAGAATAGATTTAAACTTTCTTCTGCTTAATAATTCTTGAATTATTCAAGTATTATTCAAGTAAGATACTTGAAACCTATACTCATATCTCTCTTTGATAGTCTTCTTTAAAAACTGAACTCACATCGTTCTTTCCATTTCTTCTTATAAAGACTTTGCTTCTAACAACTGTTTATATTCACTTTATTTATTTATTTATTTTATTGGATTTCTAGACCGCTCCCTCTCCCCGAGGGGACTTCTCTTCTTTGTACCTGTTCTGCTTTGAATCTTTCTTAACTAAGCATTTAAAGGTGGTATCTGAACTGTGCAGGATTCACAGTGGAATTTACTCCTCTGCAATTTTACAATGCTTTCCTTTGTGCAGATATATCCGCATCCTTATATAACAGTGAAATACCAAGAGAAATATATTAAAGCCTTACAACAGTAGCTGCTTAGAGAAACAGTTCATAGTTAAAACTATGAACTATTGGAAAGAATTGAAAACTATGTTTGAAAACATTGAAAACATTGAAAACTATGAACTTTGGAAAGAATTTTGGCAAGAATTGTAAGAGAAATACACTGAATACATTGTTCACTTTGAAAATCCATCATAGAAGTGGTGGGTTTCCAAATTTTTTATACCGGTTTACTCTCTTGTGCTCATGTGCATGCAGGAAATATTTATGGCGATAACAGAGCAGCATAATTGACAGATAAATAGGCAGACTAGAAATTGATAAGCATGCAAAAAGCCATCATTGGGGTGTGTTTACCTGCTTTTTGGCTTTCATGTTTTTGCTAGAGAACAGACCTAGATTCTTTTTTTATGTAGTCCAGGACGTTCCATTATAAAACTGCTGATGATATCTCTGCATATTTGGAACGGTTTTAATTATGTAAATTATATAAAGTTATGTAAGTTACAAACAGGGAATCCTTGATGTTCAACAGTTATTTAGTTATAATGGCACTGAAAAAAGTGACTGTTTTTCACATTTAATGACCATTGCTGTATTCCTCTTATTCATGGGGTCAAAATTCATATACTTGGCAACTGACTCATATTTATGGCAGCTGCATTGTTCCAGTGTCATCATCTTTTCTGACCTAACAAACAAGCAAAGTCAAAATGGGGAAGCCATATTCAATTAACAACCATGTTACTAAGTTGACAACTGCAATAATTCACTTAACTGTGGCAAGAGTGTTCGTTAAATGAAGCAAAACTCAACAAATGCTTTCGTTAGCAACTGAAATTTTGGGCTCAATTTTAGTCGTAAGTCAAGGACTACCTGTAAAGCCACTGCTGCAGCTTCACTGGACACTACTAGTGGTTAATTTAGAATAAAATATTTTGCTTGTTGCTAGGTTGTGGCCCATTTCTTTGACAAAACATTTTAAAATTATTATTTATTTCTGTATTTTGTGCTCATTAATTATTTAGCAAAAGAAATGATGACAGTGAGAAATTATAACATCATTGTTCCTATATATTTGCAAGTAGAACCAAAAGTATAAAAAAGTCTGCATTACCATTATTTTTCCTCTCCTTCCTCCTTTTAAGTTTTGGAGGCATTGAGTTACAAAAAAAATGTACTACAGAAGCAAAAGCGATTGCTTCTGAGAAAATAATTTGGCTAACATTAGCATATAAACATAACTGAAATTGAACGGTTCACTCAGTATAGCCAGCTTTAGACACACTGAGAATATCAATACACAAAAGTAACACTTATGATGAATAAATTGATTTTCTTGCTTCTGTGCATCAGGTAAAAAATGATTTGATTATGTATTTATCTCCTAAATGGAAACTCGTTAGCAAAATTTCATTTCATGCTTGCTTGCATCTGCAAACTTTTTTCTCCAATGGAAAAAGTGTTTCATTTAATTTTATTTGTTGTTGCCAACCATTGTGTTTATTTTGAAAAGAGGTTATCATACAGAATGCATACCTAAAGTATCTCTGAGGCATTATCTTCAATTATAATGATACAGCTTTGGATTTTTTCCCATTTAAAATTGAGCTTTGATAAGCTTTTAAATGTTAGCCTATTGGTTATAATGTTTCTGTCTCTTTGGCAACATATTCAAATGAGAGGTTTCATACATTTTCTCTCAATAAGAATCGAAAGAGACTATTTAATCTCTGTGTTTGTCTTTTTCTAGCGCACACGCCCACATACACTGACACATAAACACACACACACTGTGTAGACATACAGACTTCATAGACAGGTACAATTGTATCTGTTCTGCATCTCCTCCAACTCATTTCAGTGGGACTCGTACAGGAAATGTTACTGATGAATCTTTGTTCAAATCCATACATTTATAGTTAAAGCCATCTACATAACTTTGCATTACAAATACAAATTTCTTACAGTACATTTCTATGATGGGCTGGCTAATCGTCTCCTTTGTCAGGAAGACTTAACTTAGGTACTGTAAAGAGGACTATGGAGATTCTCAATCATCCAGGTTTGTCCCAAAGATGCTTTTTCAAAAGGCAACTGGACTTTGTTTTTCCTTGAACGCTTTTTGCTTCTCATCCAAGAAGCTTATTCTGACTGAATGGTGGGGAATGGAAGGATTTATATTCCTTGCAGTCATCTGGTCATTACCATTCTTTCTGAGAGTTGTTGAGGCCACTTGAAAGTTGATCTGTGTCCTCAGGTTTGCCTGAATAGAAAAGGTGTGGAAACTTTTGGAACTACTGAAAGGCTGTGTGGTGATAGGTGAAAGGAGATAGGTGGTTTCATATCCCTCCCCCTCTGTTGACACCTTTGGGTATTGTATGGATGTATGGAGGTGGCCACTTGACAAATTAGCATTATTTTGCCTCATACATCCTCACGGCCGATTCGCTCCCACAGAGAGGGACTTCTCCGGGTGCCGTCCACTAGACACTGTCAGCGGGCGACACCCAGGGGAAGGGCTATCTCTGTGGCGGGCCCGGCCCTCTGGAACGACTTTCCCCCCAATATTAGGACGACCACGGCCCTCCGCTCCTTCTGTCTTAAACTAAAAACTCATCTTTTCTGTCTGGCCGGCCTAGAATAGTCTCTCTGTCTTTGGGGTTATACTGGGTAGTTTTAGTATAGTTCAGTTTTAATGGGAAATTTTAGCGCAGGTTAGGTTTAATTTGTTTTTAAGAAATGTTTGTATGTATCTAGTGTTTTTATTCTACCTGTGCACCGCCCCGAGTCCCCATGGGGAGAGGGAGCGGTTTATAAGTATTACATTATTATTATTATAATTATTATTATCCCACCTCTCAGGTGAACTATCTTCTCCCCCTCTGCCCATCTTTTAATTCTTATTGTACTTTCCAGGTTTATATTTTATTGCTTTGTTGTTGTTATGTTTACATTTATTATTATTATTATTATTATTATTATTATTATTATTATTATTATTATTATTATTATTATTATTATTATTATTACTGAAAGCCACTCAGAATAACCCCACAGCAGGATGTACAGCAAATGAACTTAACAAACAAACAAATAAACAAACATACCACCTTTCAGTAAACAGCATTCCTGTGAGTTCATGTGCAGTTTTGAAGGTGTAGAAAGAATTCTGGAGAAAGAGTTGAAGGCAGAAAAAAAAATCTGGGAAATCTGAGTGCTGGTTGTCACTCAAGGAGCCCAAAATAGATTAGAAGATCTGCTGTTGTGATTTATGTCTTCATTTACCAAATTTATATAGCAGCCCATCTCACAAAACAAACAACTCTGAGTGGTTTACAAAACAAACAAACAAACCCTGGTTCCATCAATATTTGAAACACACCAATGATGTCACAATATCATGACATATTGTATTTTGGCATGTATAATTTTAATTTACTGTTACAGTGAATTATTGTATTGATTCAAGTAAACCTTTTGTGCGCCTTAAGTTGACAGAATCATTCATAAACAGAATGTATCTTTAGAAAGCAGAGCTTCTCTGTAAGAGGAATGGTATTCATTCAGTTAGATATTTCATGTATTATTTGTTTTATTTAACAGTAGGAACGTACTGCCTTACATTGCAGTACATACATCTTTTGTAGCATTATCAGTTTAGATGCTTTCATTAATAGATTAATATGCAGCCTGAGACATGTTAATTAATTACCATGGAGTTCCATATATTCAGATACTCAGAAGCCTCAGTAACTTTTTTTGTACCAGTTCTGGACTACATATAAAATCAGGTAGAAATTACTAAACTAAACAGCCTCTTGATGCAGGTGAAGAAGAAGAATGCAAAAGTAGGCTTGAAATTCAACATTAAGAAAACAAAATCATGGCATCTGACCCTCTCAATTCCTGGCAAATAGATGGGGAAGAAATGGCGGTAGTGACTGATTTTATTTTCCTAGGCTCCAAGACCACTGCAGATGGGGACTGCAGCCAAGAAATTAAAAGACGCTTGCTCCTGGGGAGGAAAGCTATGGCAAATCTAGATAACACACTAAAAAGCAGAGATGTTACCCTGCCAACAAAAGTGTGTATGGTCAAGGCTATGGTTTTCCCAATTGCAATGTATGGCTGTGAAAGTTGGACCTTATGAAAGGCTGAACACCAAAGAATTGAGGCCTTTGAACTATGTTGCTGAAGAAGATTCCTGTGAGTCCCCTGGACTGCAAGGCAATCAAACTGGTCAGTCTTAGAAGAGATCAATCCTGACTGCTCTTTAGAAGGCAGATCCTGAAAATGAAACTCAAATACTTTGGCCACCTAATGAGAAGGAAGGACTCACTGGAGAAGAACCTAATGATGGGAAAGATTGAGGGCAAAAGAAGAATGGGACAACAGAGAATGAGGTGGCTGGATGGAGTCACCAAAGCAGTAGGCATGAGCTTAAATGGACTTCAGAGGATGGTAGAGGATAGGAAGGCCTGGAGGAATGTTGTCTATGGGGTCGCGATGAGTTGGACACAACTTCGCAACTAACAACAAGAAAATAAAAATAGGTGGTTTCTTGAAAGTCTGTGGAATCCAAGCTCTTTGGGAGAACATGTTTTAGAACAATTCTGAGTAAAACAACAATTCTAAAGCAATAGGTGTTGTGGAAAGTGACTTACAATGCCTGGTAAATCTCACTGGTATTTTTGTAAGGTTTATAGTTGAAATCAGGATTGTCTGCAGTTCATAAATGAAATCTTTTTTACCCAGACCAAATACTTTTCACCGCTGCTCATTAAATCCTTTTAAGATGATAAATATTATTGCTTCTTCCCTACCTGGTGAGATCAAGCATAAGGAAATAGCCTTTGAAGATAAATGACAAATCTGTTAAAGGGACCACAGAGTCTATAGCCAGAACTTATATTCTGTGTCCAAAAAGACACCAGAACAAGTTTTAGCTTAGCAAGAAAAGACATATGTCATGCATTTTGATCCCAAACAATATAAACGAAGAGCTAAATTTAAATGAAATCATATTTATTTGGAGACTTCTTACAAATAATGTTTTCAGATAATGCACAATTAACCAGTGCAATCCATTACAAAACAAGATTAACATGGATGGCTTAAAAAATGAAGTAGATTAATTCACGGGCAAGTTTAATAAGGGCTATTCAATTTAACAACTCTTGGTTTTTCTAGGTCAGGGGCACCATGCTTCCAAATATGCATTCCAAGGAATAAGGAACAAAGGGTTATTTTTTTCATTTTATGCTAGTGATCCCTGAAGGAACCATTCCTGTTATGTAAGTTGTCACGTCCTATTTGGTCTGTTATGTGGATTGTCACATAACCAGCTGGAGCCAGGCTGGCTGTAAACAGCTGGAGCCAGGCTGGCTGTAAACAGCTGGAGCCAGGTAAACTGTCACGTACTAAATGGCTAGTGGGCAACTGTAGCATAACAAAGGACATTCCTCATCAGATAATTAACTCTGATCATGTACTGACTATGCAGATAGCACAGGGAAAGGAAAAACGCTGATAGGCAGAGAAGATCGAGCACAAACAGAGTAGGAGTTGGATTCAGCCAATAAGAAAATTTGTGTGTATTTCCTTGTTCCTTGGACGTATAATAAAAGAGAGCTTTGGATGTTTATCTGGGCTCTCACCCGCGAAATTTGAATCTGATGTCTTCCTTCGTGAGAGGCCACAGATCCCTCCAGAGGTGTATAGTTCATCACTGCAAAAAATAAAATACTGGATTAGGATGGACCTCAGTAGGACTATCCAATTCAAGTTTTCCAGCCTTTAGTAACATAAAGAATTGAAACTGCTTAAATAGCAATGGAGGTCTTTAGTAAAAGTCAAACTGAATAGTCAACATGAACTAGACCTTTATTTAAAACCAGATTTAATAATCAATTCATTTATATGAACAATAAATGTAACAGTGAAGTATCTAAAAGCTGAGCTGAAGACAGATCACTTTATAGACAATCTACTTGTGTTGCTGATGAGTCTATACTAACTTGATAGCACTTGATCAGAAAGAAATGTGTTTATCAAACATTGGACACTCACTAATACTGTATATTATATAGGGAATTTAATGAAAAATCAGACAAAGCAAGTGTCATTGGCTTGGATGTGTCTTTCTTTCTTTTGGTGGGACTATGAGTATCTATCATATACCAAACTACCTTAGACTATTGGTCAAACTATCTTCAATGTATTATGAATAGTGGATTTGTCTGATGGGGTTCAAACTGTAACTTTCTCAAGCTTTGTCTGAAGAAGTTGTCTCAGCTGTTCCGTTACAAAATATTTTAGGCTTTATAACACAGGTATCAAACTGGTGTCATCATGTTGCCATCATGTGACATTTTGCAACTTTTTCCCTTTGCGGATTTGGGGTGGGCGTGGCATGCGTGTGCCACATCTGATCCACGGAAGATCAGCATTTCTGAACGGTGCACAGAATCTTTTCATGCTATGGAGACAATTATGTCAATGTTTCCTATGCCAATCTTTCCCATGATACAGGGTCCTTTGAGGCAGGGGTGAAATTCAGCAGGTTCTGACAGATTCTGGAGAACCGGTACCAGAAATTTTGAGTAGTTTGGAGAACCGGCAAATACCATCTCTGGCTGGCCCCAGGATAGGATGGGAATGGAAATTTTGCAATATCCTTCCCTGTGGGAATGGAGATTTTGTAGTACCCTACCCATGCCACGTCCACCAAGCCATGCCCACAGAACTGGTAGTAAAAATAAATTGAATTTCACAACTGCTTTGAGGGCATTTTGCTGTGAGTGAGATGTAGACACGTCCCATGTTTTCACTCACTGTAAGCCAGTCACCTCCAAACTGGACACTCTACAGATATCAACTCCCCAAATTCTCCACAACGGCAATGCTTGCTGTGGGATTATCTGGATGCTATTCGGCTTGGATAAAGATTGTCAAAGGCTTACAGTGAGTGGAAAAAATGAGACATGTTTTCTACATCTCACTCCCAGCAAAATGCCCTCAAAGGACCATGTATCATGGGAAAGGTTAGCATAGGAAACATTGACATAATTCTCACCATAGCATGAAAAGATTCTGTTCAGATAGTTTTCATTAATTCATTCTGGAGTTTGTAATTATTATATATTCCCCATCCTCTATACCACCACTACCCAGAACTTCCAAAATATCTTCCCTCTACACAGTGTTACTCTTACACATATTGTATATCTACAATATACATTTATTTATTTTATTTTATTAAATTTATACCCCGCCCTTCTCCTAAAAAAGGACCCAGGGCAGTGCACAGGCATCATTAAAATCATACAAAATACAAAAATACAAAATTATTAAAAAACTAATTAAATATTCCCTGTGCTAAAATTAATAAAGCTCTAAAATTTAAAATTATCCCTATAAAAATCAGAAACGGGGTTATGCTAGGCCGGCTTGTTGGAATAAATAGGTTTTAAGACGTTGGCGGAAAAGGCGGAGGTCCATGATGGTGCGTAGATCGGGGGGAAGGTCGTTCCAGAGGACAGGACAATATGTGTAAGAGTAACACTGTGTAAAGACAATAGTATCTTTATACTTTTTGCACTATTTTCTATACTTTTGTTGCTTAGGATTTCTTCTGTAAGCATCATCTTATAACAAATTTTAGAAGAAATGACATGGACTTGTAAAAATAATCCTGCCTGCAGCCAGATTCCTTGAGGCTCACAGCTGCTTATCCTTATACAATGCAGTCAAAAATGGAATTTGTTCTGAGCATTACAAGCAGGGAAATTAACTACAATGACAAGTGAAAAATAACAGTAAAGCATAATTTCACAGAACTGTAAACATCTACATTTTTGTTTTCAATTGATTGGCTCATGATTTGGCATATTCTGTTTACATTGATATGCAATCATTATCAATAGTCAGTCTTCAATACACCACAAAATGCTAAGTTTAGTTTTTGCAGATGATGACACCAGATGATGATGATTGTAGAAGCATGTTATTTCTTTTTAGAATTAAAATTTCTCCACATCTGCAATCATACGTTACAGGCAGAGATATTGTAGTATTGTAGCATAAAAGAAATGTGATTAACGTATAATAGCTACTCTGAATTCAATACATAAAGTGAACACTTTATACCAGCAACAAGAAATGGCACTGTTTTGTTTTGTTAGTTTGTTTATTTCGCATTCTTTTAGGGTGCTTCAATCATTCCACTGCAAATATCTTATAGCATAAAATACATAGAATATATTAGAGCAATATAAAATTTATCCAATTTTACCACAATAGGGCTAGCAACATATATTCAAAATCACAATATAATTATTTTACACTGTAGAGAAGCTTTTTCAGTGATGGTAAATTGATGTAAAGATTTCTTAAAAAGTAAATGCAGGCAAATAGGAGGTTATTTTATGGATGGCTTCAGTGGCAAATTAGCTGTCTTCCATATCTCCCAATAAGTGGAATTTCTTGAACCAAATGACTTGGTGTGATGGAAAAATAATTAGATATGGAAAGTAGAAAAGGTTAAAATTATTTTTGCTAAATTTAAAATTGTTACTTTATGATTGTGTTCATTTTATTCTGTTGATGATAAATTCCATAAGTTGAAGAAACAGATTGTTTGTTTGTTTGTTTGTTTTGTTTAACATTATAGGAACAGTTATTGAACATATGTTCCTTAAGAATAATATGTGAACATTAAAGAAGTTTGTCTAATACTTAAAACAATGAGCAAGGTTACCTGGAAAGTCTTTCCATATTTAAGCCATGCTGCTGTGTCATTCTGTTCTGTGTTTTTAATATTATGTTGAATCTCATTTGATGCATTTTCATGCAGAAAATTCTTTTTTTTTATATTGAAAAAGTTTTATTGGTTTTTACAAATTTTGTAAGGTAGGGTAGGGGTAGGGTAAAATACAAAAATATTTTGAGAACTTTCACGTCGAGGTCGTCGGCCCCCCCCAGGGCTGCATAATAAGACATTGATAATACATTTTCCAATAGTACTGCAAGGTGAAAACAAATGCATACATCATAAATTCTAAATTCTATTCTGGCAATCGTGTACAAACATCCAGATAAAAAGTTATACTGTATTAATAAAAAGCAAAGTCATTTTTTAGACCTAAGTCTCTTGGCAATTGTATCTTCTTGTTCTCCTTCCTGGCCCCCAGCGGGCGGGGCCGTGGCCCCCTCCGTCCCCCCTGGATCTTCCCCCAGGATAGAGTAATGTTTTTTAAGAAAGGCTTCCGCCTCAACAACTTTTTTAATCCTTGCTCTTCCTTCATCTCAGAACACCAACATCCCTTCTGGCATCGCCCACTTAAACCAAATCCCGTGGTTAAATAATTTTTTAGATAAGAAGGAATACTTCCTCCTCACCTCTCTAATCTTTTTTGGGATCTGTTTTAAGATGGCGACTTCCTTTTGTTGGTAAACTAAAGGCCTGTCTCTTTGCGCCTTCAAAATTCCCTCCCTGGTCGACCTTCTAACAAATTTAATATGTATCTCTCTGTGTACTTCATTTAACCTGGCATATGTTGAATTAATTCTATAGACTAGGTCAATGTCCCCCCTGATCTCCTCTTTAGGTTTATGTAAATAGTCTGCTAAAATTGTACTCATGAGATCAGGAAGGCATTCACCAGTTTCCTCCAAAATATTCTGAAATCTTAAAAAATATGACATTCTTTCAAAATCCATCCTAGACATATGACCAGACAAAACTGCAATTCCAGTGTTGACATTTTTAAGTTCTCCCTTCGCCCCAGCCAACCCCACTTCCAGCTCCTCGGACTTCTGCGTGTTCTCCATCAATTTTTTTTGTGTTTCCAAAAGTTCAAGTTTAGAGCTACACTGGTCTCTCCTCATCGCTTTAATTTCCAGCACCAAGGAGTTTAATGCTTCCTCCATCGCCGTCATTCTTTGTTCCAGTCCCGAATTTTCTGGTTGTTTTGAAGCCATGATAAGCTATTATAATCAGTGCCACTAAAATGGCGTTTTTTGGGTGCGGCTGCTGGAGCCAGTCAGGAGAAAAAAGTTCAGCTCAGAGTTGTAACCAGCTGTAGAGCCCAGAGAAGAAACAGTTCCACAATCAATTGTTAAAAAAAGAGAAGGTATTCCAGGGAAGGAACCAGTTATTCCAAAAAAAAAATTTCCATTAGTAAAGAGAGACAGTCCAAATTACAAAGAAATGTTGGTGATTTTCCATAAAAAAATAGTCATTCAGGAACAAAGAGGAGCCATCTTCCACCGCCCAGCCAGGCAGCCAGCAGGAGAGAGTAAAAAAAGAAATTTTTTCAATAAAGCCGGACTTAGATACATTGTATAGAAACAAGCCGCAAATCACTTTCACTCGTTCCGCAAAAGTCCGGATGAGAAATATCCACTTCCTCGCAACGAAGAGCCATTTCTAAACACCGCTGTTATAAATCCGAGGAGGGGTTTAACAAACACCCCCCTCCATGTCTCTTCCAGTCCAAGCCGCCAGCAAAAAAAAGTTTTAAAGTTACTTACTCTCCGCCCTGCATCTCAAGCCCCGGCAAAGCCATCCGACCTGAGCGCTCCGTTCTCTCCGAATCCATTATTTACTGCCGTCCTCCGTTGGCGAAGGGAACCAAGCCCCCCGCAGCATGTCTTCTTCCACCTGGACCGAAGACAAGGACCGTTCCTCCAGCTGCCGCCAGCAGAACCAGTCCAGGCAAGCCAGCCCTACGGAAGGTCCCCCCCAAAAAGAAAAAGGGGGGGGCACCTCGCCCCGTTAGGGGCAGGAAAAAGAGCAAAACGGCGGACGAACCCCAAGGTTCATCCGTCGCCGCCAGAAGCTGGAACAGGAAGTCATGCAGAAAATTCTTTAATTCTTTTTTCTTCTTGTAATGTTTATTCTGTATTTGAAAAATCCCTATTTTTATAATGTGAAGCCGAATGCTCTAGTCATATTTGATGGTAAAGAGTTAGATTTTGTTTTGAATTTGGGATTGGCATAAAGTTGGTTGCAAAATGAATCTGGTTTTGAGAAAGATAGCAAGTGCCCAGTTTGTGCATTACTGAAAAGAAGTTGCTTCCATGGAATTGCAAATATATGCATATGCCTACTTGACTAGCAAATTTTGATCCTAGCCAGCTTAGCTTAGTTTAGCTCTAAAATGATCCGTCTACAGACTTTGTAAATTATCAGCATCTCAGGACCGAGTTAGAGTACTATCTGGAGACATCTAATGATAGTTGTGTTTATTTAATTGACTTATTATTTGTTAATTTATTAGTTTATCATATATTTATGCTGCCATAAATATAGGAAATTTGTCTGCCAGTATGGCTAGAACTAGTATGAACTCCCGTTACTTATCCCAGCTTCTGCCAACCTAGCAGTTCGAAAGCACGTAAAAAATGCAAGTAGAAAAATAGGAACCACCTTTGGTGGGAAGGTAACGGCGTTCCATGCTCCTTTGGCGTTTAGTCATGCCAGCCACATGCTGGCCACATGACCATGGAGAAGTCTTCAGACAGCGCTGGTTCTTCGGCTTTGAAACAGAGATGAGCACCATCCCCGAGAACAACTAGCACATTTGTGTGCTGGGAACCTTTATCTTTATGGCTTGTGGCTGGAAATATTAATAGCTCCAGTGACCCTGAAAAGAATGTGATCTCTTGGTAGTATCACTCTTTTTTTGTAAAATTCAGGGAGGAAAATGAAGTGAAGCAAAAGGTCAAGGTAATCTTCAGCAGTACAAGAACAGTTCACAGCCATAACTGAAAGCAACCCACCTTCCTAGGAACTCTGAAATCATACGTAGAAGACGATTATAATAAATCACTTATTTATAGTTGTGAAGAAAGTTGCGTAGACACTAAAACATTGTGTGTTGGATAATGGAAACTCCTGCTCAGAAAGCACTTCTCTAGTTCCTCAGAATGTTAGATCTTCATGAGTAAAATTGGAAGTGATGATACAACCAAACTGAAATGTAATTTTTTTTTGGGAACTATATTTAAAGAAGAGTTCTTTGGTTGATAAAGAACAGTTGAAACATGGAACATATTATAAGCATGAACCAAGGAGGCTTTGATGTCCTAAACATGGAACTGAAGCATACTATGTATTTTAGAAATAAATAAATTGAGATAAACAAGAATAGTTCACATATACAGCCCAGAGTTGAGATATTAAGACTATAAATTATGTTTTCAATTATACAGATTAAAGTTAGAAGATTTAAGATACTATATGTTATGTATTGAATGTATGTAGTTGTGTTAACTGTGCTAAAGTGAAACTAATCTTTAGATGACCACCAACATTTATATTTGGGCGGGCTTTTTCTAGTTCTATGATTGGCCTTGTGGGCCTAGAGCAGTGGTGGGCAAACTTATTAGTCAAGAGAGCCAAATATCAACAGTACCACGATTGAAATTTCTTTTGAGAGCCAAAAGGTGTGGCCTGTTTTGTGGGAGTGGCTCAGCGGTCATGTGACCGGGTGGGCATGGCCAACTTGGAAAATGTGGTGAAACTCACTTAACGACGGTCCTGCTTAGCAACCAAAATTCTTTCTTTCTTTCTCTCTTTCTCTTTTTCTCTCTCCCACTTTCTTTTTCTTTCTATTTTTCTTTCTCTTTCTCTCTTTTTCTTTTTGCCTCTCTGTCTATCTCTCTCTTTATCTCTCTCTCCTCCCTCCACCCATCTGTCATTCTGGGTGTGTGGGTGTGTCTCTCTCTCTCTCTCTCTGATTCCCTCTCTCCCTCCCTCTCTCTCTGTGTCTCTCTCTGTTTGTCTCTTTCTCCCTCCCCCTCTGTCTCTCTCTGTCTGTCAGTTTCTCTCTCCCTCCCTTCCCCCACCCCCCGGAAGCAGTGGAAAGCCCGGCATGCCGGCCGGGGAGGCCACGGCTGCCTCCTCCCGCAGCGAGGGAGGTGGGCGTGCGGCACCCGAGGCCGCACCCACCCAAGTGCCGCCGGGGCTGTCCGGACGCCACACGCTCACCTCCCTCCCAGCCCTGCGCGGCGGCCAGCCCCGGAAAGCACGGCGTGGTGGCCTCTGCAGGCGGCTGTTGCTGCTGCTGCCTCCGAGCCCTGTGACACACAGCTCCCGCTATCCGAGCGCATCGGGTAGGACAGCCGGCCACGTTTCCACCAGGTCCCTCTTTGGCCCCTTGGGTGCGGCTCTTCCTCTTTCCCTCCCCCCCGCCCGGAGGCAGCAGAGGGCCCGGCATGTTGGCTGGGGGGGCTGCGGCTGCCTCCCCCTGTAATGAGCGAGCGAACGGGCAGGGGGAGCGCCCAGGGCTGTGGCTGCCTGGACATTCCCCCCGCCCATTCGCTCACTCACTACAGGGGGGGCAGCCGCAGCCCCCCCAGCTGACATGCCGGGCCCTCCGCTGTCTCCGGGCGGGGAGGGAGGGAGAGAGGAAGAGCCACACCCGAGGGGCCAAAGAGCTGCTCGTGGCTCACAAGCCGCGGTTTGCCGACCACTGGCCTAGAGTATAAATCACAGGCGTTTGCCTGGAGTTCCTCAGTTCCATTTTTGAGTCAATAAATACTGTTGCAGCAATGCTGGTCTAGTTCTTACCTTCTAAAGTCAGTGATGGACTTCAAAAATTTTTAGAACCTCCTGGGTAGATGTGGCCTGCTTTGTGGGAGTGGCTTCCCGGCCATGTGACCAGGTGGGAGTGGCTTGCCAGCCATGTGACCAGGTGGGAGTGGCTTGCCAGCTATGTGACCGAGTGGGAGTGGCTTGGCAGTCATGTGACTGGGTGGGCATGGCCAACTTGTAAAATGTGGTGAAATTCATTTAACAACGCTCTTGCTTAGCAACCAAAATGTTGGCTCAGAAACTCTGGCATTTGAAGCACGCAAGTCTTAAAGCTATCAGTTACAAGACCCTTGCACCCCTAACCCTTTAGAAAAAGACCCCAGGGGTGTTCAAACCTGACAGCTTTAAGACTTGTTATTTTATTTTTATTTTTTTTTCAAATTTATACCCCGCCCTTCTCCTTGTAAGGACCCAGGGCGGTGTTGTGGATTTCAATTCCCAGAATTCCTCCTCTCATTCTTCATCTTAATGATGTGCAGACGGGCGGTGGGAGGGAGCTCGAACCGGTTCTAAAAGGCACTGTAGATTTGTGGAACTTTTTCTATAGAAGAGGTTAGAACTAGCAGGAACCCACCCCTGACTAAAGTCTATTACACAACACTATATGGGTCAGAAAAAACGTAAGATCAATGTAAGGAACAGATTTAAAGAGAACCTGAGGAGGTTTGGGGTACAGGTAAGAAGCACTTTAAAAATTGAAGCAGAAAACAATACTTTTTTGGGGGGTGGGGAAATCCAAGTTACTTTCAGACCTTGAAGTTATGAAAGGAAGAGAAACAAAGTAAAAAGAATAGGCAAATAATAACAAAATTCCTCTTATAAGCAGAGGAAAATCATAAAAGAAAATGTTTTAAGAATATTACAGAAATCAAAAGAAAATAAAATAGGACAATTCCATTTGTCCATGGGAAAGATGTAACGGAGACAGAAGTCTATTTACAAATAGGATTATGGAGTAATAGAAACATTTGCAGAGACAAGTTCAATTCAAGAATCCAATCCACTGTAAAACAAGGCAAACAAAGCAATGAACCATGCATCAAATAAAAAAGTTCTAACTGTGTATGAAATTTCACTCTGCTGTTTAAAACCACATGAGAAGAGACTAACTGCTTTATGTCAACAAATATTGAACAAGACTTCTGTGTGGCCAAAAGATTGGAAAGATTGATATATATACCTTTACTGAAGAAGGCAGTTGTAAGAGAGTATGAACAGTTTATTCCAATTGCATAAATCCTCAGACAAGGATGGTTTGCTTGACATCTTGCAAAGAAGAATAGAGCATATATGGCAGATAAATAGTTTCAGGAATGTGGGCAAGACTAGTTTAAAGTTTAAAAATATCCTAGAAAAGACCAAAATAATGTACATCCATCTGAAACCACAACTTATAATGTTTTTGTGGTGTGGAGGTAACCATTCACTAAAAGTGTATGAAAGTTTCTAATGAAAGAAATTACTTTTGTTCTCCTTTAGAGCAGTTATAAATGCATTCAAATTTTATCCCCTCTCTCTAAAGTTACACCATAGCTTCCTTATTTCCATAATCTACCCACAAATCATCAACTGCTTAACGAATCAAATCCAAGTGCAAATAATAGATATAAAATTAATTCTAAAACTATGGAACTTGGATGTTGGAATGTAGTAAAAGTATTCTCTTCAGGGATCCTAGCAAAGTTCTCCCACCTCAGACCTGGATGTCCCTAAATTCCATTTCAGCGGTCAATTTTTAGGACCTAAAATTCTCCATTTACTTTACTTTACTTTTACTTTTATTAAATTTGTATACCGCCCTTCTCCCTTACGGGACTCAGGGTGGTGAACAGGCATAATAAAACAGTAAAACATCAGATACAAAAATACATTAAAATACATTAAAACTAATTAAGTTTAAGGGCCTGTTCTAAAAACCAGATAACCATATAAAAACAGTTAATAAAGTCAACCGAAATCAATAAAAAAATTATAATCGATTAAAAGAAAACTACACCAGGCCGGCCGCATGAAATAGGTGCGTTTTCAGGGCCCGACGGAAGAGGCGCAGGTCGGTAATCTTACGAAGGTCGGGAGGCAGATCGTTCCAGAGGGCAGGGGCTGCCACAGAGAAGGCTCTCCCCCTAGGGGTCACCAGCCGACATTGTTTGGCCAATGGTACCCTGAGGAGGCCCGCTCTGTGGGAGCGGACTGGTCGGTGGGAGGTATTCGGTACCAGGATGCGGTCCTGCAAGTAACCAGGCCCCATGCCATGGAGCACTTTAAAGGTGGTTACCAACACCTTGAAGCGCACCCGGAAAGCCACAGGCAGCCAGTGTAGCTCGCGCAGGAGAGGTGTCACATGGGAGCATCTTGAGGCTCCCTGAATCCCCTGCGCAGCTGCATTCTGCACCAACTGGAGCCTCCGGGTGCACCTCAAGGGGAGCCCCATGTAGAGAGCGTAGTCCAGGCGGGAAGTGACGAGGGCTTGAGTGACCGTGCATAGAGCATCACGATCCAGAAAGGGGCGCAATTGGAGAATCAAGCGAACCTGATAAAAAGCCCCCCTGGCCACGGCTGTCAAATGATCGTCTAATGACAGCCGGGAGTCCAGGAGGACACCCAAATTGCGCGCCCTCTCTGTGGGGGCTAATAATTCGCCCCAATGGCCAGCGATGGTACCAGCTGGCTATATCGCGACGCTGGAAGCCACAGCCATTCGGTCTTGGACGGGTTGAGTCGAAGCCTGTTTCTCCCCATCCAGACTCGCATGGCCTCCAGGCACCGGGACATCACTTTAATTATATTTTGATCCAAACTAGGAAAAGAAATCTGTCTGTGGCTTACAAATGAACCTGCACCTAACCCTTTCCATTTATATTTTATGTGATAGCTTCTATTTAAATACACATTTTCAGTGGGTAAAGACAATTGCTTAGTTTATTAGGCTCTCAAAGTCAAATGTAGAGGCTCTATACAGCAGCAACAGCTGCTGCGTGACTCCACATAGAGTGTTAGTGGAGACAAAGAAGTGAATTTTAGCAATTAGTCATCATTTGCATGCCTTCCTCCAGATAACCAAGATGACAAGCTAAGCAGACCAGCCTCTTAACAATATGAAATCTTAATTGAAGTTCAAAGATGTATTCGCTACAACTTTGCCTAATTTCTGTGAAGGTGTAAGCAAGATATAGAAATGTGCATAACTCTTTCTGTTAGTTTGCATTCAATTATTTCTATTCTAAGCTAATAATTGTCATATTATTTAAATTGGTTTGAAAAAAGATGCCAAACAGATAAATGTAGTAAGGACACAAATTCTGGCTAATTAAACTCTGCAGTACATGTACAGTATATATACATACCAGAAAATTTGTGAAATCTAATTCCATGTAGACTGGAGTAGTGGAAGAGGATTTCTCATTGATTTTATGACTACACAAGAGAATGACAAAGGAAACGCAAAATAATGTGTATGGTGGCAAAACAAACAACTCAAAGCAAAAATACTAACAATGAATCCCAAAAGTGCTTTTGCAAGAGGCAACTGGAACTTTTTTTTGTTTTTCTTTCAAGACGTTTCACTTCTCATTTAAGAAGCTTCTTCAGCTCTTGGCTAAGAAGCGAAACATCTTCAAAGAAAAACCAGAAAGTCCAGTTGCCTCTTGAAAAACCACCCTTGGGACAACCATGACCTGGATGACTGAGAATCTCCATAGACACTAACATTGAATGTTTCTATTTGGGTCTCAACTACCTATGAACATCTACATAGGAAAAAGATCACAGAAGACTTAATAACAGCATGAACATGGAATATTCCACATAGTGCACAGAGATAGCTATGATTCAGGGTTGGGTTTTTTAAAAAAGTTGTACATGGCTGGGATTCCACCTTAAGATTAGTATTATTGAGCTTGAAAGAGATTGATAAATCCCAGAAAGTACTGCACCGATCACTTCAAAGTCTTCACACAACGTTCCTTACAAGTGCAGTACCAATGATATGTATACATTGTGTGGGTGACCTACCTGTGCCATGTACACGCCACGCAAATGTAAAAGTGCAGCTCTTCTGAGTGTTTTCCTCACTCGCTCACTCGCCCCTCCCTTTCACGACTCCTCCCACCCGGCCCCCATGCTTCTACGTCATCATCATAATGGTCGCCCTCGCCATAACGGTCGCCCTCCTTGCCACCAGCCTCCTCCTCCTTCCATGCCTCTGACCTCCTCGCCCTCCTCCTCCTTCGGGGCCTCTGACATCTCACCTCCTCTAGCCTCTGACCTCCTCGCCTTCAAGGCCTCCAACCCCTCGCCCTCCGCCCCCTTCCAGGCCTCCAACATCTCCCTGCCACCGCCGCCACCCTGCACCTCTTTCCGGGCCTCCGACCTCTTCTCGCTGCTGCCTTATTTTTTTTTTAAATTTTTTTATTATATATTAGTAACAGAAAAAAGAACATAAATAAGACATTGGCAAGACAAAGCAAAACTATGCTGCCTTCTGATCAACATTTCTCACCGCCGCCACTTTAGCCACTCTCCTTCCACCTCCCAGGATCTACTGTTACATTACAGTTATACAGATATAGAGAGGGAGGTATCCAGCAGTTAGATAGGTAGTTAATTAGGTAGGTAGGTAGGTAGGTAGGTAGGTAGGTAGGTAGGTATGCACATAGTTAGGTACAGGAACACAAACAAAGGGAGGAATACAATATACAAATATAGGTAGGTAGGTAGGTAGGTAGGTAGGTAGGTTGGTAGGTAGGTAGAGGGATAGAGAGAGGGAGAAATACAGTAGGTAGGTAGGTAGGTAGGTAGAAGGTTAGAGGGAGAAATACAATAGATAGGTAGAGGGATAGAGAGAGGGAGAAATACAGTAGGTAGGTAGGTAGAGGGATAGAGAGAGAGAGAGAAATATGGTAGGTAGGTAGGAAAGTAAGTAGAGGAATAGAGAGGGAGGGAGAAATACAGTAGGTAGGTAGTAAGGTAGGTAGAAGGATAGAGAGGGAGAAATACGGTAGGTATGTAGGTAGGTAGAGGGATAGAGATAGAGAGGGAGAAATACAATAGGTAGGTAGGTAGATAGGTACGTAGGTAGAGGCATAGAGAGAGAGGGAGAAATACAGTAGGTAGATAGGTAGGTAGAGGGACAGAGAGAGAGGGACAAATACAGTAGGTAGGTAGGTAGGTAGGTAGGTAGGTAGGTAGGTAGGTAGGTAGGTAGAGGGACAGAGAGAGAGGGACAAATACGGTAGGTAGGTAGGTAGGTAGGTAGGTAGGTAGGTAGAGGGATAGAGAGGAAGAGGGAGAAATACAGTAGGTAGGTAGGTTGGGGGTTATATGGTGGTTGTGTGTATGTGTTTGTGTGCATAGGTGTAGATCTACACAAAAATTGGTTGGCCATTTAACCAGACTGGGCCACAGCAATGCGTGGCCGGGTACTGCTAGTAAACTGTAAAGATCATAATGTCACATAAAGAAAGATGAAGGAATCTCTCTCTCTCTCTCTCTCTCTCTCTCTCTCTCTCTCTCTCTCTCTCTCTCTCTCTCTCTCTCTCTCTCTCTCTCTCTCTCTCTCTCTCTCTCTCTCTCTCTGTGTGTGTGTGTGTGTCTTTGTTATAACCACAGCTGAGACAAAGATTTCCATTGCTAAACAATGTGATTGTTAAGTGAGTCACACTTGATTTTACAACATTTTTGCCAGAGGGAATTACTGCAGTTGTTAAATGAATTGCAGTCATTAAGTGAATCCAGCTTCCACCCCCCACCCCCCTTGATTTTGCTTGTATTCGCATGTATTTACAGTGGCTTTGGATTCACTTAAGAATTGCAGTAATTCACTTAACAAAAAAAGTTATGAAGCTGAGTGCAAATCATTTAACAGCTACCTTGCTTAGCAAAGTCCCAATTGTGTCAAGGATTAAGTGTAGATCTCTTCTGTTATCTTACAAACAAAAACATGATGGGGTCTGTAAATTCATAAATAACATGGACAAAATTTCCATTTCCATTATCGTTTCCTTCTTTCACCTTTCATGCCATGGTAAAACTCATACTCATTCAATAAAATTGATTGTGCTAGAAGGTTCAAGATAAAGGGAAAGAATACATATATAAAATCAATTTCTTCTACATATGGCAATAACCTTTATTTTATTTAAATAAGGGCTGCTGGCTCATTCATTTGAAAAAAAAATCAAAGTTGCTGTATTTTTCTTAGTTATGATTGTTATTTATTTTAACTGTCAGACTGATCTCTTGATACATTTTGGACCATGCTCCAACAAAGTTGAAAACCACATCGAAACCATAACAGAGTAAGAAAGATCTTTTTCCTTATGTTTGAATCAAGATGAAAGAGTTTTAGCTCTTTTTATTCTGGAGGATATATCAGACAATTTATTCAAAGCCTGAGAATATTTCACAGCTAGGATGTAGTGATAGTTTGCTTGGAGTGATAATAGCTTATCACAATGGGTAGTTGCTGTAGAGGTTAGCTCCAGGAGGATCTTTCCCGACATTCAATGAGAGTGTTGGTCTATACAGGCCTTATAAAAAATGGGCATTTAACAGTTGGCTACTGATGATACCACCACTGAAAAATATTATCATAGTTCGTGAGAAATGAAATGCAAATTGCGCCTGTGGAATTCGTGTTCATACAATTGTACATGCCGGTATTTCTTTATAGTGTTCCTATCAGCTGACGAATTCTTAACAGAATAACAAAGTTGGAAGGTATCATGGAGTTCTTCTAGTCCAGTGGTAATCAACCTGGTCCCTACCGTCCACTAGTGGGCGTTCCAGCTTTCATGGTGGTCGGTAGGGGTTTTGTCAAATACTGAAGCACTTTCCTTTTTTTTAATTTAATTGACTTCCCTACTTTATAATTCACAATTACTGTGGAGCCGGTGGGCGGTTAGAAAATTTTACTACTAACAGAGATACAAAAATGGGCGGTAAGTATAAAAAGGTTGACTCCCCCTGTTCTATTCCAACCTCCTGGTCAAGCAGGAGACCCTATATCCTTTCACTTTATATATTTTATTCATTCTCGCTGTGTAAAAAGAAGTTGGAAACATTCAAAAGTGCTACTCTACTATTTCCCTTCTTTAAGAATGTCATGTTGTTGTTCTGGTGCCATTTTAATTCCTTGTTTATGTGCTGCCTTCATTATCGTTGTGGCTGTAGTTGATCTTTGTCTTTTGCTAGATTTTAATGTATTACCATTCTCACTGCAATACAGTGAGATAATGCAACAATTAATGAACTGAAAACCAAAGTGGCGAAGTCATCTCACCATTCTGCTATTACTTAAAAGCATTTTTATACTTGTTTACATCTATTTTTCTGAAAAGAAGTGCAGAGATGATAATAACAAAACAGTTGACACAGTAGGGGAAATCCAAATTGTCCTGATATGAGTGTCAGATAATTAATTGTTACAGTTGACTTTCTATTAAGGCGCTAATCTGTGTTAATGTACAAGCCAGCCATTGGGTGCTTGCCAAATCTTCATTATTAAGTATGCATGTTTTTGATTGCATATTGTTTTAACTGATTTGTAAATTAATCAGATAATGCAATTATTGAATTATTTAGAATAAATAAACAACCAACCACCAGATCCTTTGACATTTTTTATCCTATTTTTGATGCAATAAAATGAGTGGCTTGAGGAAGAAAACAGTGGGCTTTTTATTCATCATTCTTTTTTAACTTACAAAAAATCATATATTTGCAACTTGTGTTTCTTAAATAAACCTGAGAACTAAAGGTTTAACAGGACAAAGGTTTCAATAAATCTTTGCAATAAATAGCTCACCTTCTGTTTTTCTTTTTGGAAATGTAGCTAGTCCTCGACTTACAACCACAATTGAGCGCAAAATTTATGTTGCTAAGTAAGACAATTGTTAAGTGAGGTTGCCCCAAGTGCTCTGCAAAAACAGGCTACCAAGCTCCATTTTCGGCTGCCATGACCTCCTGAAACCCTCTGCCAATGAAAATGGAACTTGGGAAAGAATTGTAGGAGGCCATGGCAGCTGAAAACGGAGCTAGGGAGCCCATTTTTTGCTGATAAAAGCACTGTGGGCTGGTCATTCGCTGTTTCCAGGTTGGCTCCATAGACCAGGTCTAAGTACCCCATGGGCCGGATCTGCCCCCTGGCCTTGAGTTTGACACCCGTGCCATAGAGGGAGCAGGGCCAATTGGGCACAGTTTCTTTTGTCTTTTGTAAAATGTTTTGTCCCTTGGCACAGATGTAACTATCTTAGATGTAAATTTGTTTATAACATTTTTTTCTCTAAAAAAATACAACAAAAGAGCTGTAGTAGATATACATTAACATGTAAGAAAGTGTTTTAAAACTTATATTTTAACCTGTGAGATTTCATTATAACAACTCCTTAATTCTACTGGGTTTGGGTTTAGTATATTTGCTATATTTGAGGCCATTGAAAAAATTAGCATTATTCCTGCACATTATCTGAAACAAAAAAGCAAATAATCAATTCAGAAGTAATACATCTAATTAGCTAATTAAAAAAATAAAATCTCTGGACAGGAGCTCTACTGCTACTTTCCATATGGTGGTTTGTAATACAGAAATGGTTTCTCATTATCTCATTGCAGGATGTATTTTTTTTTCTTTTTATCAGTCTAACATATCATCTTGGTATTTTCTGGTGGTCTCCTATCAAAATACTAACAATACTAATCAGGTTTTAATCCATTTAGCTTTCTGGATTCAGCCGGGATCAACTAAATACGATCACCATCTAATTGTGGACTTGAAAGTCAATTGTGGAAAATCAAATCAGAAATAATTCAGAAGCATTATGAAGGCATCCAGTTATATTCTGAAATAAGAATTTTTACAGTAAGACTATAGAACGTATGGCTGATGAACAGTTAAACTTCAGTTTCTAAATAAAGCATTTCTATGTCATATATTTGTTATTTGGAAGCAAATTTCCCTAGAGAAGCGCCAGGCACATCCTTGGAGAATTGTCCGATATATATATTTGGACAAAACAATCTTCTCTTTACTGATTTTAGATCAGAGACTGCAGAACATTAAAGCTAACAATATGACAGTACTCCACGGGAAACCCAATGATTTATAATACATGTTCTAAATTTACCCATTCACATGGGTAAATTTCTTGAAGCAATATTTTTAAAATAATTATATAATGATAACCTTTCTCTACAAACAAGCTCTTAAGAAAAGAATAATATCATACTCACATGATGTTTATCTATTTATTTACTTATTTTAGGGAGTTTTATCCTGCCTTTATTATTTTTATAAAAAACTCAAGGCTGACAATATATTGTTCATTCCTCCACCTCCCCCACCCCACCAACAATAACAATAGAATGAAGTGAGTTTGGCTGAGAAAGAGAGTGACTTAGGCTTTTGTGCCTAAGGTGGGACTAGAATTCACAGTCTCCTGGTTTCTAGTTTGGCACCTTAACAACTAGACCAAACTGGCTCTCAAAACAAATCAAGCAATGTTAGAACAAATATCTCACAATATTTGGAATGCGTGGAGTAGTTCATTTCCAAGTCTTATGACCATGACCATGGAAGGGAAAATACACATAAGAAGGAAAAACAACTTTAATGATTCACCAAGCTGGAGGTGATATTGACATGCCTATCCATTGGGTCTTCTTTATTACATGAATGGAAGTAACGTCAGTAATATTGTCATATTTGAGATTCCCACTCCCCTTGCAGACTTAGCAGTGAAAGTCCAAAAGTCACAAACCAATTGTCCTACTAGAACGACCAACAATCTTACTACTGTATGCAGTATGATAACATGCAAAAACCTTGTTGGGAAGGCCAAGGACAAGGACAACCTAGTTCAGCACTCTAAGTGACAATCACACCACGTCAATCCCCACAACAGAGATGCTTAAGGACTTGTAAATACCTGATTGTTTAGGACAGGGGTCTCCAATCTTTGCAACTTTAAGTCTGAAGGACTTCAGCTCCCAGAATTCTCCAGCCAGCTTTGCTGGTTTAGGATATAATAGCCCATACCATTGGAAATTTAGAGAGAAAGAAGGTGCAAAGGATAAATAGGGGTTTGAGAAGGAAGGAGTAATGCATGGACTCCTTGGAAGATTCCTCTCTTTTACAGTAACTGTAGTCTTGGCACTACAGTCCCTTCAGGGAGAGGGAGCGGTTAATAAATCGAATAAATGAAATGAAACAGAATGAATACTGCAATATTGTCTTCACTATCTTTGTAAAAAAAAATCAAGAGTAAGGAAAAGTTTTCATAGTGTAGCTAAGATAATGAAAGAAGTAATTGATAAGGACATGAAAATTCCACCAATTTTGTTAATTTATTAGAAACTACTGATTGCTGGGAAACATGAAGTTTGTATCTTAAAATAGTTTGTCTTTAAAAACAATCATCCAAATTCAGTTCTGCCCAACATATCAATATACGAATTGTTTCTGATGTTGACTTACAAAAGGACACCTAATCAATTCCTATGAAACAGGCCTTTACAAAAATGAACAGTGTTGAATGTGCCCTCCAATGTTAGAGACAAGATGTTCTATATTCAAGAACATTTTATTAATCGCAACTCAGAAGCACAGGCATGCTATATAGCCAAGCATGTCAGTGTGGATCTTTTTGTAAGTTGAACACATTTTAAGGAAATTAAAAACTATCAGCCGCTGGAGTATAAGATTTCACTTTGGAATCAGATTATAAAGGCTCTTTTCTTGTAACATTTGGGGGAATGTGTTTTCATATTTGAGCAAATAGTACATTCTCAGAGTGAAGTGTTATGTCCAGTGGTGGGATTCAAATTTTTTTACTACTGGTTCTTTAGATGTGGCTTGGTGGGCGTGACAGAGGAAGGATACTGTAAAATCTTCACTCCCACCCCTCTCCAGTGGAAGGTTACTGCAAAATCCCCATTCCCTTCTGATCAGCTGGGACTCAGGAGGCCGAGAATAAATGGGGGTGGGGCCAGTCAGAGGTGGAATTTACTGGTTCTCCGAACTACTCAAAATTTCTGCTACAGGTTTTCCAGAACTGGTCAGAACCTGCTGAATACCACCTCTGTCTATGTTGCTTTGAGGACTTCTATATTTAGAAGGCCACTTCACTCGATAAATATCCAGCAGAAGTATTGGGGGGAGGGAGCACATCAAGGACATGATTGATACTTTTAGCAGTGATTTCTTATGGGCATTTTGAACACTTCATAAATGTCCCTTCAAATGATCCATGTAGCCCCTTGTAGTGTTATACTATGCAAATACAAAATAGTCCCCCCCCCCAAAAGAAATAGAGTCTGGGCTAGAAATAGATGTTGTGCGGATTTACCAATAATGGGTCTTTCTGTTTCTTCATTTTTTCTGCCCTCTTTTTGGCAGTTTGATGTCTTTTATGAGCTTTTGCCCATGTAAAATATGTTCTATAATAGATGGGCTGAAATGCTGTAGTTGGCAAACATGCCATACATTAATTCATGCATATAAAGAGCTAACAATCTCTGGAGGATATGAAAGAAGGAACAATCTTTTCATTTCCTGATAGAAAATACTAAACAGATGATAAAAAGCTAAACAGTCAGGATGTGGAATTGCTTCAAGAGTTCTAGTTCTCTTTGATTTCTTTGTTATTATTGATGCCTGATTCAGTAATTGTAATTTGAAAAGCAGTTTTGGGTCTCTTAGAGACAGAAGTGTAATATCAGAAAGAAATATAATGGAAAAGTAAAACTGCCTAAAGTCTTTCTTGTCACCAGGGAAATAGTCAGACTTTCCAAATGTAAACATGAGAGGTGCACAAGAAGAAGATATGGGTGTGTCTCTTCCACCCTTCTGGATTATGCATGAAAAAAGGTCATCTCAAGCATTGCAGCAAAATGAATATGCAATCTTCAGGGACATTCCATGCTACCAAACTATCAGAAGTTCCTGTCCCATTTTTTTTCCTGATAAAACAACCTTCATTTGCAAGAACTGAATATTTATGAGACACAGCTTTTAGGCATATTTGCAGATGTGTAACATGCTCCCCAAATAAATATTTTATAAGCATTTACAAGGTTATGCATTGTAGTTTTATTTTCTCTGCATCGTTTTAGGTGAGCAAAATATAGTGTAGCCAAATACCGAGTTTCAAAGTTCTGGCTTTCTTTAAACAAACAAGAATAAAATAAATTTAAAAAACTAACATAGCAAACTTGTTCTAAAAAAAAAAGGCTATTTGGGAAGATTTGAGATCAATCATCTATTTTGAAATCCATTTAAAGTGGATACTATTGTGCCTCCTTTTGAACTGATATAACCCAACCGAGCTTTTATGCTTAGATGTTGTACATTTGTTTCCTAATACAGCAGCTTCAACACAGCCACCAGAGAGAACATAACAACTGCACAACTCCAACTACCCATCAATCATCTGTGCAGATTGAAGTTTAAAAAATAAAAATAAACAGCATCAATATACAATGGATGAGACAGAAAAAGAATTGAATGTTGTAAGTTGTAAGTACTGTACTGTAAAACATTCTACAAAGTTGTATGACTAACAGCACTCACATACCTATGTGTGTAGGCAATTGGTGATAATACTAAGAGCTAACGATCTATACCAAACTGAAAAGAACAGTCAAGATAAATTAAAACACAAGATTTAGACTTGTCATCTACTGGTCTGAATGTAATTTAAAGAATTGATTTTCATGAGGAATGTGAATCACAGGTGGTATTCAGACATTTCTGACAGATTCTGGAAAACCAGTAGCAGAAATTTCGAGAAGTTTGGAGAACCGGCAAATAGGCTGACCTCACCCCTGAGGCCTCCCAGCTGATCTTCTTTTGTTGCCCTGAACAGGAGAACGGACCTGGAAAGCAGGCTAGTGGGATGAGAAGGGAAATGGTATTTTGCAGTAACCTTCCCCCAGGAGTGGGGAGGGAATGGGGATTTTGCAGTATCCTTCCCCTGCCATGCCCACAAAGCCACGCCCACAGAACCCACAGAATTCTTACAGTAGTAATTTTTTTTAATCCCACCACTGATATGAATAAAGATTGACTTTACAAAATACCTACCCTCCTCTCAAAAAACAGTTGGCAATGTCCTTGGATCTACAATATTATTAGACTGGCAGTTCATGGGATTATCAAGAAAGAAAAACAGCAGCTTTGTCTACAGACAACTAGCTACTGTCTTGCATTAGTCTGGAATTTAAATATAGCACGGTGGACTAAATCTAACACAGCAACTTTCATGTTTGCATTTATAAACTGCTTTTAGTCTTTCTGTGACAACTAGACTAAACAATCAAGCAGTTAAATAAAACGGATTACAAATTTATTCTTACTTATTCTATTGACCTCTTCTTGTTGGCATGGATGCAAAGCAGAGAAATGTATCACTTTGAAAAAAAATAAAAGAGGAAAAAGCCATACTTGCATATCTCAAACCCAAACGGAAACTATAAGCATTTGTCTTAATCATGAAAGAGTCATTGGTCAAAATAATTCCCTGTCAATACTAGACTCAACATTTCGTTAAATAGATGATGTGCAAGACTAAAACAGGACATCTAAAATAGGACAAGTCAAATCCTAGATAAAATATACTTGCTGTGGAGATAAATGGATGGATGGATGAGTATATGTATGTATGTATGTATGTATGTATGTATGTATGTATGTATGTATGTATGTATGTGTCTGTTTATTTGGAGAGAAAGGAGGAAAAGATAATTTTGGGCTAATCATCATAACGACTTTTCTTTTGTGACATTGTTTTATTCAAGCAAAATGAACATTTTCTTCTATAAAGCAATAAAAAGCTTTCCAAACCATTAGGACTTGGAGCCAAGGAATGAGATTGTTTATAATTAGTCTACATTACTAATGCATTAAATTGTCATCTTTGTAATATTATGGAATATTAGGCACAAGAGGGAAATAGGATGAGTGACTCCTGGCTATGGAATTGAGATAATGGCTCATTTGCTTGGATTTCCTTGAAAATTAATATCAGTAGTCATAATTTTCAGAGCTATTTCTCTGCTGTAGATAAAATAACAGAATCTTGTGACATAGAATCCATGCTCATTAACTCTGTGCATTTTATATATAAAGTGTTGTCCTTATGACTGGTTCTGAGCTGTAAGTTCTACTATCTCTTTGGAATCATGAATGCTAGCACCACAGTACTTTGTTTAGAGGTATCATCATCTGTCCATAAAAATAACAAAGCTGAGCTGAGCAAACAAGGTCCAAGGAACTAGCAAAAAAGATGGGGACAACCTTCAGCATGGTGTTTTCTGATATTTGAGAGTTTTAAATCTGGCTATTCTTAGCATAATAACTATGAATAGGCAAAGCTGTCCATGGTCTGCATTTTTGAGAATATTCTAATTGTGAACTCAAAGTTCCAAAGATACATACTAAAGGTAAGCTCAACTTATGACCACAACTGTATGCCCAGAATTTATGTTATCTAAGTGAGGCACTTGTTAAGTGAGCTTTGCCCCATTTTATGACCTTTCTTGCCATGGCTATTAAGTGAATCACTGCAGTTGTTAAGTTAGTAGCATGGTTGTTAAGTGAATCTGGCTTCCCCATTGACTTTGCTTGCTAGAAATTTGCAAAAGATGATAATATGATTTGGGACCCTGCAACCATTATAATATGGATCAGTTGCCAAGTATCTGAATTTGGATCACATGACCATATGGGTCCTGCAATGGTCATATGAAAAATGGATGTAAGTCGCTTTTTTCAGTGATGTTGTAACTTTGAACAGTCACTAAATGAACTATTGTAAGTCGACTAAGTGTAGTCCCCAAATTTTGCTTATTTCGGGATTTACAAAGGAATGAAAAGTGAGGATTATTTTAACTATCTGCTGTCACACAGAATGCACAATAATATGTATGAAAAGTACTCTATAATACTTTATGCTAAACAAGAATGGCTGAAATCACAGAACATTGTTGTGGATGAAATGTTTCACTAATTTTTAAGGTAATACAGAAGAGAAAAATATGTATTTTTTCAAACTTAAAAACTTTATGCTCTAGTCTAGTAAACTCCTGTTATCTTCATCTTAGTCATAACAAATGCTTTCACCATTAACATGTTTTGTGTTGACTAACAGTTTTGGTCGCCACGATGTAAAAAAGATGTTTACACTCTAAAAAGAGTGCAGAGAAGAGCAACAGGGATGACTAGGGAACTGGAGGCTAAAACATATGAAGTAAGGTTGCAGGAACTGGGTATGTTTAGCATAATGAAAAGAAGGATCAGGGGTGACATGTTAGCCATGTTCCGATATCTCAGATGCTGCCACAAAGAAGAGGGAATCAAACTATTCTCCAAAGCACTTGAGGGTAGGACAAGAAGCAATGAGTGGAACTAATCAAGGAGAGAAGCAATTTAGGAGAAATTTCCTGACAGTTAGAACAATCGTGGTGATCAGTGGAACTACTTGTCTCCAAGTTGTAAATGTTCCAGCACGGGAAGTTTTTAAGAGGAGATTGTATAATCATTTGTGTGAAGTGGTGTAGGGTATCTTACCTAAGCAGAGGGTTGGACTAGAAGACCTCCAAAGTCCCTTCCAATTCTGTTATTCTATTCTATTCTAGTCTATTCTATTCTATTCTATTCTATTCTATTAACATTCATTTTTCTGTCCATTACTATCAAGGCGGGTGTCATTGATAGGCATCATTTAAACAATTGGCCCCTAACGTCTGCTGAATCTCTCATTACTTTTTGGTTATCTAAGTATTTAGACAGTTTCAAGAATAAGGATAATATATTAATATTCTTTATATAGTTTGGACTGACTACATAAGTAGTAGTAGTAGTAATAGGAGCAGCAGCAGCAGCAGCAGTTGTAATAATAGTAGTGATAATAATAGTAAATGGTATTACTTTACTTATTATGGGAAAGCAATAGACATCTGCCTCTTAGCTCTATTTTCTTATCAGATACTTTCCTGTATTTACTCTGAGAAGCCTAATTTCTGTCTATTCTATGAACTTGTTGTGCCTGAAAAACGCTCTTGCATTGCCTGTAAGATAGTAAATGTTCTAAACAAATGTGCATCTTATCTTGCGTTAGTTATAATGAAACCCACCTCAGTAGACACCCGACAAAAACTGACTCTGAAAGTTCACTGTGGGACTGAACTAAAAATGTCAAAGCTTTAATAATGAATGCCATCCAAGCCTGTGTACTTGCTTAATTATTGTGCCATTCAACCACTATGTAATAAGATGAGAAGTCTCCAGCTGCGCCTTTGGAGGCACTGAGGAATTTTATGAAATGTCAACGACTACTATGACAAGAATTTCATCGGGGCAGAAGAAGTTGATGTGTAGATGTGGTTTCACTTTTAGGCTCACTGTTGAGTGTGTGATTCTCACCATCATAGAGGTGACAGATTGTTTCATGAAGACCACGTTTAATAAGTCTGCCATCAACAACCCGGTGGCTTAGTAGCAAATCAGGGCACAACATTTGAAACACTTGTTCAGTCTGCCCCTCTTGTGTTGAGCTCTCTGGGAAAGACTAGGCAGCTGGTTAATGACTATAATCCCTTAGCTGGCAACATCCAGCACCAAATTAACACAACAGTATTGCTGTCTTTGTTTCAGGAATGTATGACTTGTGGGGCTGAAGGTCACTTTTGACCTGTGAGTGATTTTCCAAGCTCCAATCTAAGAAAAGGTTTTGGTTTTGTTTCCAAATCAAAATTCAAAATCATTTTTTTGAAAAAGCCCCAAACCAAGATTTAAAAAAGTACAGACAAAAATAACATTCAATGTCCTTAAAACAATGTGATTATCTCCCTTGTATTTAATCATTCATTTGTCAAGCTTTTAGTCAGACCCTGGCCCTAAATTTTCCTCTGGCTGAAAGGGATTGAAAGAAGAATGAAACATAAAGCCGCAAGACATTTTTGTTCTTACTAAATTATACATGTGATTATTTCTGTGTCAACCTTTATTCTCTCTCTCATTTCTTGCTAAACTGTCGGCTTATTTGCTTTGTTTATTCAATATTGCATGGCTTGAACTTTTATTATGCATTTGTTCGTTGGCTCTGTAGTTATTTGTAATCATTCCTTTTGTGTTTGTGCTTTTAATTGTTGTATTAATTGGGTAAGTAGTGGTTATAAGCAGTACGGGATGTGTTGAGTGAAATAAATGTTTGTTGAAATAAGAAAAAATGGCTATGTGTCAATGTGCTTCTGCCCACATGCTATCGGGAAATGAGAATTGGTTACATCAGAAGAAACACAAAAGTAAGCTGCATGAAATATGTGTAGTGGAAGAGACGTGAGAGAAAGAATGATTGGAAGGCAAATCAATATAAATTGAATACAAAAGTGAGTGACAATTGAAATGTATTGAAATGCTTTGGTTTACAGAGTGGGAAAGAATCAAATTGCAAAACAAATATAAGGAAGAATGTATGGGTCAAGAGGAAGGGGGAGAAAATCATGACTGGGTTGATGCGGTGAGGTGTTTAGCAAGGGAAATATAAATTTAAACAACAGAACAAAATACAGGCTGGATCAAAAAGGATTATTTTTTAAAAGGAAGAATGGTAATGAGAGCTACTGTATAATAAATAGTGTTGCTGTAATGTAGTCTAGCTTTTTTTGCTATTCTTGATCTTATCTGATACTTTTAATTTATTTTGCTTTCTGTTTCTTACTACCTTTCTGTGTTTTTTGTAATATTATTTACTATAAAAGAAAATAGTTCTCTGTGTGTCAGTTTGTGTGTGTATACCAGTGGTGGGTTTCAAATTTTTTAGAACCTACTCTGTACGTGTGGCCTATTTTGTGGGCGTGGCTTGGCAGTCATGTGACAGGGTGGGAGTGGCCACCTTTTAAAATGTGGTGAAACTCATTTAACAATGCTCTTGCTTAGCAACCAAAATTTTGGACTCAATTGTGATGATAAATTCTTTCTTTCTTTCTTTCTTTCTTTCTTTCTTTCTTTCTTTCTTTCTTTCTTTCTTTCTTTCTTTCTTTCTTTCTTTCCTTTCTTCCTTCCTTCCTTTCCTTTCCTTCCCATTGGGTCACTGGCAGCGGCGGGCCAGATTTACTTCCAGGTACGCCGGTGGAACCCCCTCTCACCGGTTCTCTAAATTTCACCAACCGGATCTCGTGAGTAGGTGTGACCCTGCAGAAACCCACCACTGGTGTATACATACAGAGAGACAGATGTATTGGTATATGTTTTGAGTTTTTTTAAATATAAAATTCTAGAAACAAGGAGACATTGCTGCTTCATGACATCTTCATATCTAGATCTCATCATATTCTTATAGCAGTGGGTTATAATGAAATGCCCTGATCAGAGGTGGGTTGCTCCCGGTTAGGCCCTGTTTGACCAAACCGGTAGTGGCGGTGGCGGTGGCGGGAGGCTCCACCCACCCGCCCAGGCACTTCTGCACATGAGCAGAAGCTTCTGCACATAAGCATTGTGTGCAAGTGTGAGTGTGCACATGAGCACAAGTGAACTGGTAGTAAACTGATTAGCAACCCACCACTGAACCTGATGTGCCTTGAATTTAATGACTGACCAAACTTTGAACCAGAATTTCTGATAGCTATACAATAGATCCTAAATAAAAACAGTTCTTTGAAATAATCAGGCATTTGTTAAAAACGTAGAATGGCCTCTCTTTTTTTTTATCATATCCTGCTTTGGGGGATCCAAAATCACTGGACTATCCAGTGAAACAAGATTTTTGTGAATGCCCTTATTCCCTCCTTCTCATATGTGAACATAAATTGTATCATTGGATCATAAACTCATGACATAAAAAGGCTACACTCAAAAGTTGTATATACATCTGGAAGGCGTCTACCCTAATAATGTTCAAGAAGCTATTAAAGTCTTGGCTATTCTCCCAGGCTTTGGGGCAGAATGATGATTAAACCTCTGTTGCATGGGTTCTTTTGGTTTATATGCTTGTCTTCAGGTTGCTCATGATTTCTAATTCTATTTCTTTCTAATTTTTTCCCATTTTTCTTTTTAATTATAAGACATCTGAGTTGAGCAGACTCTGAACTTTATAAATAATTTGTATAATTACACACACACACACACACAGAGAGAGAGAGAGAGAGAGAGAGAGAGAGAGAGAGAGAGAGAGAGAGAGAGAGAGAGAGAGAGAGAGAGAGGGAGAGAGAGAGAGAGAGAGAGAGAATACTAAACCACCATTCATTGCTGCTTTGGCTCAGCTGCTTGGCTCTTCCTAGAATCAGGGATGAAATAACCTTCTTCCATGGTTAGATTAGCACAAAAGGATGTGTTAAAAAGGCAACATGCTTCAGTTTTTGGGACTCAAATTCCATGTAAGTGATAGGCAAAAGTGGGTGAGGCTACCAACTATCTCTTATGATTTCCTTTCTTTCCCTTCCCTTCCCTTCCTACAATTCTATACATCTGCACAAAACTATCTTTAAGAGAGTTCTTCTCCTCTCCTCTGCCTTCCCCTCCCCTCCTCCATGTAGCAGGGTACCAGGGTGGACAGATTGTTTTTTAGGCATGTTTGTACTCTGATTTAATAAGAACACAACAAATCAATGGAGGTCAAGTTTATCCTCTTTACCACTAGCAATTTCGCTTGTATTGCTCATATGAAATAAAAGATAAAAGATGTACTTTATCCACATTAAGTAAATACATGAATGTAAGAGAGGGCTGGAAATTACCATATTTATTCGAGTATAACGCGCAAAATTTTCTACCAAAAAAAGAACTCAAAGTTTGGGTGCGCGTTATAAACGAGGGGGCGCGTTATAAACGAGGGTGCGATTTTTATCATGGCCGCACGTGTTCAACAACGTTTGCCACTTACAATGCTTGGTCTGAGCCGAGAAAAAGTGAAACAAAATTTTATACCGATTTTAAATCGAAAATTAGGGGGTGCGCGTTATACACGTGTGCGCGTTATACTCGAATAAATACGGTATTTTCTTGCTAGTTTAAGGACCTGAAGGTTTTTTTAAAAAATGGTACTTAGTTTGCATGTACTACCTATCTCTTAAGAACATATTTAGTTAGATATTAAATTCTCAATATTCAATTTTTATCATATTTTTCAAGAAACCATGAGGTTTTTTATTGATGGTAATATTTCAAATGAGCCATATCTGCTCTGTGAACTTCTTTCTTTGCCATGCTAATAGAAATGCCAAGTTTCTGATCAAATGTATATGAAAAGCCCTGGGAATTAATTATTGCAATTATCAACATAGGGGAATTGCAATGCCGATCTATTAAAAAGTGAGCTGTTAATTTGCATTAAACTGCTGATTGCGAGGTCCTGAATCATAAAAGACTAAGTAAGAGCATGACCTCATTGGAAAAAGCCAGATTTCAATAACTGGCACAAAATTTACAGATCTATTGTGTGAAGGACATACTAATTAAATGACTTTAAATGGAGAATAATGACTTTGTGGGAAATCATTTGTCCAAGATGAGCTACTAATATTAGGAAATATTATGTTTTATTGTATTGTCTCTATATAAAAGCGACACTTTACATAGCCTATGAAAAGAGTAGAAAAAGATCTGTTCTCTTGTTATAATCCTATAATAGGATTCTGCAAACCAGGATCTTAAAGGTTCTAAAGAAAAGATCCTCCTTTTCTCCAGGGAATGGCATCATCTCTCAGAACAAGGTATGGCTTTGGGTCATGGATAGTACTATAAAAAAACTAGCTAAAGCTGCCTTCCTCTATTTTTTTCCCCACTGGAAGAAATGGAGAAGGTTAAACATCATATATTTGTTTAATTTTAAGACTGCTATGTCATAGCCATGTAAAGACAAAGAAAGAGAAAAGTTCCTACTACTGGTTAATAAAATTCATTAAGCATATTCTCCATATTGCTATGGATTAACTGGTTGAGAGTAATCTGTTATTCAGTATATGACTTTAGGGCAGTGGTGGGATTCAAATAATTTAACAACTGGTTCACCCAGGGTCAGGTTGGCTGTCATGGGAGGCATGGTCCATCCCCATCTTCCAGCTCTGCCGCACATGCAGGACAAACCTTCTATGATGGTCAACCTGACCCTGGGCAAACCATTTCTTAAATTACCCCCCCCCCCTTCCGCTACTAAAGTGGATCCTGGGTGCTGCACTTGAATGGAGAAACAGGAAATGGAATGGCAGGCATGAGGGAAGGAGGAGGAGCAGGGAGAAGAAAGAGGGAAAGCGGTCTTCTCCTTCTCTCAAGCTGGCTGCTCCATTGCCCATTTCTCCATTGCAGTGCAGCGCCCAGGATCCACTTTGATAACGTGAGGGTGGTGGTGGTGTAATTTAACTGGTGTGAACCGGCTGAATCCCATCACTGATTTAGGGCTACGCTAGCTATGCTGCAAATCTCTAAAGTACTATGAAACCAATTTTTGTATCTCTTTGCTGGGATCTACTGACCTACCATTCCATTTTTATTTTGCACTCCAGAGCTGATAGACATACATAAATTCCTCATCAAGCAGCATATGTCAGGCTGTATACTGGGATTTGTGAAAATAGCTTTCACAGTAAGAAGGGTGGAAGTTCAGTTTACTCAGACTCTCAAGAAATTATAGCAGCCATCCACAACTTCTAGAGACATTTCTCAAATCATTTCCCCGTTGACACAAAATATAAAACTAAGATGGCATTTCAATTTTAAATGAACACTGGGGAGTGGAATGCTGCTAACCGCAGTTTCCTGACGTGATTATCATCGGGACGGGTTCTTCTCAGGGGCCTGCTTGGGAAAAATTCCATTAGTTGCCTTTTCTCTCATGGTTTTGTAAAGCCTTCAGAACTGTGGATGCCTTTAATCTGACCAAGCTTAAGTGAAGGAAAAGCTGATGCTAGAAGCCACCTATTTATGCATTTGATGAAATCTTACTCTGTAATAAAACTTTCATCCCAAAGATGTCACATTTTATTATCAGTTTTGTTCAAGTAATTTGCCAAGTCATATGGGAATTCCAGTAGCCTTTGAAAATAATTCTGATAGATGCAAGTACTTCTCTATTCATTTCAGTAGACGGACCTCATCTTTTTGACACTTGGTTTTTCTATTGTAATCTAGGTGGCATGGTGAACTAGAGGTGAAGACATTCACCTTCCACTTAGAAGGTTAAGAATTTAATCCTAGGCAGGAGCAGATGTTTCTCTATCAGAATGCAACGAGAAAATATCTGCTGTGAACTTCACATAGATGTCAGGAAGGGCACCTGGCCAGTAAATACTCCATTCAGTCACCTCAACTATACTCCAAATAAAGGGATTGAAGGTCATGAAAAGAAAAAAATATATAGGAACTCTAGGTAAAATATGTTGGATTGAAAAAGCTAAATTTCCTATTGCCAGGAAACACATCTACTGACCTTAGGACAGTCATCAGAGGGGAGAAAAATAAGAAAAATAGTGTAATGTATATTAAATAAAATAATGATGGTTCCATTTCTATCCTGACTCTAGCAAATAACTTTTAAAATAACATTATTTCATGATGGGACTATTGAGGAAGTACAATCCACTCCAGGACTTTGTTTTTATTTTATTTTGTTGTGATATATATGGAGTCCTGATTCTTATCTTCCCATTAGCTTACAGGCAGATCAATCACATATATGTTTGCTGCACTTGTTTACAGCTTTCTCAAATTGCCACTTCTTTAGTTTCTTCATTCATCATTTTGGGACAAAAAAAATCATGCAATTTCCCACCTTTTCCTATTTGCTTCACTGCTTTAAATGGGCCACATAGTTTTTCTTTTAGAAAATAAATGCATCTTTCGAAAGTTAGAGAGCCGTCAGGCTAGTTAAGGGATCAGACTAGTAACCAGAAGACTGTCTGGTTTCTAGGAGGTGAATCCTGGTCCCACTTTAGCCATCAAGCCAGTTGGGTGACTTTTGGCCAATCTCTTTCTCTAGGAGGGAAGACAGTGGCAAAGTACTTCTGGGAAACCTTACCAAGAAAACTGCAGAGAAACGTCTAGGTAATCTCTGTGAATTGAGCATGATTGAACAGAAGGAAAAAAGTAAACAGTTCAGCTGTGCCCTTATATTTTCAACAAATGACTTTCTTCCTTTAGGAATGTATCAGATTAAGCAGACTCGAGTTATAAAAATTATTTCTTGGCCCAAGAGAGGACCTGTGGCCATAAGGGAGCCTGATACTGAGCTACTCAACATCACGTGAAATGTTAATACCACTTAATAATGCCACACTTGGAATACTGCATCTAGTTTTGGTCACCATGATGTAAAAAAGATGTGGAGACTCTAGAAAGAATGCAGAGAGAAAAGCAACAAAGATGATTAGGGGACTGGAGGCTAAAATATATGAAGGACGATTGCATGAATTGGGCATCTTTAGTTTAATCAAAAGAAGGACTAGTGGGGACATGATAGCAGTGTTCCAATATCTCAGGGGCTGCCACAAAGAAGAGGGAGTCAAGCTGTTCTCCAAAGCACCTGAAGGCAGGACAAGAAGCAATGGGTGGGAATTAATGAAGTAGAAAAGCAACCTAGAACTAAGGAGAAATTTCCTGACAGGGCAATTAATCAGTGGAACAACTTGCCTCCAGAAGTTGTGAATGCTCCAACACTGGGAGTTTTTAAGAGGAGATTGGATAACTATTTGTCTGAAGTGGTGTAGAGTTTCCTGTCTAAGCAGGGGGTTGGACTAGAAGACCTCCAAAGGCCCTTCCAACTCTGTTATTCTGTTCTGTACTTTCCAGGCTACGACAATTGAGGGCAAAGGAGAGAAAGGAAACAAGAGGATCTCATGGTTAGCTCTTCCCTACCACAGTCACCACATTGATTTGAAATCCATGACTAGCTGAAGAGAAGGAACAACACTATACCCAATCATGCTAGACCTGACTCCTCTGTAGTATGTAGCAAGTCCTTGAAATGCCATGGTTCCCTTGTGCATGGGATCTAGCAATAGCAATGGCATTTAGACATATATCACTTCACAGTGCTCCAAAGCCCTCTCTAAGCGGTTTACAGAGTCAGCATATTGCCCTCAACAATCTGGGTCGTCATTTTACCTAACTCGGAAGGATGGAAGGCTGAGTCAACCTTGAGCCTGGTGAGATTTGAACTTCCAAATGGCAGGCAGCTCAGCGGAAATAGCCTGCAGTACTGCATTCTAACAATTGTGCCACTGCAGATCTGGAAGTTAAGACTTTGAGTTTTCCTAGTGATTGGAGTTGGGTTTGTCTTTGTCTACCATGATTTATCTTACTCTTTTTATTGTGTTTGTTTGTTTATTTGTTTTGGCTGGTTTTAGTTTAAGACCACCGTTTTCAATGCAATAGTGCATTGCAGTGCTATCTTTCCTTGTGGTGTTTTTGCTTCTAATAACTTGTACTAATGCTGTATCATAAAGAGCTGTTGCCTGAAGGGGAAAAGGCTATTGCAATTCACAAATCTTTCTGCAATGGAAACAAACTCTACAATCTAAGAACAAGGAAAGGAACCAAATTTTAAAATAAATAGACCAACATATTTTTTTTATTTGTAAATAGTGCTCAAAGGCTACCAACAGCAATAATACAGCTATATTAAATAGCAAGATATCATAAAAAGCCAAGCAAGTATAGCAATGAAATTAGTAAAAATAAGCATCACCTAATAGGGCTAGGGACTTCAGTCTAATATGGCATGCTTTATGGTTTTTCTAATCCATTAAATACTATAATCCAGATCAATGTTGTTTTTTTAAATCACAGAACTTCGGCCAGGATATGATCAAAATAGAAAATAGCTTTCATTTCTGATTGTGAATTAATCTGAAAGAAATTCTATATCTAAGCAGGAAAAACATCAAAATTATTTCATATGGGGCTCAGATGAAAACCTTTCAAAAGTCCATCTCAAATGATAGAAGAATCTTTAATACCTGATCCTCACAGCATTTTCACAGCTATTTCCCTATTGTTTAATATTTCCTGAATAGATTGAGTTTAGGAGTTTAGAAGTTTTTTCCTTTGTTGTACACTCTAATCCTGATGAAATCTAATTGTAACTCTGACTCAGTGGTAGGTTTCAAATTTTTTAGAACCTACTCTGTAGATGTGGCCTATTTTGTGGGCGTGGCTTGGCAGTCATGTGACAGGGTGGGAGTGGCCACCTTTTAAAATGTGGTGAAACTCATTTAACAATGTTCTTGCTTAGCAACCAAAATTTTGGACTCAATTGTGATGATAAATTCTTTCTTTCTTTCTTTCTTTCTTTCTTTCTTTCTTTCTTTCTTTCTTTCTTTCTTTCTTTCTTTCTTTCTTTCTTTCTTTCTTTCTTTCCTTCCTTCCTTTCTTCCTTCCTTTCCTTCCCGTTGGGTCACTGGCAGCGGCGGGCCAGATTTACTTCCAGGTACGCCGGTGGAACCCCCTCTCACCGGTTCTCTAAATTTCACCAACCGGCTCTCGCGAGTAGGTGCGAGCCTGCAGAAACCCACCACTGCTCTGACTGACAAATGCTCAGTAGAGCATTCTTAGTCATCCAGGTTATGATTGTCCCAAAGGTGCTTTTTTCAGGAAACAACTGGACTTTCCTGTTTTTTTTCTTTTGAAGATGTTTTGCTTCTTATCCAAGAAGCTCCTTCATCTCTGACAGGATAGTGGGAATGGATTCCCTACTATCGTCTCAGAGCTGAAGAAGCTTCTTGGATGAAAAGTGAAATATCTTCAAAAGAAAAGACAAGAAAGTCCAGTTGCCTCCTGAAAAAAGCACCTTTGGGATGCTCAGTAGTGTACTATTTCCAAAGTTTTAGTTTTTATGAAATAAATTAATATTAGCCCTCATCTATACTTTGTTATTGGCATAATCTTGTGTCTTACGTTGTGTTTCTTTTCATTGCATGTTGGTTAATGTTATTAAAATTAGCATTCTTAGGCTTCACACCAGTGGTGGGTTTCAAATTTTTTTAGAACCTACTCTGTAGGTGTGGCCTATTTTGTGGGTGTGACTTGGCAGTCATGTGACAGGGTGGGAGTGGCCATCTTTTAAAATGTGGTGAAACTCATTTAACAACGCTCTTGCTTAGCAACCAAAATTTTGGATTCAATTGTGATGATAAATTCATTCTTTCTTTCTTTCTTTCTTTCTTTCTGACTTCCTTCCTTCCTTTCCTTTCCTTTCCTTCCCATTGGGTCACTGGCAGCGGCGGGCCAGATTTACTTCCAGGTACGCTGGTGGAACCCCCTCTCACCGGTTCTCTAAATTTCACCAACCGGCTCTCGCGAGTAGGTGCGAGCCTGCAGAAACCCACCACTGCTTCACACTTAAGACGAGAAAAAAGAAAAATACACAATCAGATTGATCTTTAATGTTGGTTGTAGTTTTATCACTGTCGTTTCCTAACCTTAGATGTTTTTATCTCTCTGCTTGATTGCCAAGCACATTTCTGCAGGGTACATGGGTGGCATATAAAATGAATAAAACTAAGGGCAGAACCTTATATATTCGAGCAGGCTTTTCAGACATAAAACCAATATATTCAATTCCTATGGTAGGTATTATTTTTACATTAACCCCCTCACGCTGTTTTAAAAACCAGGACTACTCTATAACACATAGCAGAGTCTTTTTCTCCATGTTATTTTCCTGCTGAAAAGTTCTTCTGAAACTAATCTCAACCTGTAGAGAGTGAGAGAAGTAAGAATTAAACTTCCCCATATCTTGCTTTTAGGCCAATCAGTAATAGTTCCTTTGTATATGTTTATAAAGAGATTTATTTATTTATTTATTCGATTTGTATCCCGCCCTTCTCCAAAAGAACCCAGGGCGGCGTACAGGAAAATTAAAATAATATACAAAACAATACAAAAATATAAAAATTTAAAAACCTATTAAATATGAAATCCTGCGCTAAAACCAATTAAAAAACCCCATTTTAAAACTATCTAAACTAGTCAACAGCGGAGGCTATGTAAGGCCGGCTTGATGAAACAAATGTGTTTTTAAATGGCGGAAGAGGCGGAGGTCAGTAATGGTATGGAGTTCAGGGGGTAGATGATGGGAGGTGATTGGGAAAAGCTAACAATATTTAAAACAACAAAAAATTCCTCAATAGTCTTGCTTGTCTGTCTGTTTATTTGGCTGGCTGCAGCCTATTTATCCAATGCATCCTTGCAATATCTGTGACAACTGCCATTAGTGTTCTGTAATATACTTTCCATTAAATACTTTAATTCCTGTGAAACCTTTTAACTTCTCATCTCAAAATATGAGATTTCGATTACCAGAGTTAAATTTAAGAAATCTCAAACTATGTCTTAATCTCAAACATTCCATTCTAATTTCCCAAAGCTAGATAAATCAAGTTTAGAATGCATCTTAATTTGGAGTGCTTATAAATATATGAGTGTATTCAAGTTGTAGCATTCATTTTGGAGAGTTAAATGTGGCAAGATGAATTTTATTAATAAAATTGTTTTTGCCTGCTTAGATTAAAAACAATCAAATAGATTAAACTACTTACAGAACAATCCCTTCCATGAGTCCATTGTAGAGAACAGGAGTTTTCTAAATTGATCTATAACATAATAGTCTTTTATTGCTGTTATTCAGCCATCATTGTACATCATGACTGTGCAATGAACCAAAATAATAAATTTAACACCATCAAACATCCACTTTAATATCATCAAACACCCACATCTGCCTATACCTGGTCCTGGGGAAAGACTTGATAGGTGGTCAAAAATGCCAAATCCAGTATGAACATGTGGCTAATTGTATGATGAACAATAATAACAACACCCCAGATTCAATGATTCACAATAAGAAAGGGGGGGGGGGGGAATCTATATAGTGGATATTGTAGTACAGTGGAATAAAAGAGAAAAAAACCTGGAAAAGATAACAAAATACAAAGGTCTGCAAATAGAAATAGAATGACTGTGACAAAAGAAAGTAAAGGTAGTAACAATAGTAACAAGTGCCTTTGTGCAATCCCAAAACAACTGGAGCATCACTTGAACACTCTCTGCATTGACAAAATCACCATCAATCAACTACAAAGACAACTTTGCTCAGAACAGCTTACATCCTACAACAGTATTTTTAAAACCATCAAATTTCCATATCTGCCTATCCCAGGCAGCCTCCAGCACTGATTCAGGACTTCTACTGGTAGGGCTTCTCCAGCTGGACCCTAGATCATGATACATAAAACAGTGTCAACAGTATTTCATCCTGAATGACAGAACCTATCCAGTTTCATTTGGATGTTAAACAGTGCACCCTCTATGGATTCCACGTCACCATCTATTGGATTCTTATTCAGGTAGGTGAAAAACTAACAACTTATGCCCACAATTACCAACTCTTGCAGGAGATCCAGATGAATATCATGGATAATGGTTCCAAAAGGTGTGAAGAAGCCTAATGGAACCAATACAAATGCATTATTGCCATCCAAGTCCCAATGAAGGCAATCCACCAGATTGGTGACCAATGCCATTTTTGTTTTATGACCAGCCCTGAATTCCATTTGGAAAGAAGCTAGATAATCTGTTTCCTCCATGATTCTCTGGAGGTGATTCGTTGGAGATGGAGCAAAAATTATCAAACATGGTGAGGTCAGGTGAAGACCTTTTCTGGAAGAATGAGGATAACTCACAGATTGTGTCAAAACTTAAACCTAAAATATTTTTCTTCATTCATTTTAGAGAAAGTGAATAATGACAGTGTGCCACACAATTTGACAAATAAGAGATGATGCCTGAATGCCCATTTGACTTCAAGCAAATGAAAGGGTATGCCAAAGAGAAGACCCATTGTTGCAGTTAGGCTAACTTCTTCACTGTGGTGAATAAAGCTTTGATATCAAATATAAGATACTCATTGCTTTTTCAAGTGGCCATTTCCAACAACAACTTGCTGGCTGATAGCAGGCATCATTTAAACCAAGTCCCTGTTGATTGCTGATGAACCACGTCATGTGACAAACTGCTGTTATACTCTGCTAAATATTGAACTGTGTCATGGGCACAAGACTCTTGAGATGAAATGAATTGTTCAGAAGGGGCTTACTCCACATTTAGACTACAATTGGACCATTATAATGTATTTTATAGGAGCTACACTTGAATACTCAAGAGTATTTCAACAGTTCATCAATCCCAAAAGAAAAATCTCTGCACTCAGTTGTGTTTTAATCTTCAAAATCCTCTGAATAAGTGTATGTATTTGAATTAGATATTTTCTCTTTTACATCTCCACCAAACTTGATAAAATGTCCCTTCTTGTTCTTCATATTTTCAATATGAATTTGACACATTTTTATACATTCTATACAATTTCTCTGGTAACAAATACCAACAGTATGTCTTTTTAAAAAAAATAAAAAAATTGTCTTTAAGATTCTAACAGTTTTATATATATTACATATATTATTGAGCTGATATCTACAAAAGTATTTTGCATCTGCTTGTATCTGTTCCATTTTCTTAAAATGGCGCATCTAACACAATGATTTTGAAAATCCCTATTAACTTTGACTTTATCATGCCAGAAACATCCATGATTCAGCCACATTACTGCCCAGTTGCTCAAACACTACCTGCAGAAAATCTCTCTCTGGAGGTTGTTCTAGTGATCCTTTCCCACCATTCATTCTTGCTGTTTTTTCTGGTGACTGCCTTAATATTATAATCCAAAAATGAAAGTGCTTGAAACTGGGGGGAAAGGGGGAAGCAATTTTTTCCCTTTTGCTTTCTTTTGGCTTCCTGTGTCCTTTTGTCTCAAGTGGCACTCAAAAGTTACAGTCAGCATTACAGTCTGAAAGTGTTTAAGAAATGAGGCTCCTGAAAAAAATCTTCATATAGGCTTTGTTTTTTTACAACTGTAAACTTGATTAAAATCCTTTGATTCCCTGCCACTGAACTCAGAAGCCAACGGCAAAAAAAAAAAAAAAACAGTTTCTACAATCACTGAGAAGGGACAACTATCTGGAGTGCAAGTGAATGATCTCAGTATCTTTCCTTTTTCCAGAGAGACTTTGTTGGCCAGAGTTTGCCATTTGGCTAGTGATCTCTGCAGCAATGTCATTTTTCCTCCTTAAGGAACTTACAGTTATTTTGCTTCCTGTCTTTTTTTTTTTTTACGGACTCCTTCGGAAAGCAGACACAGTTCCTAGACCCACAGAGTGTTTATGGAGGAGATTTGTTTCAGCAAATTCCAACAGCCAGGTGGCAAGAAACAGCAGTTTAAAATTTATTTCTTTAATTTATTTGCCACCCAACTTGTTGTGAGGAGACTGTGGATGGCTTGCAACATTAATATGCTAATTAATAGATAAGATTTAGCTGAGCAAGGCAAACTTTCAAATTGAGCAGCCAAAACATACCAGAAAAAGGGAGAGGCTAGGACTAGGTCATGGTTAGTCAATATGACAAGATAATACATAACTAGATTCCAAGTTGTCATAATAGGCAATCCAGATGCTGGAGTTGCTTTTGGCAAGAGACCAATTGTTCCTATGGGAAAGTAAATACTATCTCCTGAGTATGCACAGCTGTGACTAAACCTTGCTGGTGATTTCAGCATCTTAGCTGCTTGCTCATAAGTCACACACTTTGGCAAGGTGCAGAAATCCCAGGAAGAATTGCTAGGGGGTTGGGGGAGGGAGAGACAATAAGTGAGTGTCTGGAGACAGGTCTGAGGGCATGAGAAGTTCACCATGAATCCTCTCTGGAAATCCTGCCTTTAAAAAAAAAATCTACTCAATCCATGAAAATAAGAGTACAAAAAATTAATAGATCTAATTCATTATATGTTGGGATTGATATAATTATGTCTTTTTTCTCTGATAGTTTTGTTAAGGATTCTCATTACGTATTCATTCCATTACTGCCCCAAAAAGCCATTACAGTTGGAAGGTGCATTAACAGAGGGATAGAATCAAGATCACGTGAAGTGTTAATACCACTTTATAATGCCTTGGGAAGGCCACACTTGGAATACTGCATTCAGTTTTGGTCACCACAATGTAGAAAAGATGTGGAGACTCTAGAAAGAGTGCAGAGAAGAACAACAAAGATGATTAGGGGACTGGAGGCTAAAACATAAAGAAGGGTTGCAGGAACTGGTTATGTCTAGTTTAATGAAAAGAAGGACTAGGGGAGACATGATAGCAGTGTTCCAATATTTCAGGGGATGCCACAAAGAAGAAGGAATCAAGCTATTCTCCAAAGTAGGACAAGAAACAACGGGTGGAAACTAATCAAGGAAAGAAGCAATTTAGAACTAAGGAGAAATTTTCTGACAGTTGGAACAATTAATCAGTAGAACAACTTGCCTCCAGAAGTTGTGAATGCTCCAACACTGGAAGTTTTTAAGAAGATGTTGGATAACCATTTGCCTGAAGTGGTGAGGGCTGCTCCCCGCGCCGAACCAAGGAAAAACATCCAGTTTTTTGCTCGATTTTGCCCTCCCCAGCTACCACTGGAGCACTTTGCAAGCCTCCCAAACCCTCCACACATCCATTTTTTGCAAAGGGGGTGGGGTTTCAGGAGGTCAAAAATGCTGTATTCAGTGCATAAGACACACCCAGATTTTCACCCTCTTTTTTGGGGGGGAGGTGTGCCTTATACTCTGAAAAATAAGGTAAGTGTAGTAAACACACTTGATTTTTACGTACAGAATCAATACGTCAAATCTTTTTCATCCAAAATTCAAAACATGTAGAATTGAATTACCTAAAAACTTCAATTTCACATCTTAAATAATATACCTATTTATGTATTAAATTTCCACACAGCTCATCCACTTCACCTTTTAGTAACTAATCAATGTTTATCTGATTCTTACCAACTTCTATCTTCTACTGGAATATTCTCCCCCCCCCCCCTTCAAATCAGATGACAACATTTTTGGAAGTGGTTTGCTGTTGGTTTCCCCCCCCTGTGGCTGAGACGGAATGACTGGCTCAAATTCACCCAGTTGGCTTCACATTTAAGGAGAGATTAAAATCCTATTTCCCCCTTTCTGGGCTTGTGCCTTTAATATCAAACTGCTTCATCCACTACTCTGTATAAAAATGCCCAGTATTCTTGTTCAGATTAGTATTACAAGTATTTAATTGAGTGCTCTGGGATGCTTGTAATACACTAGTATCCATCTCACCAGAGAATGTTGAAAGTATGTACAAACTTATTGCTAACAAAATGTATTACAGAAATCTGGCGCAGCATCTGGAACTGGCAAGATGAAGGGATCCAAGGTGACCAGTGACTCATTAATTCTAAAGAGCATCAGCATCTGCACAGACATCTACAGTTAATCTAAATCTAAATTAAATCTAATCTATCCCTTAAAAACCAAAGTGATGAAAAATTCAGCCCAGAGGAGAACAGCTATATGTAATTCCTTCTTAACCAGTTCCTAGATTCAGTCCAGAGAGCTTTCTTATATCAATCAAAAATAAAACTACATGAAATATATTTTGTTGATACTAGTAATGATTCAATGCAAACCAAATCTCTTGAAATTTCTTTAAATAAATAAGAATAGAATAAAACTGTACTTGTAGTCAGTACTATATCTAGTTACTTTGCCCATGCTGATTTGCATCTATATTTACAGTATTTCTAGATTGTCCCAAAGGTGCTTTAAAGTCCAGTTGCCTCCTGAAAAACCACCTTTGGGATAACCATGACCTGGATGACGGAGAATCTCTACAGACTTTTATTTCTCGCTTGTTCTGCATAACTTTGGAAATAACACTGATCTTTTGAAGGACACATTGATAGTGTCTGAAAGATCCCTTATATATCAGTATGTTTTAAATCTGTCCTAAGAAATACATACATGTAGTTCTTAATTTACACATTTAGTCATTATTCAAAATTATGATGGCACTGAAAAAGTGATCTATGACTGATCCTCACATTTACATCTATTCCAGCTTTTACATGGGCAACATTTGTGTCCCTAGTTATTGGGAGAATTTATGGGATCAAATGATTGTTTTTTGCAACCTTCCCAATTGGCTTCTGACAAGTCACTTAATGATTACAGTGATTCACTTAACCACCATAACAAACAAGGTCATAACTTTGGACACAACTCACATAACAGTTACCTCACTTAGCAATGTAGTTCTGGCCCAATTGTCATTATATGTTGAGGATTATGATAGCTGTTCCAGCTATGGTAATGTTTTATCTAGAGTAATGCAATTGAGTAATGCAGTTTTATGTTGAAAATTCTGAATGGGCACTGATCCTCAAAATCAAAGTATGTGTAGCAATTAATGTAAAAGAGATGAGTTTTTGGACAATAGCACAGGACAGCAAATAGACAATAATAGTTAGGGCTAGTTGAGTATATCTAATGGGACACAACCACAATTTAGCTCAATGCGAGTCACACACTATTAATATCCACTTATAACTTGCCCAGTATTCTTAGAATTGTTCATATGCCGAATCTAAATTCCCCAGTCTTAAATAGGTGATCCGGCTAGGTACTGCATATATAAACTGCGGGAGTTTAAAAAGGAGAATGCTATATAACTATAACAAGAATAAAATACTGCTTTTCAGCCTTAAACTACATTTCCAGCCAGCTGGAAATAAGCTCCTGTTATTAAGTTAGCAGCTACATTCGTAACTGATCAGTAGCAATATCAGTGGATGTGTTTTATAAAAAGGAGGGTTCAGGGGAGCTATAAAAATGGAGACAATAAAAATGAATTGTTCATGTTTCACTGGTTTGGATATCTTCATATCTTTGTCTAAATGATCCACTCAGCTTTTCTTTTCCCATTACTAAGTCATTACAGAACAGTATTCTGTCATCCTGGCCGACTGCCAAGAGCATGCCTTCTAACCATATGCATTATGTAAACATAAAAAGCCACTGTTTCCAAATTGTTCAGTTCAGGACGAATTCGAAAACAAATGGCATAAAAGTAGATTAGCTACTGTATAATGTCCTTTCAAATATTTCTATTGACCACCCATCTTAATCAATGGCTTTTAAAATTCTGTGTGAGCAATTTTTCCCTGTGCACTACCAATTCATTCTGTTGAATTTCATAAATTTCAAACATGAAGTTTGTACATCTTTGACTGACAAACTTTTGACAGCAAATATTGTCAGTCAAAGATTGTTTTGAACTGGGTATGTCTAGTTTGATGAAAACAAGGACTAGGGAGTGATCTTATAGCAGTGCTCCAATATTTCAGGGACTGCCATAAAGAAGAGGGAGTCAAGCTATTCTCCAAAGCACCTGAGGGCAGGACAAGAAGCAATGGGTGGAAACTAATCAAGGAGAGAAGCAACTTAGAATTGAGGAGAAATTTCCTGATAGTTAGAACAATTAATCAGTGGAACAACTTGCCTCCAGAAGTTGTGGATGCCCCAACCCTGGAAGTTTTTAAGAAGAGATTGGACAACAATTTGTCTGAAGTGGTGTAGGGTTTCCGGTCTATGCAGCGGGTCGGACTAGAAGACCTTCAAGGCTCCTTCCAACTCTGTTATTCTATTCTGTTTTATTCTATTTATAATTTCAGTGGGTTAATTGGTGGGAGGTGGTCTCTTGTTTGTCCTTCTCGGTGGGAGGTGGTCTCTTGTTTGTCCTTCTCTTTTTGATGTACCTCATCTGCCTCTCAATAAAATTGCTGCTTGGAATGCTGTCCCTGTCATCATCAGTCCATCTTAGTCATTATGCAGGGTGGTAAGAATCTAGATTTTTTTTAATATATTATCAATTCGGGAAGAATCATTAGTTGATTATTGGAAATTAAACATTTTTTTAATGTTAGCATTAAGAAATCTCTTTTATACTGTAGCAATATACAGCAAAAGGATCACCATCTTGGTGGATCCACCGAGCATTTCATGCTAGGTCTGAGGGAACAAACAGAATATTTGCATGTTACCACATCTGCATGTTGAATCAAGGAGAGAAGCAACTTAGAACTGAGGAGAAATTTCCTGACAGAACAATTAATCAGTGGAACAGCTTGCCTCCAGAAGTTGTGAATGCCCCAATATTCAACATGGCTATCCAACATCTTCTTAAAAAAGATGTTGGATAGCCATTTGTCTGAAATGGTATAGGGTTTCCTGTCTAGGCAGGGGGTTGGACTAGAAGACCTTCAAGGTCTCTTCCAACTCTGCTATTGTATTGTATTGTATTGTATTGTATTGTATTGTATTGTATTATTAAGTACTATATATGAGAAGGGAACTATGTTACAGGCAGTCCTTGCTTAACAACTAGTTCCATTCAAAGTTAGGGAAGACCCACCAAAAGCTATTTATGATCTGGTTCTGGCATTCCAATGGGTGGTCACATGACTGTATTTTGGGCACTTGGCAACCAGCTAACTTTTATGGATGCTTGTAGTGTTCTGGAGTCACATGAGCAACATTTATGGCATTATTTTGCCAGTTTCCAACCTTTTCAGCTGTATTGTATATATATGTGTGTGTATATATATATGTATATGTGTATACACACACACATTCCAACTTTCATTACAAGAAATATAGACAAATTTCTTCACTCCCTATAAAATTACAGCAATATCTCTTCATCTCCTGTCTCATTCCTTATCAACTGTTCAATCTTGGTGTCAGCAAAAAATCCATAAATGTTTGCCAGAAATATACAAATACAGTAAATGTCTGATTTTTACTATGATAAAACAAGCCAGCTTTATTTTCCTTCATTCTACTTTTAACATTCTTAATATTTAAGGAGAGCCAGTTTGGTGTAAAAAGTGAAGGTGCTGGCCTAGAAGCCAGGAGACCATGAGTTCTAGTCCCACCTTAGGCATGAAAAATGGGCTGGTGACTCTGGGCCAGTCACTATTTCTCAGCCCAATTCACCTCACAAGATTTCTATTGTGGAGAAAATAGAGTTGTATGAGGAAAAAAAGGATTTTAAAACCCTAAAAATATTCATTCAAATATTGTTATAGGGGTTTTTCCTTTTCAGTTCTTCTTTGCCCCGTTATAAAGTTTTCTTAGAGGATTTATATATGTTCATTGGCTTGAGTCAATTATAAACCAAAAGAAGGGTGGTGGCTTAAAGGTTATAAAGATGCCATGGGGCAAGGTGAACTTTCATTGCATGCTCCATCTCCTGTCGATCCATCAGTTCAAAAGTGGCAACCATAAGTAGATAAATGAGTACTACTTCAGTGGGCAACTTCACAGACACTTGCAAAGAACCTCCAACTTGGTGTCCCCTGGGCAACAATGATGTCAACAGTATATCTTTTGATAACTTTGTGCTTCCAACATGGTAGTAGTAGTAGTAGTAGTAGTAGTAGTAGTAGTAGTAATAAACTAATAAAGTTACTTTTAAAATTTTAATCTATTTATTTATGAGTCTTAGTCTCATAAGCATACCAGGATTTCAGATACTTCGATCAGACAGGATTGCAGAATCATCAGGTAAAAAGAAGGAAGGAGGCTTATGTATATCTATCAACAACAATTGGTCTCAGGATATAACTATAAGACATAAATTCTGTTATGAAAACTTAGAGTCTTTACTTATCAACTGCAAACCTTTTTATTCTCCACAAGAGTTTTCTTCGTTTTGCCTAATTGCTGTGTATGCGCCTCCACAAGCTTGTGTAAACAAGGCATTATGAACTCTAGTTGATTAGATTATGGAGGCTGAAGCCAAATACCTAGATTCACTGGCCATTATTCTAGGTGATTTCAACAAAGGTAACTTAAGGAAAGAGCTTCCAAAATATTTTCAGCATGTCAATTGTCCCACCAGAAGCAAGAATACTGTAGACCATTACACAACACTAAATGATACTTATTGGTCCTTGCCACGAGCAGCTGTGGACCACTCTGATCATTGCATGATTCACCTTGTACCTACTTACAGACAAAGACTTAAAGCCACAAAACCAACAATTAAATCAGTGAGGACTTGGACTGAGGATGCAAAGCTAAAGCTACAGGCTTGCTTTGACTGCATTTACTGGAATATTTTTGAAGACACTTCTGCAGACCTGGATGAACTCACAGATACTGTAATATCAAATGTCAGCCTCTGTGAAGACCTATGTGTACCGATCAGGAACTTGCAAATATACAGTAGCAATAAACCTTGGTTCACAGCTAAACAAGCAGCTACATCATTCCAAAGAGGAAGCCTACAGAAAAGGTGATAGAATGCTGTATAATCAGACCAGAAATGCATTAACAAGGGAGACCAGAGCAGCAAAAAGGAGCTACTCTGAAAAGCTAAGGAATCAGTTATCAACAAATGAACCAGCAAATATGTGGAAAATTCTTAAAAATATCACTGGTTATGGCAAACCTCCTTCCCAGGCTGAAGGAAATCCACAACTGGCAGATGACCTGAATGTGTTTTACTGCAGGTTTGAAAGGAAGCTACAGCCACCTATCTCCACAACCCTCATCCCAGGCACACCAAGAACAGCCAAACTTCCTACAACTGACCCCATCCCATTGGGTTCACAATACCTGGTGATCACAGAAAGCAAAGTGCAAGATCTCTTTCACAGACAGAAGCCAGAAAAAGCACCAGGCCTAGACAAGATAACTCCTTCTTGCTTAAAAGTGCTGACCAATTGGCCCCCATCTTCACCCGAATCTTCAAAAAATCACTAGAGATGATGCCATGTTCCTTCTTGCTTCAAATGCTCCACTATCATCCCAGTGCCGAAGAAGCCCTCCATCAAGGAACTGAATGACTACATACCAGTTGATTGAACATCTGTAGTTATGAAAACTTTTGAAAGGCTAGTGATGTCCCATGTGAAAACCATCATGTTAGACCCCCTGCAATTTGCATACTGAGCAAATAGATTGACAGATGATGCTGTTAATATGGCATCTTGAATCTCCAAAGTTCTACACAAGAGTCCTATTTGTAGACTTCAGTTCAGCATTCCATACCATCATACCAGACATTCTTCTAACTAAACTAAATCAGCTAGCGGTATCTGAAAACACTTGTATGTAGATCACAAGCTTCCTAACAGACAGGAAACAGCAGGTGAAGCTAGGCAAAATCTCATCAGATACCTGTACAATTAGCACAGGATCCCCCTAGAGCTGTGTGCTCTCTCCACTTCTTTTCTCTCTCTATACCAATGACTGCATCTCAAACAATCCATCTATTAAACTACTGAAGTTTGCTGATGATACAACAGTGATTGGTCTCATTCAAGACAATGGTGAAACCGCATACAGACAGGAGGTTGAACAACTAGCCTTGTGGTGCGACCGGAACAATCTGGAACTGAACACACTCAAAACTGTAGAAATGGTGTCACACTTTAGGAGAAACCCTACCATACTACCACCTCTTACAATACTAGACAACACAGTATCAACAGTAGAGACCTTCATATTTCTAGGTTCTATCATATCTCAAGACCTAAAATGAACACCTAACATCAAAAACATCATCAAAAAAAGCACAACAAAGAGTGATCTTTCTGCACCAAGGCAGGAAGTTCAAACTACTCAAGGAGCTGCTCACACATAGCATTATGGCCCAACCCGAGCCAAAAAAGGTTAGCCATCACTGCATTATCCTATCCTATCCTATCCTATCCTATCCTATCCTATCCTATCCTATCCTATCCTATCCTATACTATACTATACTATACTATACTATACTATACTATACTATACTATACTATACTATACTATACTATACTACCACCTCTTACAATACTAGACAACACAGAATATCACAGTATGTCACAATACTAGGCAAGACAGTTTCAACAGTAGAGACCTTCAAATATCTAGGGTCTATCATATCTTAAAATGAACACCTAACATTAAAAACATCATCAAAAAGCAAAACAAAGAATGTTCTTTCAGCGCCAACTCAGAAAGCTCAAACTACCCAAACAGCTGATTATTCAGTTCTACAGAGGAATTATTGAGTCTATCATCTCCACCTCTATAACTGGCTGGTTTTGTTCTGCAACCCAACAAGACAGACAGAGACTTCAGAGGATAATCAGAACAGCAGAAAAAACAATTACTGCCAACCTGCCTTCCATTGAGGACCTGTACACTGCATGAGTCAAAAAGAGGGCTGTGAAAATATTTACAGACCCCTCGCATCCTGGACATAAATTGTTTCAACTCCTACCCTCAAAACAACACTACAGAGCACTCCACACGAAGACAACTAGACACAATAACAGTTTCCTGAACACAATCACTCTGCTAAACAAATAACTCCATCACCACTGTCAAACCATTCACTAAGGCTGCATTACTATTACTATTAGTCTTCTCATCATTCCTATCAACCATCTCCTAACACTTATGACTGCAGGACTGTAACTTTGTTGCTTGTATCCTTACAATTTACATTGATATTGATTGTTTCCTGATTGCTTATTTGTACCCTATGACTATCATTAAGTGCTGTACCATGATTCTTGACTAATGTATCTTGTCTTTTTATGTACACTGAGAGCATATGCACTAAATACAAATTCGTTGTGTGTCCAATCACACTTGGCCAATAAAGAATTCTATTCCATTCCATTCCAATCATGTCCAGTAAAACTTGTTCCTGTTCCATAATATCTTGCAAACTTAAGCGTCCTTTAGAAGGCTCCATCACAATTATAACCAAAGTAGTTTATCCCTTCATCTCCCAGCACCCAAACCCATATAATACTTTTTACCTGCAGTCTCTTTGCAAGGAGCAGTCATCAGGAAATTATGTGGGTCATCTCCTGTACTCTCCTTATCTGGATATATTGCAAAGAACCTGTTTACTTATCAGTTCTTTGATGTTTGCCAGGGTCACTTTCAGTTAATCATGCCTCTCCCATAACTTTCCGCCCTGGGTCCTCTGGGGAGAAGGGCGGGATATAAATTTAATTAAATAAATAATTAAATTTCATTATTGTTTCAGCAAATTACATTAAAATATATATGGTATCTAATATTTAGGAGGAAGACGTGGAAAATATTTTTAAAAACCAACAAACTTGAAAATTAGATGCTTTAGAAACAATAGAAAGTCCCTTTGACTAAAACTTCAGGAGCCTTAGATTTTAAGATAGATACTGTTTTTTAATTACTGAGCAGCGACATGATCTATAACTTTATTGCTATTTAACTTTTCTAAAATTCATTTATAGCTTCATATTTCATTTTATAAGTAGGGTACATTTTAATGTCATTTGGGGGACCAAATACCTAGAGATTTCTCCACAGGAAATCTGTTCCTATGTGTGGCTTTCAATGTATTTTGTTAAGTAATAATTCAAATGTTTTAGTATGACTTCAAAGGACCACAAAGGAAAAGAATCATCTATTATTTATAGTTATTTTTCCTTTGCTTCTCAGACCCAAAGGCACATTCTAAGTTAAAAGAAAACAACACAATAAAGACCACAGTTCAGTCACTACATCTAAATCCCAACACCCAAAACCAGGACTATTAAAATTCAATTAAAAGAACAGCAGGACAGGGCAGCAGGATATGAAATAACTTATCCGCTTGATCGTTACTATCTAAAACAAAAGAAATTGACAGGTAAATTTCAAAAACCAGATGAGTGCATAAAAGATGGTTCATCGGGTCCAATTAATGCCATGCCCAGAGCTGTGCTACAAGGCAGGAAACTAAATTGTAGGGTAATGTTTCTACCATTAGAATTTGCCATAGAAATGATCTACTTTCCACTACAATATGTTTAGGCATTGTCTAAGACAGGGGTACTCCACCTTTTTATACCTACAGCCCACTTTTGTATCTCTGTTAGTAGTAAAATTTTCTAACCGCCCACCGGCTCCACAGTAATGGTGATTTATAAAGTAGGGAAATCAATTAAATTTTAAAAAAGGAAATTGCTTTAGTATCGGACAAAACCCCTACCGCCCACCATGAAAATTGGAACTCCCACTAGTGGGTGGTAGGGACCAGTTTGACTACCACTGGTCTAAGGCTAAGCAGTGAAATATAACTTTACCAATTCGACTATCAAATCCCAGTTAAAGTGTACTAAATTCTATTAATAATCACTATTTATATGTGGTTGAATATTTTCCTAGAAGTTAGTAATGAGTAGCTTTGGGGAAATTTAGGCCAGTGCAGCAATCATTATTCCTCCTCCTCCTCCTTTTCAATCTATCCAAATAATATGGTGCTGCATGACGTTTGAGGACACAGGTTTTTGTAATAAAAACATCTCACTGGTGGTGCATATGATAATTTTTCCCTACAATGCGAAATACGCATTTGTGGTACCCCATGATGATATATGCAAATTTATGCACATATGCAAAACACCACATTAATTTAAATAATGCATTCTGGTTTCATGAAAAAAACGATGTTTTTGTACATAAATTTCAAATGTATTTATTAAATTTATACACTGCCCATCCCAAAGCTCGAGGCAACTCTTGGGATTTTCTTTTAATCTGTGAAGATGGAGATTAAAAGTGCTGAATTCGAAGTTGCTATTTGATAGATCCCAGCAAACAGGATACCAACCTAGTTTATTTTGTGAATCTCTCTTGCCACTGGTCCTTCATATTATTTGGTATAGCAACTATACATGCTGCAGTTTCAGTGAGATTTAAATAGTGCAGAATCTATCATGATCTGATTCTCATCTATTTAAGTTAGATACCACCCAATTCTAGCATAATTCTGGGCAGTTTACAACATAAAAGAATAAAATACAATAAGATAAGAAAAAATAAGTTAAAATAAAGATTACAATGGTGCAATTAGCCAACAAATAAACACACCCCACAAGGCACATTAGACAAGGGCCTGAAAGAAGATCCAAGTCTTTTAAGGTCCTGCAGAACATCAAAAATTGTTGAAAAGTTTGCTATATAACAAAAGACTATTTTGTTAAGCACTGTAATGTGCATCCTATTTGTTCAGTGCTGCTTAATCTCTTTCAGCTTGTGGGAAAGAATCATGATATCTAATTATATGCAGCTTATTATTTCAGCTCATTTTAATTGTCCACACGGATTAACCAGCATGAAATAAGAAATACAAGCTGGGTAAACTTTGAGTTGGCCACTTGTTTCTGTCTAACTGTCTGTTGGAACACATTAAACATAGCTCTGCTAAGTCTTCAATATTTGATATATAATATTTCAAAATCTGCCATCTGCATAAGCTACTCATGAAGGAAAATTTGTAGATAAACAGAGGAAGGAACAACCCTCACATCATGTGATGTTTAAAGCTGTATTGATTTCTGGGATTCATAATAGCTGGAATTTGGATCCCAGAAATCTTTCCACCACCACTACGTTACCCTAGTCACAAAACCCTTCCTACACATTGGTTCCTGTGCAGCTCCTCATCTGATGCCACTGCTAAACTTATGCCACACCACTTACAATGGCCCTAGTTGACATGCCATAATGCTTGAGTCAAACACATGCCAATCATCTGACATTTAAAAAAATAAAACTAAATAAAATATTATTTAAAAATAATAAATACATAAATTAAAAAGAAAACAAAAACCCTCCGAGGGCAGACTTGATGGACCACTAGGACTTTTTCTGCTGCCAGATTTCTATGTTTTGTCAGAGCATTAGAGTTCATGACTTGGCAGAGACATGGTATCAAGATCAGCCGATGAATAGACATAGCAACTAAGTCAGCCAATGAGGGCTGTTTGGAAATTGAAACTGTATTTGCTGCATGAGCAACAAGGAGACAGCAAGGATCCTGGGTGTGGCTTAGTTCAACTCTTCTGTACTAAAGCTCTGAGTCTGTGCTGAGCTCAAAAACTAGTCTGCTGCTCTGAACTAAAAACAAACTGCTCTCTCCTCTGCCTATATTTGCTTATATTTACTGCCATGTTGGAAAACCTGCTTTTGGTACTGGATATTTACTTTGTGTGTTATGTTATATGTAAAGAGAAGTTAATGAATCCTACTGAACAACTTACCTATGCGTGCTTTCTGGATGTGATTGCTGCAACAAACTCTCAGATGTTTCTATGTTGCTGCTTCTTTCCTTGAAAAGTCAAAATGCATGAGGTCAGGACAAGAGGGAAGAAAGAGCAAGGTTGGATGCCATAAGCTTGGTTGGTATTACTGAAAGATGGGAACTAGGGATTCAATTAGTTTACTACCGGTTCTATAGGTGTGGCTTGGTGGGCATGACAGGGGAAGGATACTGTAAAATCCCCATTTTCTCCCAATCATCTGTGACTTGGGAGGCAGAGAATAGATGAGGGCAGGACCAGTCACAGTGGTATTTACTGGTTCTCCAAACTACTCAAAATTTCTGCTACCGGTTCTCCAGAACTGGTCAGAACCTGCTGAATACCACCTCTGACTGGTACCCATGCATTTGGGCCTATGCTCAGCCATGCCACCACCATAGCACCAGACCCTCCTCTTCCAGTTAGGATTGAGGAGGGCCTGAGAAGCATGCTGCTAGATCTCAAGCTGATACCCAGTGCCATAGGTTAAGACTTGCTGTTGGTGAACCCACTAGTATAAGGCCACACATTTCATCTTATTTGGCACCTGTCAAGAATGGAGAAGGAGACGAGAGGTGTGTGTGTGGGGGGAGAGAGGATTCAGTTAGTGCTACACATTATCTCAGACCTTTCAGAAACCTTTTGACAGAGCCCTCCATCAAGGACTTTTGACTAAAGTTAATAATTGAGGGTTAAAATAGCACGTCCTTTCATGGAGATATAATTGGCATAAGAACGATGGAAATAAATGGACAGTAAGATGCTACTCTTTGAAGGAGGGAGGCTGTTTCACAGATGGATTTTTAATTATTCCGATTTGTTTGTATGGTTAAAATTGGGGCAGTTGCTACAGCTGCTTTATGGATTGCACTAAATTTTTTGTGTTTGTTCTGCAACAGATGTATGCACATTTTGCTACTTCAGTGAAATACTGGGAGATTCTTATATCACAATATCGTATAAATCTCCTATGTGAGACCAGATGGGAAGCTAAACTTGAAAGTATTAAAGCTATACAATTTGAAGTTTCAGAAACATGATAATGAAAGACTGAATAGTTGATGCATTTTTAGAATGAGAGAAGAAAATACAAAAATTAGCAAATGATTTTTGACATGAAAGTTAATTTTGAGGAACAGAAGTAACAAATTGTCAAAACTAAACTTTTTTAATGAAAGTAAACAGGAATACAAAATGAACATACCGGTAGCTATATTTCATTCTTGTCTGCAACATCGTAAATGCAGCTCTAGTTTTAATACCTAAATTAATAATTTAATAATTTAATGTTAATAATGTCATTGGTAATGTGAATGAATATATAACATTAAGCAGAAAGTGAAGGAGCTTGCAAAAAATTAGCAAGATAACTTAAAGATCCAAATACAAATAAATTAAATGTGAATAGAAATAAATTTGCGGAAGAAATTGTAGCTTTGTTGGATGTGTTCCTGGAAGAAATAAACAGTATATTTTGAACAAATAGCTCCAAAGCACTTTTTGAAACTTAACCATTGCACTCAACATTGTTTTCTATGCCTGACTCAGCAGCTTTAGCAGGAGAAAATTTTTCAGAAATGAAACTAAGGAAAATCTAGTTAAGATCTACAAAGAAACAAAGAGATCAACTTATTCTCCTAAGCAGAATAAGAAACAACAGATGGAAATTTATCAAAGAGAAATTCAGCCTAGAACTAAAGAGAAATTACCTGACTGCAAGAACAATTAATCAGTGGAAAAACTTTCCTTCAGAGGAGGTTTCAAGAGATTGGGCAGCTGGAATGGTGTAGGGCTGGGATGGTGAACGTATGACACACATGCCACAGGTGGCACACGGAACCATTTGTCAGGGTACGTGAGACGTTGCCCTGTCAGCTGGCCAGTATGCATGTGTGCACTGGCCAGCTGAGTTCAGCCTTTTAAAGCCATTTTTTACCCTCCTCAGGCTCCAGAGGCTTTATAGGAGCCTGGGGAGAGCGAAAACAGCCTCCCCCCATCCCCGGAGGCCCTCCGGAGGCTTCAGGAGCTTCCCTGAAGCCTCTGGAGCACCAAAAAATGGCCATATGGGCAAACCAGAAGTTCAGAAACGGACTTCTGCTTTTCTCATAGGGCCATTTTTAATCCTCTGGAGCCTTCAGGTACCTTCAGGAGGCTTTCCTGAAGGCTCCAGAGGACTAAAAATGACCCTATGAGAAAACTGGAAGTCACCTATAAAGCCTCTAGAGCCTGGGGAGGGTGAAAAAAGCATACAAAAAAATGGGGTGGTCGCACATTGCATTATGGGTGTGGCATGCCCATGCACGACCTACCTGCGCTCACCCCGCTTATGGCATGCGAGCCAAAAAAGGTTTACCATTGCTAGTATAGGATCTCTTAATTGAATAGGAGGTTAAACTGGAAGACCTCCAAGGTCTCTTACAACATTGTTATTCTGTATTCTGGGTGAAGAATAATTTACAAAATAATAATTTGTGAATAAGATCATCCCCACACATTTTTTCTCCTTGGTTCCAGTTTTCTATGTAGTTTTAAAAATGTTGCCTATTTTTATATCTATTCTTTTACTGTCTGTAAGCCACCAGGGCACGTTATAATTTGAGTGAGAGGGCCAGCATATAAAAAATGAAATGAAATTCTTCACTAAAGAGTTTGTAATCCAGACTCCTTTATAATTCTACCCAATGAACAGGTCCAAAAGGAACTTTTATTTGTGTTCAATGGAATAGCTTCCTCATGCTTGTGGGTTCTGCCATATGCATAAACCTCTTCCTCCTCAGACTCTAGAGAATCTGTGAAGGAGTATATGAATATATGAATGAGAGTGTAGGTGTTAAGATAATTGAGGATATGGGCATGAATAAAAGATTATCCTTTGTGCAACCATATATTAACTTCCAAATTCTTCAAATACTTCCAAATTACTCAACCTTTAACAGAATAACAGAATTGGAAGGGACCTCGGAGGTCTTCTAGTCCATTTTCCTGCTCATACAGAAAACCCTATACCAGCGATGGGTAACCTTTTTGTCTCCGTGTGCAGAAAACGTGTCTGCATGTGACAATGTACCCGTAATGCAATGTGTGCACCCCCTGTGCACCCCCATGCATGCATGTGCCCCCTGTCTGTGCACCACCCCTGTGCATGGGCATGCAATCCCATGCATGCACACGTGGTCCCCTCACAGTCCCCCTGTGCATGCGCCCTGTCCCACCCTCACCCATATTTTGCTTCCAGGTTGGTGCAGGAGGCTTTCCAGGCCCAAATGCTCATCACCTAGGGCATCATTTACTGTACCTCTGCCCTCCTTCCAATTATATTATATTATATTATATTATATATATTATATTTATTGGATTTCTATACCGCCCTTTCTCCCAACATGGGACTCAGGGCGGTGCACAGGAACTATAAAATATAAAAATACAGACAATCAAAATAGTTAAAACTAGAATTAAGTAGAATTTGGCCCATGCTAAGAACATAATTAAAACCCAACTAAAATGATAAAATAGCTATATCAGCTATCAGATTGGTTTAGTTATTTATCAAGTATTGTTTCAAGGCACTGTGTTATTTTTTCTATTCCAAGAGCCCATTCATAAAACATCAGCAACAAACAGTAGGGAATTAGGGGAGAAATCAAAACACTGAACTACAGTAGCATTCCCGCATTTTTAAAGAAAATGTAGCTTCTGTTTTGGGAAATGTTGTTTATGACAGTCTCTGTCAGTTGCCTACTCCGTGTCAATCCCTTTAGCCTGCTTGCTGAGAACACATGCGTAGACCTATATTCTTTGCAATAGACTTTCAGTGGGATATACAAGAAACATATGTTCTAGAATTGTTATTCTGTGTCAAGCAAGAAAATAGGATCCAGGGCTTCTGGAAGGATGCCATGTTAAGCAGTGGGATTTCAGCTTGCATCCTTTCATCTCTTGTAAAGCAGGGAAGCACCTGGAATAGCAGATGGTAGTTCTAACACTCATGGGTTTCATTTTTAAGGCTTAAGAAACAAAAGAGCTTCATCGGTAACATTTCCAATACAAGAGATGCTTCTTGCAATAAATAATATTCCTGATCGTCCCTAGCACAGTATGAAGGTCTTTCAATTGTTTCTCACTAGAACCAAGTTGACAGAATCTCTTTCTGCTTCTTGATGCTGTCTTTATTAATAGTCGTTCTTTAGGTAGGGTGCACAAAATAACTGTAGGCACGAATACAGAAGCCTGAGCTATAATTGTTGAGCTCATGATGTGCTGGAAATAGCCCTGCAGACAGAGTTTTATACTCCATTTCTCAACAAAGTTTTGGCATGGTTATTATGCTATAAGGAAGATCCAATCTTTGAGAAACTTCAGTAATCAAAATGAGTGCAAGAAAATCCAAGGGAAATTAGTTCCCCCCCCCTTTTTTTTTATTCATTCATCTTTTTATTCAATACCACTGAATGAATAAAAAAATAAAATAAAACTGTGATTGACACTTGAAGAAGATGCAGCTTATAGATTCTTATTCTACAGAGCAAGATAATGCTTGAAATAAAAAGTTCCATTTAACATGGGAAATTTCAGCACAATATATCAATACCCAGATATATCCTGTTGAGTTCAAAGATTCTTACTGTCAAGAAATTATTTATTGGACTTAGTCTCAGTTGTATACATAGGATTGGCAATCATACTCAGAAGTAAAGAAGCATAAGCAAAATAAAGTGAGCAAAATAAGCCTTCTCATAGATGGGTCTGATGTTTGCATTCCCATTATACAGAGGTGGTATTCAGCAGGTTCTGACCAGTTCTGGAAAACAGGTAGCAGGAATTTTGAGTAGTTCGGAGAACCAGTAAATGCCACTTCTGACTGGCCCTGCCCCCATCTATTCTCTGCCTCCCGAATCCCAGCTGATCGGGAGGAAATGGGGATTTTGCAGTATCCCTCTCCTGCTATGCCCACCAAGCCCTGCCCACCAAAGCATGCCATGCCCACCAAGCCACAGAACCGGTAGTAAAAAAAAATGAATCCCACCACTGAAATAAACAGAGGGATAGAATCTAGATCACGTGAAGTGTTAATGCCACTGTATAGTGTCTTAGTAAGGCCACACTTGGAATACTGCATACAGTTTTGGTCGCCAAGATGTAGAAAAGACGTGGAGACTCTGGAAAGAGTGCAGAGAAGAGCAACCAAGATGATTAGGGGACTGGAGACTAAAACATATGAAGAACGGTTGCAGGAGCTGGGTATGTCTAGTTTGATGAAGAGAAGGACCAGGGGAGACATGACAGCAGTGTTCCGATATCTCAGAGGGTGCCACAAAGAAGAGGGAGTCAAACTATTCTCCAAGGCACCTGGGGGCAGGACAAGAAGCAATGGGTGGAAACTAATCAAGGAGAGAAGCAACTTAGAACTAAGGAGAAATTTCCTGACAGTTAGGACAATTAACCTCTGGAACAGCTTGCCTCCAGAAGTTGTGAATGCCCCAACCCTGGAAGTCTTTAAGAAGATGTTGGATAGCCATTTGTCTGAAATGGTATAAGGTTCCTGCCCACGCAGGGGGTTGGACTAGAAGACCTACAAGGTCCCTTCCAACTCTGCTATTGTATTATACCATAGCACTTGTGAAGTGCTTCACAAACTGGGTCAATTAAATCACCAGGACTTAGTTCTGAGTAGAAAATAATATTTTATGATGGTTGCTTAACAAAATCAAGAATATAAAAGTTTAAAAAAAACAAATGAAAAGTAATAATAAATATGTCCTACTGGGTACAAGGCTGCTGAAAGAAATGCAACTTTACAGATTTTCTCACTGTTGAGACACCAGGAAATTAGTACAATTCCAGTGGAAAGGCATTCCACAGCCAATGCATTGTTCTCTATGACCATTGTTAGTGGGAGCAGAAGGATCTGATCATAATGGTGAAACAGGTCCATAGCAAGAGGTGATTGCCTAATCTTGTAGGACATTAGATACCAAGGGACGTAAAAAGAAACCAATATCTTAAATTGTATTCTCTAAACAATTTGCATGTAGAATAGATGTTTCAGTACAGGTGCCACATAATTGCTATATGTTACACTATGTTGATCCTATGCTCAATAACATGGGCACATTTATGGCCATTCAAAGTGGTTATGTGACCATGTTTTAAATGGTTTTGCTAAAAACCTGCACTTACTGGTTTCCTGCAAAACTTCACCCTAAGAAACAATGGGTTTCCTTAATGACTACGGCATTCACAACCATGGCCATGTTTGCTTAACAACTACCACACAAAATGTTGTAAAATTGTCTTTGTAAAGGAGAGGTTCCATTATGGTCATAACTCCGGGACTACTTGTCGACTAGTATTCAAAACAAGAAGCGTTATATTAATCCTTAGAACTAATATCACTCTTTTAAACATAACTCTTTAAAACAATTTCTTTTCCAATTTCTCTTTGATAATTTCCAATATTTGTATATGTTAAGCATGCACAATAGTTCTGTTTTATATATGGACAGCGATATAAAATGATTAGATAGATAGATAGATAGATAGATAGATAGATAGATAGATAGATAGATAGATATAAATTTATAAAGTATCTCTATAGCTCTTATGGTGTCATTTATATTTCTATGAATTGTGATCATCAATTTATTTATTTATTTATTTATTTATTTATTTAAATTTATATCCCGCCCTTCTCCAAGAAGGACCCAGGGCGGCGCACAGGAAAATTTAAAAACATACAAAATACAATAAATATAATTTAAAAAACTATTAAATAACCTATCCTGCGCTAAAACCAAATTTTAAAAACCCAATTTAAAACTACCTAAAAGTCCCCATGGGAGGTTAGGCTAGGCCGGCTTGTTGAAACAAATATGTCTTAAGACATTGGCGGAAGAGGCGGAGGTCGGTGATGGTACGTAATTCAGGGGGTAGGTCATTCCAAAGGGCTGGGCCCGCCACAGAGAAGGCTCTTCCCCTGGGTGTTGCCAGTCGGCATTGTCCGGCCGACGGCACCCTGAGAAGGCCCTCTCTGTGGGAGCGTATCGGTCTAAGGGATGTATGGGGCAGGAGGCGGTCTCGCATATAACTAGGCCCCGAGCCATGGAGCGCTTTAAAGATAGTTGTCAAAACCTTGAAGCGCACTCGAAAAACCACAGGAAGCCAATGCAGCTCGCGCAGGATCGGTGTTATGTGGGAGCATCTAGTGGCTCCCATAATCACCCGCGCGGCTGCGTTTTGGACTAGCTGTAGCTTTCGAGTGCACCTCAAGGGAAGCCCCATGTAGAGAGCATTACAGTAGTCGAGCCGGGACGTCACGAGAGCTTGAGTGACTGTGCGAAGGGCAGCCCGGTCCAGTAAGGGGCGCAATTGGCGCATCAGGCGTACCTGATGAAACGCCCCCCTGGCCACGGCCGCCACATGGTCCTCCATGGACAGCCGGGAATCCAGGAGGACACCCAAATTGCGCGCCCTCTCCACGGGGGCCAGTGTTTCGCCCCCAATGGCCAGAGTTGGTGTAATCTGGCTGAACCGGGGTGCCGGAAACCACAGCCACTCAGTCTTGGCAGGGTTGAGCTTGAGTTTGTTACCACCCATCCAGATCCGTACGGCCTCCAAACACCGGGACAGCACTTCGGCAGCATTTGCTTCCATTAGACAGCGATCAGTTCAACAAATCCATAATCATGAACAATATCATAATTATTAGTATCTAAAAATAATTAGATGTTAGCCCACAAATTGAATTATGTTTTTTCCTCCTGGGAAAAGTGTATTATTGATTCAGGTCTTTTGGCCAGAAGACATTTATCTAAAAGGCAGTTACCATCTGCTGTGCTTGGATGCAGCAAACCATTCAAAACATCTTGACTCATTCCTTGTCATGCTTGTTTGGGAATAGAAGTTACTATTTTTTGAACATCTATACATCTGATGGCTGAATTTAGAACACTGCAAAACATTTGAACAAGACATTTACAAAGTGCATGCCTGCAAAGAAAATACTTCTCTTGAAGCATTAAAACAGGCATATCCTTTGCAATGCTTATGTGTGCCATTGTCTGCAAGTACAGATGTGTGCATAAAAAGCACCTCCAATAGACTTCCCTTTTCCCCTCCTTCAAGTCCACGTTTATTCATGAGAGGCGTTTTGTTGATTCAGAAATTAAGATCCATTAATGATTACTTAAAACTGAAAGGTTAGAATAATATATACTTATTCCAAAAATTTACCAGACATCCTTTTAAAAAAATAATAACTTTTTTCAAATTTGCACCCTATCAAAGGCTTTTTCTGCATCTAATAGAATACAATGCTAAAATATTCCTCAATAACTTAAGTTATTAAAGGCTTGGCATTCTTTTATTAAGCCAGATTGTACTGAATGAGTTATTGAAGGTAATATTGTCACTAATTTTCTTGCACGTTTGGGGAATAACTGGCCCAACATGTAGGTTCTTTCCTTTTTCAAAGTGGCATATAAAAGTTTATATAAAAAGCTGGTGTGGCTCTTAAGATTTTGGCTATCAATGACTGTGAAATAAATGAGTGCAGGAAAAAGAGCAATTCAGGCTAAGCAGGAAGAATCGATGAAAAAGATTTGAGTGACATACCCAAGAATTCCTTTTTCTTTATATTTGGATTGTGGACTTGAGACTATCCCTAAATTAAATGGTTCTTATTGCATTTATTATTCCACAGAATCTTAAAATAAGCATAACTCTAGTTCCCTACAAGGGGGAATTATTAAACAAAATCAATATAGCAGCTCTAACCATTCAATTAAAGCTGCTCTCCCTTGCCATATGAACATGACATAAAAAGTGACAAAAGTTTGACTAAAATTATTATTCGGGTGAGAATATAAATTCTGTTCTGGAGTTGGAAATTCAATATTCTCGATGATTCTCGATGATGAAGAGCGGGAGGTGTCACCGATATTCTCACTGCCAATTGGTCCATAGACTGAGAGGAAACATTTAGGACACGCCTGCTCCTCCTTCTCCCATTCCCTCTCAGTCTATGGTCCAAATCGGCTGAGTTTTGACTTTGCTCGTACTTTTTTAGCAATAATTGGTAGAATTAGCATAGTTAGTTTAAACTGCTTTGTTTTTAAAACTATTTTTCCTTTGACTATGAACTTGCTGCTGCCAGTTAAAGCGACTGCGGGCTCGCAGCCTCCTTCGCGGGGGAGGAGCATCGGATCGCCGGCAGCTTGGCATTCGGCTAATTGCAAAAATATTTCATCTCACCAGAGGTAAGAGGAGACTGGCTTTAAATAAAAGGCAACGCGGTGGGGAATTCCCCTGCCTCGTCAGGGGATTTCCCTCAGACGAAATACTGATGGGCTGTCATTTCCCCTTCTTTTTAGTGCTGAGGCGCCACGCAGCCGGATTCTCCTGTCGCCCATGCAGCGTTTTTCTTTGCAGGCCCTTTGAAATTGCCGTTCGGTTTTTTTTTCACCTGGCTGGGTTGGGCCGATCTCCAGCGGCACGAAGTCCTTCTGCAGGCCGCAGATGCTTCAGGCAGACATTTTGTCAGCACCTCGTGTGGCCGCCATTTTGTCTTTCCCCGATCAGCACAGCCTATTAATTTCATCTCCGCCCTGATTGGGCCTCACATTTCAAGGGATCATCCTTTTCAATCAGGCTTAATTTCTGATCCCGGCCCTTGCCTAGCCAAGGCACAGGCCGATTTAATTCCCAGTTGCTTAATCGAAAAATATATATAGAAAGATAATTGATTAATTCAATTAAATTAAATTAAATTAGTAGTTAGTTTAGTATTGATCTATCAGATTGCCCCAGACCGGCCTTTAAGATCCATTATGGCCTCCAGAGCAGACAAGGCCTCTGCCCCTCAGGATTCAGTGTTGCCTCCATCTGGGGCTGTTTCCGCACCTCCACCTACGAGGCCTTCCTCAGAGCTATGCTCTTCCAGGGCCACATTCAGAGATGAACAACGAAGACAGTGGGCCCTGGAGAAGCAGGTGGCAGGAGCTGAACGGCTGTTGAGGTCATGTGAGTCAGTGGAGGCTGTCTCCTTGTCTGGGATTTCTTCCCTAGCTCAATCCAGGGATCCTTAATCTTTGGACAGACCTAGAAGGGAGATTTCACCTTCCCCCTCTGTATCCCCATCTGCTATCAGGGGAGTTATGGAAAATCCTCTTGAAGGGACTTCCAGGGATTATTTGGTCTCTCATCCTACTCTGGCCCCCCAAGCCACTGATCCTCAGGGGGAGGAGTCAGAGGATGACTATGATGACTTGTGGGATGTACCCGCCAATATACAAAGACTGATTTCCTCGGCCATATCTTGAGGAATAACATCAGGTATGAGGCAGCAGGCCCGGCGGATTCCAGCCCCACCTGTTTCCAGGCCTACCCCTTCCTGTCCACCGGTGGGCCCATCAAACACACATGCCACACCTCAAGAGTCGGCACAGTTAGAGGAGGGCGAATGTCCTGGTTCGCCTTCACTGGCCAGTGATGGCTCGGTGGTAGGTGACGAACCTACTAAAGACCTGGTGATGTCAGATGATGAGGACGATGGTAAGAAGGATAATCCCGCATTTGCAGGCCTCTTTCAACCTACCTTGTTCAAGCAGTCATTGGGAAAGGCAAAGTCCACCACCAAATTGGGGGGTCCAACTGGTCAGCCTACTTCTGGCCAAAAGGACTTGAGCCAAACCATTTTTATTTGAACTCCCCTGGACAAAGAGGAGGTTCCGGGCCCCCCTCTCTTCTTGGAGGTGGTTAAGGGTGAAGGAACCATTCCTGTTATATAGGTTGTCACGTCCTATTTGGTCTGTTATGTGAATTCTCAGATAACCAGCTGAAGCCAGGCTGGCTGTAAACAGCTGGAGCTAGGCAAAATGTCACGTACTTAATGGTCAATGGGCAATTGGAGTATAACAAAGGAAATTCCTCATCAGATAATTAGCTCTGATCACGCACTGACCATGCAGATAACACAGAGAAAGGAAACACGCTGATAGGCAGAAGGGATCGGGCACAAACAGAGCAGGAGTTGGATTCAGCCAATAAGAAAATGTGTGTGTATTTCCTTGTTCCTTGGATGCATAATAAAAGAGATCGTTGGATTTGTATCTGGGCTCTCACCCCGCGAAATTTGAATCTGCTGCCTTCTTCGTGAGAAGCCACATAAGGGACAGTGGTCTCAGCCTGGTTCCTTCCCTAACCCGGGCGTCAATGACAGGAAACTGTATAACATGGACAACTCTTTCTCCCAAGCCTTACAGGTGCTTGAGGTCGATACACCAGTTGCGGCATTGTCTTCATCAGCCACAGTCATGGCGGGGGATGTGGCAGACAAGTTGAAGCCGGAGATCAGGAAGGCAGAGCTCATCCTGCGGAAGGGCTTCCAGTCATCAACTTGGTCCATCAAGGCAGGGATCTTTAATAGAACTTCCCTCCTCTGGCTACAACAGCTGCAGGCTCATACCCTGCCTGAAGTCATGTGTATGCATGACATCAGCAAGATAATTGCAGCTACGCAATTTTCTGCTGATGCCACGCTAGATTCCACGAGGTTCTCTTCCAGTGCCCTGTTGGCCTCAGTGGCATCCAGAAGGTTACTGTGGCTCGAGAACTGGCAAGTCGACAACAAGTCAAAATTCCAAGTGGCATCGAGACCATATGCAGGGGGTAAGCTGTTTAGCAAACCCTTAGACTCGATCTTGATCGAGAATAAGGAGAAGAAGACGGTGATGCCGTCCTCTACTAAATGGCAGGATAATCAGCCAGCCCCCTATCACAGGCGCCAGTCCTCCCATTCCCCTGACTCGGACTTCCATCAACCGAGGTATTATGGTTCCTGGGGGGACAGGTTCCACTTCAGGAATTCATTCCAGGATAGGGGCAGAGGGCAGTACCAGTCATGACGGCCCTTTTGGGGGGGAGGTGGTTGTCCTTTCCATAGGGGAAGACAAATCTAATTCTGATCTTCCCATTGGTGGCTGCCTGCAATACTTTGCTTCTTATTGGATTTGAATAATTAAGGATGCCTGGGTTGTGGACACGATCCAACAAGGTCTTAAGCTTGAATTCCTTTCACACACACACCCCAAATTTTTTCGGTCTTCTCCTCCAAGAACCCAACTAAGTTAGAGTTAGTCTCCTCTGCTATCCAACATTTAGTTGACATTCAAGCCATCGAGCCGGTGCCCCCCGGGGAAGAAGGTTTGGGGTTTTACTCCAACCTCTTTATCGTTCCAAAGGCCTTAGGGGGGTGGAGATCAATTTTGGATTTAAAATGCCTAAATAATTACATAGTATACAGGCGTTTTAAGATGGCTTCATTGAAATCCATATTACAAGGCATTCAGAAGGGAGACTTCATGGTCTCCATAGATCTCACTGAAGCCTACGTGCACATTCCGGTGTGTGTTGCCCATTGTAGGTTTCTTTGTTTTTCCCACCAGGGGCAGCATTTCCAGTAGAGGGCACTTCCCTTTGGTTTGGCCTCCGCACCCCGCATCTTTATGAAGGTATTGGCAGCGGTTGCCGCCTACCTGCGTTCTATACCTATTAGACTTCAGCTTTACCTTGATGATGTGTTGCTTCAGGCACATTCCCTTGACCAAACTCTGTCTGACCTAAGATTTACCATTGACACGCTCCAGAAATTGGGGTTCTCCATCAATTTCCCCAAGAGCCATCTCAATCCTTCTACAAGGATTTTGCATTTAGGAGCAGTCATAGACCCTAGGAGGGGGTGGTTTATTTATCTAAAGAGTGGATAGAGAAGCTGCAGGAGCTCGCTCGCTCTGTAAGTTCTCACCGGATGGTTCCCATAGTTGTCCTATCCCGACTGCTCGGCTCCATGATCTCCTGTGTTGGGATAGTTCCCTGGGCATGGTTCCATTCCAGAGACTTGCAGTGGGCTTTGATTTGGTACCAAAGGCAGATGCTCAGCAACTCTCACCTACCAGTTCCAGTGTCTCCCCAGGTGCAGCTATCCCTCCGATGGTGGCTGTCTCGGGCACTCAGCAGGGGGTCTTCCTTTTGGGAGCCTGTCAGAGTAACAGTGGCCACGGATGCAAGCATCTATGGTTGGGGCACATTATTGGGCTTGCAGATGGCGCAGGGCCATTGGACTGACACTGACTTGCGCCACAATATAAACTATCTCAAATTGAGGGCGGCACGCCTGGCCTTGCGTCATTTTCAGAAGGACTTGTCACATACTCATGTGTTACTCCTAACAGACAATATTGCCACGAAGGCGCATGTCAACAAGCAGGGCGGAATGCATTCGAGAGCTCTATGGACAGAAGCACACAGACTGATGAGATGGGTGGAGACGCATGTGTGCTCCATTGAAGCAGACCACATCTCCGGGATCTCTAACCACCAGGCCGACTGGCTCAGTCAGAGCACAGTAGATCATGGGGAATGGCAATTCAACCCGTTGCTATTTCGATGGATATGTCACAGGTTTGGGACTCCGGTGATCGACTTATTTGTGATGCCAGAGAACACGCAGCTCAGGAGATTCGTAACCAGATACCAGACTCGGGGTGCCGAGGACACAGACGCTCTTCGATGCAGATGGCCATCCGGTCTTCTCTATGCCCTCCTTCCCCTGCCTCTCCTCCAGGGCACAGCCAGGAAGCTAGTAGCAGTGGGGGCCGAGATGATACTGATAGCGCCAGATTGGCCAAGGAGACCTTGGTATGCGGACCTGCTCCAGGTGTTCATGTCCCCCCCCCCGGAGGATTCCGGATGAGGATATTCGACTGTACCAGGGGGGTGCTTCTACACCCAGAGCCCAGGTGGTTGAAGATAACCGCCTGGCATTTGAGAGGCGTATATTAGGTAAGGCTAGGGTCTCAGAGAAGGTCATGACTACCTTGGAGACTCCACCACTAGAATTTACAATGCAATCTGGTTGGCTTTCTCCAAATGGTGTGAACGAGCTTCCATAGTAGCCCAGGATGCGTCTGTGCCACAGGTTTTAGATTTTTTACAAGAGGGTCTAGACAAAGGGTTGACTTACAACACCTTGTACAGACAAACAGCTGCTCTAGTAACAGTGCTCCCAGGGGAGAGTTGCACTCCTCTGACTCACCTACCACTGATTAGGAGATTTCTGAAACTTGCAGCGAACATAGCTCCCCCAGTGATTCACAGATTCCCCACGTGGGATCTTCCCTTGGTGCTCCAGGCACTGACAGAGGCTCCCTTCGAGCCTATTAGATCCATATCACTCCAGATGTTAACATTGAAGGTGGCATTTCTCATTGCCATCATGTCAGCCAGACGTATTTTGGAGCTTAGCGCTCTTTCATCCAGGAGTGATTTGTACATCTTCCACACTGGGTCATCTTACGCTTGGATCCTACCTTTTTGCCGAAGGTAAATACTCCCTTCCATAGAGAGCCGGAAATAGTACTACCATCTCCTTCCCATGACAGGGAAGGGAGCCTCTGTCAGTGCTTGTGGCATAGGCTAGACATCTGGAGAGCTAGACGTCCGGAGAGCTAGACGTTCGGATTTATCTAAAGCGGACAGCGCCTTTTCATAAATCTGAGGCACTGTTCCTTTCTTTTCAGGCCTCCTCTCAGGGGGCTAGGGCAACTTCCAGTACGGTAGGCAGGTGGCTCAGAAAGACCATTTCCCTGGTTTATGAGGCAAAAGGTAGGACTCCTCCTAAGAGCATCACGGCTCATTCAACCTGTAGTGCAGCCATGACGGCTGCATGGGCTACTAGGGTCCCATTTGAGGACATTTGCAGGGCAGCTTCGTGGCCCAGCCCTACGTCCTTTATTAAACACTATAAGTTAGTGTTTAATAAAGGACGTAGGGGGTGGTCTAGAAATCTAATAAAATAAAAATAAATAAATATGCTTCGGCTGAGGCAGTATTTGGGCATAGGGTACTGCAACAGGTGGTTTCTTCTTCCACCGCTACAGAGCAATAATTTCTCCCTCCCCAGGACTTCAGCTTTGGTACGACCCTATGGTGACACCTCCTGCTCTTCATCATCAAGAATGATCGTTGGTACTTACCTGAATGACGCTTCTGATGATGAAGATGGGAGGTGTCACCTCCCTCCTTATGTAGTTAGCGGCGGGGTTGGGGTTTCCTTCCCTTGTTGTGATTTTGATTTGCAGTTCCTGTTCCAAACGCCTTTGAGCGAATGGGAGAAGGAGGAGCAGGTGTGTCCTAAATGTTTCCTCTCAGTCTATGGACCAATTAGCAGTCAGAATATCCCTATGGTGACACCTCCCATCTTCATCATCAGAAGCGTCGTTCAGGTAAGTACCAACGATTGTTTTATTTCCAGTCAAAGATTCCTTCTAAATTTCATTATATTAGTCCTGAAGATATATGAGCTAAAGTGTCAATCAGTTTAAATTTCACACTTGATTAGCTGTTCCAGGTTTTCCAATAACCGAAGATAAGCACCTTGAGGTTTTTAAAAAACATAATCAGCATTATATAATTATCCATCCAATTTTCCACATATTCCTTTCCATAGATAAATTTCCTAATTTAAAATAACAGCTATTTTCCCCCCTGAAATAAAAATAAAAATGCAGATACTGTACAGGGATTTCCTGTCAGCATTACTTAACACCGAGAGTTTGCCTTTTTTGTGCAATAATTAAAAGCTTCAGCAAATAACATGGACTTCACACTGGAGCTTTAAAATACCTCAGTGCAGAGCTGGTGACCTAGTTCTTCATTTATAGAACACAGACTTCATTCTTTAAATGTACTTGAACAATTGTATTTATCTAAACGATATTGCAATTAGGTGCTGATGTCAGTGCTTATGAAATGCATTAAAAGAATATTACAGTGTTAATCATGTCCTGACATTTCTATTGTCTCATTATATTTTTACTAAACCACCAGCTGACTTTCACAGTGAGCCAAAACCTGATTGGTACCATTCTGCAAAATGCTATTTTCAGTGTGATCTATAGATAATTTCAAAATGTGTTCACATAAATGAATACTCCAGTCTCAAGAGCTATTGGTAATTTATCTGTATGCATTTATAAAGTAGTGACTGTAAATTGAATACGATCAGCTGCATCTGTCATTGGAGTCAAAGAACCAAGTAACTTTAAATCAAAGCATTTCAGCTTAGAGTAAATGGATTGCAGATGGAATTGATTCGTGTCCAGCGGTTAGGAAATACCTTGTCCTTGTTCTTCACAGAACAATGAAGAAATATAAGATGATTGCTAATATTTTTGTGGCTGAAACAGCATTTACAATATTTACTCAAAGAACATGAAATCTGAATGGATTGCCAATTTTGAAAACTATCTGAGTAAATTCTAGAGAAAGGCTAATTCTACTTCACGAATCTGAATCACATTTTTGTAGTTTAATGCAAGTTTGAGGCTTATTATTTTCTCATATAATTCATACCTGACAGATTGAAAGGAAAAGTAAACACATGTGACCAAGGCCAGCATATAACACTTATAAATGAATAATAGCTTGAACTGCTTGCCTCCAGAAGTTGTGAATGCCCCAACCCTGGAAGTCTTTAAGAAGATGTTAGATAGACATTTGTCTGAAATGGTATAAGGTTCCTGCCCACACAGGGGGTTGGACTAGAAGGCCTACAAGGTCCCTTCCAACTCTGCTATTGTATTGTATTGTAATATATGTAGGACCATAAATAAAAAAAACTAGTTTTAAACTCTAACTGGATAAATTAAAGTTATTGTCCAATGCATTTATTTTGTTGTTTTTTAAAGGTAAATGCCGAATTATTTCAGCCATGAAATTAGTTTATAAGATTGTATCTGAATCTGTAAATAATTTATTGTTTAAAAGGAGGTTGTTTTTGAAGGTGATATGACATCTGAATAATTTCTGTACCCTCCAAATAAAATGTGAAGTTTGAAGTTATATCACCAGAAGAAAAAATGTAAGGTATCACTGATCTCTATCCTTACTTTATTATTATGTAACATTTACATAGATTATATAACTAATGATATCTGTTTTACATATTAATATGGTTATATTAATGCTGAGGTAAATTCTACACAAGAGTTTACTATAGTAAAAAAATTCCAGGCGTAAGTCAAACAATCATTTCATGTTACAAAATATACAATTTTTTCTACCTTTCAAATCTCTAACCAATGAGAAAGTATATTTTGAAAATTTCAAAACATCTGCAGAAGATGGAGAACCGAAGCTGGGATATATTAGCTTCCTGATGGGTTTATGACTCAGTTGAAAAATATCTAGATGAAATGATAGATTCAAAGAAGATTAAATAGGGGACTTAGTGATACTGTGATTAATTCAGTGCTTTAGTAAAGAAAGTCCTATGTTTTAATTTTCTCCATCACTACGGGGATTGAAATACTACCTTTACTTTGCTTGTCCAATGCATTTGAGAATTAATGATTTAAACGATTTGCAAAGGCTAAGGTAATGGGTAATATGTTGTTTGTTGTGAGGAACATTTATACTGGTATACAGTAGACTTTCATGGCCAATATCTTTTGGGTGATATTGGGCTCCAGGGTTTTGTGACTATAGACAAGAGAACAAATTTCTTAATATTTTGTTAATAACCTTTAAAGCGCTCCATGGCAAGGGACCTAGGTACCTGCAAGACCGCCTCCTACCAAATACTTTCCTTCGATCAGTCCGCTCCCACAGAGAGGGCCTCCTCAGAGTGCCGTCAGCCAGTCAATGTTGGCTTGCAACACCCAGGGGGACAGCCTTCTCTGTGGCAGCTCCTGCCCTCTGGAACGACCTGCCCCCTGACCTCCGCACAACTACGGACCTGCACCTGTTCCGCTGAGCCCTGAAGACCCATCTTTTTCATATGGCTGGCCTGGTGTATCTTTTAATCTGGTTTTATTGGGGTTTTATTGTACATTTTAGAGCAGGCTTAGAATTTAATTTATTTTTAGCATAGTTATTTATATTGATGTTTTTACTGTTGTTTTTATCATTGCCTGTTCACCGTCCTGAGTCCTGCAAGGGAGAAAGGGTGGTATACAAATTCAAATAAATTGAAATTGAAACTGTGACTGGCATCTTTAGAGCCAAGGAATTGATGAATTGGTTGCAGCCTTTATAGCCAGGTGTCCTACCGTTTGATGGGTCTGTAGCTAAGATGGTTTCAGATTGGAGGAAACCAGATTTCAGAAACTGCACTAGAAACCAGCTCAAGATTAATCAGAAGGCCATCTGGTTATAAAGATGGGAGCCCAATCAATCACTAAATATTCAAGTTCAATGCTTCCCATGAAATGAATATTTGTTTTTTGAAAGTGAAAATGGCAGTACATGAAGGCATTCTTTGGTCTACTTTGTTGTTAAAATGTGAGATACATCTGGAGAAGTATAAAGCTAAGTTGAATGTAGGGGGATTTCTTCAATATGAGATGTGAGTGATAAGATGAGAAAGGTCATGAATGAATGGCTATCGAATGAATATGGATTGAATGCAAAAGGGGAGTGATTGGTATGAAGGGGGTATGTGAAGGCGGGTTATCATATAAAGAGAATGAATCCTCAAATCAAATTGCAAAACCAATCTGTGGTGGGAAAATAAATTAGCTAATAAGAAAAGATTGAAAAGGTCCTGTTTGGATGGAGCTGATGAGGTCCTCACAAAGAGAGTGAGAAGGTTTTTTTAAGGTTAAGCCTGAAAATTTTTATAGTCATGATAGAACCATGTATTTAGCATCAAAAAAAAGATAAGGAGATGTGCATTGAATATTGTTGGTGTAAACTGAATTGACGGTGTTTATATCTATTTTTTTCTTAGTTCAAGCATTTTTTTAAATTTACTATTGCTTACTTTCTTTTCATAGTTGGCATCACATTATTTAACCCCAAAGTGAATAGCATGTTGTAATGGCTAGATTTAATGCTAAATACACTAGAAAAACAATCTGTATCTGAACTGAGCAGGATTCTTCAAGTTTGTTATCTTGATCATCTGCTCATAAGATCCCAGTCCCTCTTAGATGCTCAAAGTCATCCAAGAGGTGACCTGTGTCTGACTTTATGCAATGATGTCAGCCCTGAAAGAGGCTGAGGTGTGTTTCTTCCTCAAAAATCCCAAACTGGGTCCAAAAGTCCTGGACATTACCTTCCAGTCCCAAGCTTCCCTTTTTAGGGAAAATGATGGGGAGGATAATCAGATGCTCAGCTGAAGAGAACCATGAAGCAAGCAGATTATCTGGACTTGTTTCTGTCAGAGTCAGGCTGGGGTTTAAGGAGAAGGCATGACCATATCTGTTGATGGCAGAGCCAGCATTTCTTGCTCTCTCAATACATAGCATCCTTTAGGGTTTGCTTTAGAAGTTGGATTTGGAGGTTTACAGCAATTTGGTTCTCCTTTGCTGTGGTTGGTTCCAGTTTGTATTGATAGTCAGAGATCTTATCCATGGCATCTGAATTGTGGGGTTATACAGGCCCAATGTTGTACTTCTGCTTTAACATCTCCTGTACATGACTGGGACTTGAGTTTCCCATTAAAGACCATACAGATGTTAAAGCTGATCTAAAATATGGCAGCATGGACAGTGATAGTGCAGCCTCATTGTGAGGATATCATACCACTGCTTTGTAAGCTGCACTGGCTATAGTTATCTTCTAGGTGCTATTGAAAGTGTTGTTTATCACCTTTAAATGAGCCATGGTGGCACAGTGGTTAGAATGCAATACTACAGCCTATTTCTGCTGACTGCAGGCTACCTGCAATTTGGCAGTTCAAATCTCACCAGGCTCAAGGTTGACTCAGCTTTCCATCCTTCCAAGGTGGGTGAAATGAGGATGAAGATTGTTGGGGGCAATATGTTGACTCTGAAAACTGCATAGAGAGGGCTGTAAAAGCACTGTAAAGCGGTATATAAGTTGAAGTTCTATTACTATTTCTATTAAAGCCCCAAGTGACTGCATATTTCCATTTGTATCAGTAAAGGATAGTGAGCACATTCCAAGTCCCGCTGATTAAAGAATGTTTTATATATAGTCAATTCTCTATAAATACTGTTTTTACAGATATTTTTTTAACATTCTCTTGCTAAAAAGGACAAAGCAAAACAAGAAAACATTTAAAATAGCTATATTGTTATTAAAAAATAATAAAAGGGAGTGGAATTTATTTCAAGTAATAATACCCAGAATTTCCTGGCTTTTCATTATGTGGAATTCTTCTTGAGGAGAATTGATAAGAGCAATCTCTGTATTGATTCATAGCTACTTTGTTTTACATCAATATGGTGACTGAATTATAAGAACATCAGATTAATAAAGCTACTCAAATGTTCTTAAGAGTTCATGCAACGCCTGATAGATGAAATGTTTAGGATACTTCTGATTTCTGCTTTTGCAAGAGATTGCTGATGCAAAACTGACACATTATCTTAATGTTTAGTCTTGTGAAAGGAAGGTCACTTTTGGAAGGGGCTTACTAGATTTTATAAATACAATTGTTTAATTCCCTTGCTTTGAGATGAATGCATATGTATTGTAATTATGCCTTCTTCAAGAGATTGATGGGCTTTCTATGAGTTAGGATAGCAAATGGTTGTATCCAAGAAAGATATATAGTTTTAGTTTCAAAAGATTCACTCAGTTGTTCTAGCATCTTGGGTGTCTCAGAAGTTAAAAATGCTGCTGGTCCAAATGTTGTTAACAAATGTTCTTGCCACTGAGTTGTATCTGAGCTCTCAGCATGGTATATGTTAAAAATGTGGCATCATTATCTATCAATTGGTTCAAAGTCAATACCCCTGCTTTTATCCATATCACTATTTCCCCCAATTTTTATGCTGGATTTCCCCATAGAGTTAATTTAACATAGCAAAAGGAATAAAATCTTTTATTAGACATTCTGTAGCTTGCTAACTGATATAACTGTTTTGAGAGGTACCAGAGTACTATTGTATTTACATCATAATACAATAACTTGATGCGTAACAATAGTAAGTGTTGATGATTCAACTCCAGATTCAGAAAACCAATCCAATCCAATCCTTTCTTATTTATTGATATCTGCATTCTTAATACAATATTTTGGAATTGAAAAACTTCATCAATTAATTTATTTTCTGAAAATACATTCTAGAGATTTTACTTTATAATTCTACTCTGGAACAGGTAGAGTAGAATGGGCCCCAAAAGGTTTCAGAATCCAGGGAAATAATGAGATTAACTTTTTTCTTCAAAAGTCTGAACAGCAAATAGTCAATATGGTGGTTTATTAGCCAACTGATAGAGTGAAAATTCATTTTGAAATGGAGTTGTATTACTTTCCATCTCCATGGATGATTACTAGGAATTGTGATCTTAGTAGATTTCTCATTTTCTGAAGATTCTGATTACACACTTGATATGGATGGATGTTTTCTGAAAGTTGACCATAGGTTCTTGTTTCTAATCAGTTTTCATACTCTGTATTCTAGATTGCTAATATGTATTAAAGAAACCCTCCTCCAAAGGATTATGAATAATACTTTGGAAGAAAGATAAAATATAAAATAGGTCGATATGTTTTAATTATTTCTTTCATAACCTACAAAATTAAATTCTATGATGATGAATAGATTATTGCTTATTAAATTCTGATGGAACTGAGAAAATGTAACTTTTAATGAAACTTTCCATATCCAGCTAAACATTTTTAGTACTTTAATAATTTTCTGCATACTATTGTATACTGCTCCCTGCTCAACAAAGATAATTTTTAAAAATCTTTTGTAATCAGACCTTCTTTATTACAACTCATTAGCATCTCATATTGTACAAAAAAGGACACATTACTTGGTTGTCTTTTTATTTTATTCTGTTAACTATATCTTGGAAAAATATAATGAAGTCATATAATAAGGAAAATGTTTTTTTCATGGATAGGAATAGGCTTAATTTCTTCTTGAATGTATTTCCCAAAATAACGAGATGAGTGCCAACATTTCACTAGAACCGATTCCCCTTTCAAGAGTGGAGATAAAGAACTTCCTTTGAAGGGGGGAAAATGGTTAATTTATATGTCTCCTTTGAGCCCCACTAGATACTTCTGAGCTGAGGTTTCAGCACTTGGGCAATCCAGAGTCATATCTTAGATGGATTGAAAGACGTTTGCATTGAAAAATGCATATTAAAAGAAAAAGTTTCTGATGTGGGTGGAGGAAGTATGGTAATCCTGGAACTAGTGTGAACGTTTTCTAATAGAAGATAAATGAAAGGGAGAAAAAAGAACCAAAAAGAAGGGGAAAAATATTCACATTGCTCTTCCTTTCTTTCTCTGGCAAAGTTATAGTTCAGAGGATAAGTTTCCTTTTAAATATTCTCCTCAGCCTATTGCAAATGTTGTCGATACTATTCACTTTTTTCACATGGTATCTTCTAATGAAAACCAACATTAAGAAAGGATGATGGTGATTAAAAAGAGCATGTATAAGAAATATTTGGCTGGTCAGATATAAGCAATATATGTGTAGTTCAGTGTTGAAATCTTACAAATCCCTTTACAAGAAAAGGCTGCGTTATTTGCAGGATTGTTTTTCTCTGATAATCTCTGCTTATCCCATGAGATATAGCACAACAGGTATACTTTAGACCCGTCTATGAATCTATGTCATCTAGCAGAATTCCTGACAATTGGATGTCCCTAATTTTGTTACCTTCCATAAGGCCTAGTTTTGTCCTGGACATTGAGCCAGAACATTGGCTGAATTCACCCAGAAGAGAAATTATTTGAATGAGCTAATGCTATGGTAATTCCATATTGTTTGTGTGTGCTCTGTTTTGGATTCTTTATGCTTCCAACATTCTACAAGGCATTCAGAGTTGCTACTTAGAGCCTTATAAACCATCTGAATAAATAAAATAAAAACAAGCTGAGAAATTTGTTCATAAAGAAAATATTTTTTTTAAAGAATCATTGTAAAGAAAATGAAGAAGGATGATATTGTTACTACTGTATATAATTTGTTTTATTAAAGGAATAAAAGGAAAGAACATATTAAGTTTAAGAATTGTGGTTTTGTTCTTATTTATCAGGAGTATTTATTGTGAATACACCACAATATTTACCTCAAAATTAGCTAGGAAATAGGTTATTCTTCCATTATGAGCCATGCCATTCACAATTTATTATAATAGTGTCCAAATTGCACTATAATAATTCTCTTGAGTAATTTTTCATATAAAAACTGTCCACAAGTATGCTATGCTTGTCCATAGTTTTATATTTTTATTAAGAGAAAAATGCTGAGCTGACACAGTTACATAGTTCATTTTCCTAAAAAAAAAAAAGATATTTATTCAGTAATAGGTTATGGGACACTGTTTACTTTTTAAAAATGCACATTAAACATAATTTTTCATTGAATTTTGCATACTTAGTCACAATAATAATTCTCTGGCAGTGTTGTATCAACTTCATTACATTATATTTTTAGAACAAAAAGGTGTATGTGCATCTCTGTGCTTTCTTTCAACCTTTATAAGATTTTGTTGCATGGACATTTTTCTACACTACACAATAACAATAGTGAGAAAAATTACCTCAGCAGGGAAAAAAGATTAAGGATTAAAAAAAAGTCTGTATTTGAGCAACTGCAATCTAATCATTTCTAAATACTTGTTCATGTTTGTGCAAGAGTAATATTAATATGAACAGGTTTGTTTCAATACAATACAATACAATAGCAGAGTTGGAAGGGACCTTGTAGGTCTTCTAGTCCAACCCCCTGCATGGGCAGGAACTTTATACCATTTCAGACAAATGGCTGTCTAACATTTCATGTTTAAACTTCCAGTAAGGTTAGAATAGTGAGTAGTTGTTATTGTCTACCTATGTGAATAGTCTTTATTATTTTTATAAATTTTGCAAGACTGAAAAATAGAGATTTATTAGTCACAGTGTCTTCTGAGAACTATTTTTCAGTATAACAAGCAGCATTCCCACATGTCAGTAACTATTAAATAAAACCCATAACTTGTCAGTGGGGATTCAGTCCTCAACAGGCAAATTTTTAAATAGGCTGTGAAAGCTGCTGAAGTAGAGGCCTCTTAGCTGAGGGTTAGAAACTAATGAACTGTCCAAGGTCCTGATCACCGATTTTGATTTTATTTTATCTCAATACTGTACTACATAGAGTCTTTTCATTTATATTATAAGTCCATGCCTGGTTTAGTTACAGAAATTTGCATTGATAAATGTTTCTATACTTATTATACACTCTTGCTTCTGGTTCAATTTACCCACCTCTCCAAATGCAGTTTGCTCACACAATAACTGAGATAAGACAAGACAAGCTAGATGGAGATTTATTTACTTCTCAGCATAATCAGAATATATTAGATAGTTGCAGTCACACATCAGAAATGTCACTGGTCTTTGACTGTAATAAACTTACTTGACTTAACATCAGAAATGTTTTTCAGTTATTTCTCTTTGCTAATTCTCAGTTCGTGGTAGCAATTTTCTACACATTCAACTCATAGATATTTGTGGACGAGTGACTACGTATTGGTTTTTTCCTCACAGTTTTAATGTAGAATCATTTTGTCTCAGTTGGTGATATTACACTGAATACAAGGCTTCCTGGCTTAAATAAGAATGGCTCTAACATTTTATGGTGGAGTATTTTATATACAAGAATTGCTTGATCCCTACCTTATAGACAGTAACTGCTCTCTTGAAAGGTATTTTGGAGTAGATTTTATCTCCCTGCCATGATTTAAAAAGTACGTAATAGATGAGAGCCCTCTAATTTACATGACAGTTTGTCTCTGAGGTTTTAAAGACTTCCTGTAAAATCCCCTGACAAATCAGATAGAAAACATATATCTGCACCATTCTCAGCTGGTATTTTTCTAATTGACACATTGTATAGGAGTATGTGTTGGAGTAGCAGCTGCAGAAAATGCTATAGAAGTTTTCTGAAATGACAGGATGTGAAAATCTATTGGAGTAAAAGAGCTGATCTGCAGAAACACAGTATTTTAGAGTAGGAATCTATTACAGACTTACGAGGTGTGAGCAACTAAGTACATTGAAAACACTAATGTATTTTCAGGTCTGCAGTACTATGTATAATGACATATTCTCCTTAGTGTGATGAAGGAACTGCTGTAATACAAAGCATGCATTATAAGCAGTAGACTTCTCTCTCCTTTGAAAGGGAGCAGCAAAGAGCCACTGATGCTTCAGCATTTAATCCTCATGGGACACTATAATTCCTTCTCTGACTTTGCAGCTTTGTTAATTTGAGAGTACTGGGAACTATAACAGAAAATGTACTGTGAAAACCATGACAGAATACCATTTACAATTTCCATGTCTGCATTCAGCATTGCAGATGATAAAATTAATGTAATTCCGTGAGAGAATTACATTATCATAAGAAACAACAACAAATGAAATACTATGATGTGCTGCAAATACAACAACAACAACAACAACAACAATAATAATGATACCACCACCACCTAGGGGACTGCCTCACTATGTGGAGGTTCTAGGTTTGCCGGACTTGAACATTCTAACTCTACAGGAGCTAGAATGAGTAGGAGTAAACAGCAAGGTAGCCAAATTCGCTGACGACACTAAATTATACAGGGTAGTGAAAACTGAGAGTGTGAGGAGCTCCAGAGGGATCTCTTGACACTGGGGGAGTGGGCAAACCAGTGGCAAATGAGCTTCAACATTAGTAAGTGCAGAGTGATGCACGTTGGGGCAAAAAACCCCAACTACATCTATAAACTGATGGGGTCTGAACTCCTTGCAACTAACCAGGAAAGGGACCTTGGTGTCCTGGTGGACAGCTCAATGAAGGTGTCAACCCAGTGTGCTGCAGCAGTGAAAAAAGCAAACTCATTGCTGGGGATCATTAGGAAGGGTATAGAAAATAAGTCAGCAAGTGTCATTTGCCTCTTTATAAATCTATGGTGAGGCCCCATCTGGAGTATTGTGTACAGTTCTGGTCACCATACCTTCAGAAGGATATTATGGAAATTGAAAAGGTGCAGAGGAGGGCAACCAGAATGATTAGGGGGCTGGAACACCTTCCTTACCATCTGAGGCTGCAACAGCTGGGCCTCTTCACTCTAGAACGATGGCGCCTGAGAGGTGACCTGATTGAAGTCTATAAAATCATGCACGGTGTGGACAAAGTAGAAAAGAAAAACTGTTTTCTCTATTGCACAACACTAAAACTAGGGGGCACTCCATGAAACTTTTGATAGCTAGACCAACAAATAAGCAAACAAATAAGAGGAAGTACTTTTTCACCCACAGGATCACTGGTCTATGGAACTCCCTGCCAGAAGAAGTGGTGATAGCTGTCAGCCTCGACACCTTTAAGAACGGATTAGATGAGTTCATGGAGAACTGCCGTGAACAACATTTTAACTTCCATCCCATCCAGCACACTATATGAAATCAATCACTTTCTGGCGAAGGTTGTAGAGAGTGTGGTGGCACAACAGTTTCCACGTCACCTGGAGGAAATTGATTATCTGGACCCGCGCCAGTCCGGCTTCTGGCCCGGTCACAGCACGGAGACGGCATTGGTCGCATTGGTGGATGATCTCTGGAGGGCCAGAGATGGGGGTTGTTCCTCCATCCTGGTCCTATTAGACCTCTCAGCGGCTTTTGATACCATCAACCATGGTATCCTATTGCATCGACTGGAGGGGTTGGGGGTGAGGGGCACCGTTTTACGGTGGTTCTCCTCCTACCTCTCTGGTCGATCGCAATTTGTATTGACAGGAGGGCAGAGGTCGACCTCGAGGCCTCTCACTTGTGGGGTTCCTCAGGGGTTGGTCCTCTCGCCTCTCCTGTTCAATACATATATGAAGCCGCTGGGTGAGATCATCTGTGGTTTTGGGGTAGATTACCACCTGTACGCTGATGATACTCAGCTGTACATCTCTACCCCAAACCACCCCAACGATGCAGTTGAAGTGATGTCCCGGTGTCTGGAAGCCGTGCGGATCTGGATGGGAAGGAACAGACTCAAGCTCAACCCATCCAAGACTGAGTGGCTGTGGTTACCGGCACCCCGGTTCAACCAGTTGACTCCATCACTGGCCATAGGGGGTGAACATCTTGCCCCCGTGGATTGGGCACGCAACTTAGGCGTCCTCCTAGATGCCCGGCTGTCGATGGAGGACCATGTGATAGCCGTGGCAAAGGGGGCGTTTTACCAGGTCCGCCTGGTGCGCCAGTTGCATCCCCTATTAGACCCGGATGCCGTTCGCACAGTCACTCATGCGCTTGTGACGTCCCATCTAGACTACTGTAATGCTCTCTACATGGGGCTCCCCTTGAGGTGCGCCCGAGGGCTACAGCTGGTCCAGAACGTGGCCGTGCGGGCAGTTTTGGGAGCTACCAGGTACTCCCACGTAACACCGCTCCTGCGTGAGCTGCACTGGCTACCTGTGGCCTTTCGGGTGGATTTCAAGCTGTTGGTCACCATCTTTAAAGCGCTCCATGGCACAGGACCTAGTTATTTGTGGGATTGTATCCTGCCCCATACATCCCTTTGGCCGATTCGCTCCCACAGAGAGGGACTTCTCCGGGTGCCGTCCTCTAAACAATGCCAGCAGGTGACGCCCAGGGGAAGGGCCTTCTCTGTGATGGGCCCGACCCTTTGGAACGACCTACCCCCCGATATTAGAACTACCACAGACCTCCGCTCCTTCCACCAAAAAGTTAAGACCCATCTGTTCCATCAGGCTGGCTTGGCCTAATTTATACTTCTCACCCCAGTCTGTAATTTAAATTGTTTTATTTGGTTTTTAATGGGATATAGTTTTTAACGTTTTATAAATTTTGTACAGGGTTATTTAATTCGATTTTAATTATGTATGTATTGTTATGTTTTTTAGATGTTTTAATTTTTCCTGTACACCGCCCCGAGTCCCTTCGGGGAGAGGGGGCGGTCTAGAAATTTAATAAAATAAATAAATAAATAAATGTATAGCACAGCCGCTGTTATAACTGCAGAACTAGGTTATAAAATGCCAAAAAAGAAACCCACTGGAACACCAAAATGGAAAATTCGACTTGAAAATAAAATTAAAAAACTACGAGGGGATATCAGCAATCTGGAGTACATGAAAAAAGGAAAACTAAAGAACAAAAAGCTGAAAAATAGTTTATACAAAAAATACAACCTGGAGGAAAAAACAATAACAGAAATTATGGAAGAACTAAAACAACGTGTGATAGCAACAGCAAGGAAAATTGAAAGATATGAAGGATGAATAAAACAGTATCGTGAAAATGTCCAGTTCAGAAGAAACCAACACCTCTTCTACCGGTCCCTTGATGAAAGTCAAATCCAAACTTATATTCACCCATGTAAAGAAAAAACTTTGAACTTTTGGAAGGAACTGTGGGAAAACCCAGTAGAACACAACAACACTGCCTCCTGAATCAAAGCTATTCAACAACAAACAATACTAAACAAGATGGAAAATATTGTAATAAAAGCTGACATGGTGACAAAACAAGCAAAGAAAGTCAAGAACTGGAGTGCACCTGGCCCGGATGAACTGCATGGATACTGGCTAAAACATCTGACCAGCCTACATCATCGAATGGCCACTCAATTTGATCAAATGCTTCAAAATGCAACAAGCGAAGAATGGCTAACAGCTGGACGAACTTACTTGATAATGAAAGATCCAGAAAAAGGCACAGAACCAAACAACTATCGCCCAATTACTTGTCTGCCAACAACGTTTAAACTTTTTACAAGGATACTGGCAAATTCAATATTCAATCACCTGATAGAAAACAGTTTGTATCCAGTAGAACAAAAAGGAAATTATAAAAAATCAAGAGGAACAAAAGATCAGTTGCTCATAGACAAAATGGTACTAAAAAATGCAAAACAAAGGAAAACAAATTTAAATATGGCTTGGATTGATTACAAGAAGGCATTTGACTCATTACCCCACAGCTGGATTAACACCTGTCTGGAAAACTTTGGAATTAGCAAAAATATATGTACATTTTTGAAAGCAAATATGCAAAAATGGAAAACAGTTCTAACAACAAATGGGGAGAACATTGGTGAAGTCAACATCAGACGAGGAATCTTCCAAGGAGATTCACTTTCACCACTACTGTTCAACATTGCATTAGTTCCCCTGACAATAATCCTATGGAACACAAAACTGGGATGCCAAATCTCAAGACAACATGGCAAGATAAACCATCTACTATACATGGATGACTTAAAATGTATGGGAAAAGCCCCACTGAACTTAAATAAATACTCAACACAGTTCAACTGTTCAGCAGTGACATCAAAAAGAACTAGAAAAAATCATGAAATATTGTGACCTGGCCATCGAAACCACACGGCTATGGATGAAGCATGTCACAATGACACCCATTGTCATCTGGGCACTTGGCACCATGTCCAAGAATTTTACTAAATATCTCAGCAAATTGCAGCTTCCTGCAATAACACCAGCGGAACTGCAAAAAACTGTGCTACTTGGAACATCTTACATTCTAAGAAGATACTTGGTTGATACTTAGGATGCTGGCAGCAAACTGTATCAACCATTAGCACCAGTCAATAGTATTTGCAATGCATTTTTAAATGTTCAGTTGGCTGAGTTTCATGTTTCATGAATAAAGTAAATAACAACAACAACAACAACAATAATAGTGGTGGTACCATAAAATAGAGGAAGTCATAGAAAACGAAAAAGTTAAATTGCTCTGGGTCTTCAGAATCCAGAGAGACATGTATGTGGCAATGCTTGGAGACAGCAGAATAAAAGAGAAAGAACCGGAGAAGATAACAAAATACAAATATCTACAAATAGAAATAAAACGACTACGGCAAAGGCAAGCGAGGGTAGCACCAATAGTAATAGGCACCTTGAGTGCAGCCCCAAAACAACTGGAGCACCATTTGAACACCATTGGCACTGACAAATTTGTCATCAGTCAATTGCAGAAGGCGACTTTACTTGGAACTTCTTCCATCCTGCAACGATATCTGTAACACCATCAAACATCCAGATTTGCCTATCCCTGGTCCTTAGTAAGGACTCAATAGGTAGACAAAATGCAAAGCCCAGACTGAATATCTGCCTGACTGTGCAATGAATAACAACAACAACAACAACAACTCCAGCAAAATGAAGAACTAGTTAAGTGCTCTTTCTTTGCCATATACCCTCTAATGGGTGAAGAATAATAATAATCAAATCAAATCAAATCATTTAATACTTATAAACCGCGCCCTCTCCCCATGGGGACTCGGGGCGGTGCACAGGTAGAATAAAAACAGTAAAAAACATACAAACATCAATAAAATATACAAACAATTAAAAGCAAATTAAACACAGCCTGTGCTAAAATCCCATTTAACTAACTAAACTAAAATTTACCCAGTAAAAACCCTAGACAGGGGGACTATCCCAGGCCGGCCAGACGGAAAAAGTAAGTTTTTAATTTAAGACGGAAGGAGCGGAGGTCCGTGGTCGTCCTAATATCGGGGGGAAGGTCATTCCAGAGGGCCGGGCCCGCCACAGAGAGAGCCCTTCCCCTGGGTGTCGCCGGCTGACACAGTCTAGTGGACGGCACCCGGAGAAGTCCCTCTCTGTGGGAGCGAATCGGCCGTGAGGATATATGAGGCAGGATCCGATCCCGCAGATAGCTAGGTCCCGAGCCATGGAGCGCTTTAAAGATGATAATTAACACCTTGAAGCGCACCCGGAAGACGACAGGTAGCCAGTGCAGCTCGCGCAAGAGCGGTGTTACATGGGTAGACCTTGCGGTCCCCATAATTGCTCGCGCGGCTGCATTCTGGACTAGCTGAAGTCTCCGGGTGCACCTCAAGGGAAGCCCCATGTAGAGAGAGTTGCAATAGTCCAGTCGGGATGTCACGAGCGCATGAGTGACTGTGCGAAGGGCGTCCCGATCCAATAGGGGGCGCAATTGGCGAACCAGGCGAACCTGGTAAAACACCCTCCTGGCCACGGCCGTCACTTGATCTTCCATGGACAGCCGGGCATCCAGGAGGACACCCAAATTGCACGCCCCATCCACAGGGGCAAGATGTTCGCCCCCTATGGCCAGCGATGGAGTGAGCTGGTTGAATCGGGCGGCCGGAAACCACAGCCACTCGGTCTTGGTCGGGTTGAGCCTGAGTCCGTTACTTCCCATCCAGATCCGCACGGCTTCCAGGCACTGGCACATCACCGCTACGGCATCGTTGGGGTGGTTTGGGGTAGATATGTACAGCTGGGTGTCATCAGCGTACAGGTGGTACTCTACCCCAAAACCACGGATGATCTCACCCAGCGGCTTCATGTATGTGTTGAACAGGAGGGGCGAGAGGACCGACCCCTGAGGCACCCCACATACGAGGGGTCTCGCGGTCGACCTCTGCCCCCCTGCCAACACAAATTGCGATCGGCCAGAGAGGTAGGAGGAGAACCACCGTAGAACGGTGCCTCCCACCCCCAACCCCCCCAGCCGATGCAATAGGATACCATGGTCGATGGTATCGAAAGCCGCCGAGAGGTCTAATAGGACCAGGATGGAGGAACATCCCCCATCTCTGGCCCTCCAGAGATCATCAACCAACCCGACCAATGCCGTCTCGGTGCTATGCCCGGGCCGAAAGCCGGACTGGCGCGGATCTAGATAATCAACTTCCTCCAGGTGACGGGGAAACTGTTGTGCCACCACACTCTCAACAACCTTCGCCAAAAAGGGAAGGTTGGAGACTGGACGGTAGTTGTTCAAAACAGCTGGATCCAAAGAGGGCTTCTTAAGGAGGGGCCTCACCATCGCTTCTTTTAGGGAAGCAGGCAAGGAACCCTCACTTAAGGATGCGTTGACAACCTCTTGGAGCCAGCCTCGTGTCACCTCCCAGGATGCCAGTACAAGCCAGGAGGGACACGGGTCCAATAAACATGTGGTGGCTCGCAGTCGCCCACGTAACCTGTCCATATCCTCGGAAGTAACGGAGTCAAACTCCTCCCAAACAAGATCTGTCTCGTGGCATCCCACTGGGCCATGAATGGGGGCTAGCTCGTTCTGTATCTGAGCGATTTTCTCCTGCAGAAAAATCACAAATTCCTCTGCTCTACCCTGTAACGGGGCTTCCCGCACCCTCTGTTGAAGGAGGGAGCGGGTCACCCTAAACAGGGCGGCAGGGCGGTTTTCTGCGGATGCTATGAGAGTAGCACAATGATAATAATAATAATAATAATAATAATAATAATAATAATAATAATAATAATAATAATAATAATAATAATAATAATAATAATAATAATAATAATAATAATAATAATAATAATAATAATAATAATAATTACTCTAACCACTGCGCCACTGTGGCTCTTATAGAGGTTGTGTAAACCATGTTAACTTCTGATTGATTGATAAATAGGTAGATAGAATGATTGAAAAGAAAATCTTACAGGGTCAAATTAGTAAAATGCCAACATATGGAAACATTGCCAGCTGATGCTGCACAGACTACTGCATTGCAGCTCTTGTATAACCATCTTCAGTTCGTTGTTTGAAGAGCAAGAAAACCACTGCAGCTAGAAAGCATATACTTCAAAACGCTAATCACATAACTCTGGACTGTTGTCGCAGCATACAGTATTCAGGCTCAAAGAGATCCCTGTAGCTAATATGCTATTTTGGGAAAGAAACAGTCTCACTACCTGTAAAGCCTTTGTAATAGCTTGCAATCATGTTTTGATAAATAATAAACAAAAGGTATCTATTTTTAACAGAATTTTGTAAAAGAATTGTATTTAGTCCATAAATTAATCATTTTCCATTCAGGTTGATAAGGTTTTTTTTTTTAATAAAAGAATGGTAGAAAACGTAATTCTGTAATTGGACTTGACTAGCGAAATACTGTAGGTTTTTTTAAAAAAAGGATTATTTACGTCTGATATCTTACTGTGTTTAACATGAAGTTAAGAGGAAAATGTTTAATGAATATTGGTGTTAGTATCTAATCTAAGAGTATTTAAGATATTTTATAGTTGGTGTTATCTCTTTAAACTTAGGGAGGAGTGGTTGTATTGTTAATATCTCTACACTAAAAGAAAGTTGAAGTCATTTTTGTTATATTTGCTTGATGATTTTTTTGGTCACCTTGTTTTATATCCTACCTAAAATATTTAAAACATCTTCAACTAAAAGGCTTTTTTCCCATTAAATTCTATTATCCCTTTTAGAAATTAAATCCCACTTTCAAACAAATACATTACAAACACACAGTGTTATAATATTCCACTTTGAATCATCCAGTGGCTAAAATTGTGCCTGGAACCAGGCTACAGAAAACTGAGTTTAATGCTTTAACTGGCAAGAAGACAATGTTCAGACATTATTTCTCAGCTCTTAGCATTCAAAAACTTTACCTAAGCCCAACCCCTGTCCCAACAGCTGACTACATTAACATGGAATTGTGGGAATTTACTGGCTGACTTATTCAAGATAGTCTCTAAATGCTAAAATCAGGAAAAAGACACATAAAATATTTTCAATAACGTTCTTTTCAAATATTTAGATATTTTGAAGTCTAAATAGATTATCAGGGTTCCAAGCCCCAATGAAAGAAGACTCTGAGGCTTGAAGTTCCTCAAAGTTCCATTTTATTAGAGATGTCATATTGGCACATCTGGGAAAACCCAAATCTCCAGGTTTTCCCTACCCAAATGAAAATCCAGGTCCCTACACAGCACCAACCTGTCCATCACATGGCCCAATGAGGCACCGTCCCAACTGGAGATGCCCTCCAGTCATACCCCTCCAGGTGCAGGGCAAGATGTCCTTGACTCTCCAAGAAAGAAATGTTATTTTGACTTTATACATATCTCCCATACTCCATATAATCCCCCCTCCCATTCCCTACCACATTGAGTATGGCAGGCCAGAAGGCCCAATGCAAAAGATGGCTTCTAGGCCTGGCATAGATATTTTCAATATTTCTATGATTTGAGAACATAGTAAGAGTCCAAGCTTGCCTAGCAGGACAGAGCCTTTATAACAGGGCTGTCAAACTCTGGGCCCATGGGCCGGATGCATCATACCCTGGCCATGCCCACGTTTGGTTTAGCGAAGGGGGGGGGGAGTCTCAGTATGTGATGTGACGCTGCCATGATGCCATGAGTTTGACGCCATGCTTTATAAGGAGCAGGCAAAGGGGAAATTAAAATGGAATTTCTATCAAATAAAATACATACAATATGTTCCCAATAATTTCAGCTGGCTATCTCCATACATTCCAATTCCTTTGCTTATTTGATTTCTATGTGAAATAATTACATTGCCAGGTGTAGCACCGGGAAAATGAAAGCTAAAAAAACATTAGTTTAAGAACATGAAAATATTGCAAACTTAGTGCATCCCATCATATTCCACAAGATATGATCACTTGCAAGTAAATGGACGGTTGCCTAAATTTTCTCTCCTGATCTCTGCAGTGTTTGCTCTCTTTCTTTTGCCTTGTAAAATTTCCTTCTGTTCAGCTTCTCCTTTTTCTCTCTCTTAATATGTCACTCTATTGAACCACATTCCTTTTAGTTTCTGCAGCTTCAATTTTTATGACTGAGTTGTTGTGAAAAGCAATGATTTGATAAGCCTCCCAATGAAAAATTAATGTGAATTATTATTAATAACAGGGGAACTTTGGACTTTTTAAAATTGGGTTTTGTCTGATTAATTCTGTCACCTCACTACAAGTTTCAAACTTTTATTGTCTGATTTTTTACTTTCTCTCCTGTTTTCCATATTGAGTGACATACCTAATATATTAAAGCCCAGTCTAATTCTTTCATTTTGCTACAGAAGTCAGTATAATGAGGTATTATCTATCAGTATAATGGACAGAAAAGGAGGGAAAGAAATTCGGAATTGTTGAACTCGTATAATATTTTCATGTACAAATGGAAAGAAAGCTATCTTGATTAAATTAATTTGATTGTGACGGGAGAAGTATTTTGAGTAACTGAACCAGACTTCCCTTATCATCTGTTATGGAAAGAAAAAAAAGAAGGAAATGTGAAACGAATTCACATTTATAACTCTTAATGGTGCTTTAAGATCTGATGTGAGGAACCATAAGAACTAAGTTCAAAGCATTGGCTTGTATGATGTGTATAAAATGGCTAAAATCCTTCATAAAATGAAGTGATTGAAGTTCAGATAATTTTTAAAATGCATAAATAAAAGGTAGCAATAATCAAAAAGAGAATGCCAGTAATAATTACACAATCATTTACAAATTGCTAAAAAAATTATAAAGCAGGTCCAATATGTATCTCTTCATTGTGCCTTTTATGTATTGGGATTTGAAAAATTCACAGCATTTATAAAAGAATAAAAACAAGGCAGCAAGTTTCTCTAGGCACCATATTTTTGCTTGGTTTTGGAACCATCTATGTTTAAATGAAGCTAGAGGTAGATTTTGTTCTTTAAAACTGGTCTCAGAGCTCTTATTATATTAATGGAGGAGAGATATCCTCAGCTGAAGGTGGAAGGACTTCAGGGTTTATTTCTCCTGGCAGCATTTGCCACAGATAAACTGTGACTTTATGAGAGAAGGATAATACATCAAGGAGGAGCTAGTGGTGGGCACAAAATAAGGGGCAAATGTTGTTAGATTAAAGTGACCCAAAATCAGAGGGAGGAAAAAAGCTTATCTTGAACAGCAAGATATGGTTATTGGTTTTTGCTTGGTGAGTGGTGGGATTCAATTTTTTTTACTACCAATTCTGTGGACGTAGTGTGGCTTGGTGTGCATGGTTGGTGGGCATGGCAGTGGAAGGATACTGTAAAATCCCCATTTCCACCTCATTCCAGAGCAAGGATACTGCAAAATCCCCATTCCCTCCTCACCCCACTAACCAGCTCTGTTCTCCTGTGCAGAAGACCCAGCCGGTCAGCTGGGAGTCGGGAGGCAGAAAATAGATGGGGACAGGCCCAGCCAGAGGTGGCATTTGCTGGTTCTCCGAACTACTCAAAACGTCTGCTACTGGTTCACCAAAACCAGTCAGAACTAACTGGCTGAATATCATCTCTGGTGATGCTGGGAGAACTTCTAGGTTGATAGCATTCTACTATGAACTCAGCCATGGCCAACCTGCTCCTTTGAAATAAACCTTTCTTCTTGCTCAAGTGGGGAATCTTAGTGCTCCAGACCTGGCTTTCTCTCCTTCCTTGAAACCTGGACAGCATTCTTCTATGAAGGCTGATAGCACACACACACACACACACAAACACACACACACACACCAGCATTCTCTTCCTAATGCTCACTTGTTCCCCTCCCTTTGATCACACCTGTCAGTTTTGTCTATTTGTTCAACATTTTTTTGTAACTAGTTGGGATTTTTTCTGTTGATTAGCTTTCTTCTGTTAGATGTTCTGTGCAGCCCTTGAGATTCAGTTCTCAAAAGATTCTTTGGAGCATGAAGCCATGAACAAATAACACCTATCTGCAATTCTTTTAAATTAGCTGCATCTTTTTCAGGCAGCTACAATAGGAAGAACATGACAAAAAAATTGTCCCTTTACCTTATTTGTGGCCTGCACTTTCTTTACTGGCATAAATGAAAGCCTTTTAAAGATGGTTTTTCTGAAGAGGAAATGTTACAGGGAAAAGAAAGGAAAATGAGAATAAAAGACAGAAGAAACTGAGAGGAAAGAATGGAGGGAGTGAGGCTGACCAGATCTGAAGGAAATCTGAGAATTAGAACAGGCCAAGTAGAAGCAGTTAGTAAGTATCTTAATCCTGTTCATTGTTAGTGGTTCTGAAATTGGATCCAACAACCCTGCAACTTAGTAGCAAAAACAGGAAGGATCACGATGCCTGGAAAAGTAAAGACTTAGGAGATAATATTTATTAGTCTAGCACTGATGATGTTACCTAGTTTGGGTGATGAACACCTGCAAGAAAACAACTAAGCTCAGAGAGTACCAAAGACCCCCTCAGTAAATACTCTGACCAATCAGAGCCATGAGTGGAAACCACAGTCACTCTCTGTCAAGGAAACTAAGTACTTAGCTATAGTTGTAGCCTTCAAAAAACAGAGAAATGGGGAGGAAATAATAGAATAGCTTTACACTTAATATTATAAATAGGTTTTTTTTAAAAAAAAAATCAGAAACAATAATATGGATAATATTTGTTCTAATATTGAATGCAAATCAATCAACAGGATCCCAGTCTTGCTCAGCCATATACTACTGCCATAAAAATTTCACTCACAAGTACCTTTACAATATTTCAAGTCAAAAAGGGAGTGCCATTAAGGATGAGGGCAGAGTATTGTGGCAGTACAATGCATATGGAATGGTCAACTTGGATCTACTGTAAGAATTGGTTCAAAGCATCCCAGCTCTTTAACGTATAGCATTTCTGCTTTTTGGGTTGGCTCTTTTCCTTCTGCTTATATTCATGTTTGTAATGAATTACTGCCGAAAAGGACGCCTGTAGTAATATGAGTTCACTCTAAGTACCTTTGGTATCCAAGGAGAGAGCAATTTTCCAAATGGCATTCCCATTTCTGCATGCAAGATGAATTATCGAACCATATTTATGTAAACTGGAGAGCAAAGGTTCCTCTCCATTCTTATTTAGAAATTAAGACCAATAATTTCCAGTGGTTACTGCTATAAAGAGGAAATAGACCTTGACTAGAAGTAATGAGGCATTTGTGTTTGCCATAAGTATAAATTACTAGGACTCCTAAAAGAGCTATCCTTGTTTTGTTGTTCAGCCTGCTAAGTGACAATAAGTGAACATAAAGTAAATTCCAGAGATGCTCATGGGTCACCTTAGAATTTATGTACTGTGAGACACAGTTATTCAAAACAACCCTAAATTTTAAGGCTGCATGTAGCCATGATGAACTCTTTGGTTCATTTTTTTTCAAGCTGTATATAATGGGGGGTAATTAAAGTGCAACACTTTCAAAATTGGTGACCTCCCATCTAACTGTACTCTCTATTGGAGTGTGGAAGGTTATCTTGACTGCTGACAGAGGACGCTAGGTGAATCGTGAAGCAGCAGGACATAGCTGTATTCAGCAACATCTTGAGCTCAGTGGACAGTGCACATTATTGTTGCTAAAAGAGGAACTTCCTATCTTGCCCTGCTACTTTAAAGCCATTTTTTTGGAACTACCAGCAGCCCATTGGTCACAGTCTGTTTTCTCCCTCCATCATCTAAAACTAAAGGTTTTAAAAACAACAACAGATGAATGATCACATTTAGCAAATGTAATTTCCTCCTCACCTGAAAGGACCAGTCTATCACTGGGATGGTTTCATTTGTTTACCATCTGGGGTGATAAATGGGTTCCTTCAGGTTCAAGAGGGGCTGAGAAATAAAAGGACTAAGCAAACTAAGTACAAAACAACCATGAGGTTAATGAGGTCAGAGAAAAAAATGCTATTTAGATGCCACCTACAAGGTAGTTTCTCCTCACTTCCCCATTATGGTAAACCAATTAACTTCATGTTTAAGCAAACTCAAAAGACCCAAGAAGGACTAGAAGACAAAGCACATAAGTTTGGGTAATATATGTATCTCCAAACTGCATCTGTTCACCATGAAGGAATGATGTGTTTCATCTTTCTTTTTCTGACCCATTCTGGACCTGTTTTGGCCCAGATTTGCACAGTGATGAGGTTGGGGAGGAACATGGGCCAGTCCTGGAGTCTGGGGAAGGCTTTGATGAGGGCTCTGTGTCAGAGGGAGAGAGGGGACCAGAGCTGTATGCCAGTTATCAGCTGCCTTCAGAGTCAGACTGCAGTGAGGAAGACGAACAGCTTGAGCCTGTTCCCAGTGTGTGCATGTGCAGAGTTGCCAGATGAAGCTAAAGAATAGGGGTCAACTTGGGAGTAAGGCCACAGGTGGACAATGAATGGCGCCTCCCAGGGGAAATAAAAGAGGAGTAAAAGGGGAGTGGAGTTGCAGGAGACAATTAGTTCTCTTAATTGGCCTGTGACTCTCCGAGACTTCTTGCCAGATATTGGCTTGGCAGTTCTCTATGTCAGACAAGGTCTGTGACTGCAAATCCTCCCTTGAAAGACTTTGCTGTATGGGAATGGGCAGAATTCATAGTCAATTAATAAAAGGGGCCAGGAGTTTGCTTCATGCTCTTGGGAAGCCTAAGTCAGAACAGTACCTGTGCTTTGGTACTCAGCCTTAATTAAACGGTTGCTCTGTGCCTCTCCCCTATTTTTTTTTTTTTACATGACTGGTAATATTGTCCTCTTTTCTTGCCTACTCCATGTCATAGCTAAGTCTGTGGAAAGGGACCTGTCTAGGAGGTTCCTTGGACTATGGGGTCCTGTTCCTGCATTCAGTATCCAACATTAGTAGCATTACTGATACAATATCAGCAGGGAGCTGAAAGCAGTGACTCCCTAGCAGATATTTTATTCTTCACTAAATGAATTACTCCTTTCTGAAGTACAATATTTAACAGCAAAGGAATATTCCACAGGGGGAAAATCAGCTTTTGTCAACTTTCAATTACTTGGATTGTAAGGCTTGAAGGCAGTTTTATGCTATATTAAGTTAAAAATACTGCAAAAAATGTAATTACAGCAGAAAGTCAACAGCTTCAAGCGATAAGGTCCAAGGCATCTCTCTTTGTGCTTCTCTCTTCTCTGTGTGTCCAAAATCCAAAGTTATGGCTTTTTCTCCTTCCTATATGGCCAAAGGAACTAAAAGCTGGTAAATTATCTGTGGCTAAAAAGTTCGACATCTGTGGCTTGGCATTGTCATGTCCTAGGCCAGGGGCGTGAAACTCATGGCATCACGTTTACATCACGTGACATATAATGACTTTTCTCTCCTTTGCTAAACCAGGGGTGGGCGTGGCTTGTGGATGATGCACCCAGCCTGCAGGCCGCAGGTTTGACAGCCTGTCCTAGGCTGTTTCTAACCCTGGAATCATTTAACACCTTGAATGGCTCCAAATGTTTAAATGGGACTGATACCAGGAAGACTGCTCAAATAACTGCTCCTTTTCAAACTTTTCTTGGATTTGTTCTAGCTTCATTCCACACATACATCCAACCCTATTCTGTCTGGAAAAATGAAATGCAATCTTAATGATCTATGTGCAGGGAAAAATTAAAAAGAGAAGATTTCTATAGTTATTCACTGCATAGAATCAGAATGAATGTTGGTTCATCTAAAGACCTTACATTAACAAGTTCAACACAAAGATTTGATTGAGTATTTGTTAACTTCTTTAGATCAAATGCTTTGGATTCAAAAATGTAATAAATAAAAACTAGGCAGCTGATTCAAGTTTTCCCAATAAAATAGTGCCTTTAATAGAAATGAAGATAATGAGAGGAAGGGAAATCTCTATATATTAAGAAACAACTTTGTGATCAATTTTAAATGATTGTTTGAGTTTAATTCTTATACTGCAGGATTTTTTAAAAAAATTAAGCAAATGAATGAATGGCAGAAATAACAAACACATGTGCTAGTCGTTCCTGACTCTAGGGGGTGGTGCTCATCCCCATTTCAAAGCCAAACACCCAGCGCTGTCCGAAGAAGTCTCCGTGGTCATGTGGCCGGCATGACTAAATGCCAAATGCACACGGAATACTGTTACCTTCCCACCAAAGGTGGTTCCTGTTTTACTACTTGCATTTTTACCTGCTTTTGAACTGCTAGGTTGGCAGAAGCTGGGACAAGTAACGGAAGCTCACTCTGTTATGAGGCACTAGGGATTTGAACCATCGAACTGCCGACCTTTCTGATCGACAAGCTCAGCACCTTAGACTGGCAAACCACTTCTAAAATCTTCAATGGCCTCAATTTCCTATATCAAATAGCTATTTAAAAAAGATACTTCTTTGGACCATTGGAAACATTTCATTTCAAGGAGAAAAAATGAAATTTGTACATGAACCTCCATGGTTACAAAGATCTCTGAGAAGGTTTGCATCCACCTGCTTTTTTTACTCAACTCATGGTTGAGCAGGTGTTGCCCCAGCTCACTGGTGCACCTGAGGGGCCTGCCATTTTATTAGCTTATTAAGAGCCCCTTAAAATGGCTCTTTTCCTGCAGGCTTTTCATTGCTGTTCTAACCATTAATTTTATTTATTTGGTTTTAAGTGTAAAATGTCATTTTAACTAATTTAATGGTTTAACAAAAAGGTTGTTGTAGTAAACCACTGAGAGATTTCAGCAGTATAGCAAATTAAAATAAAATAATGTCAAAATGAATGAATGGGATAATGATTTCATCAAGCAAATGCAGTGCCATGCTAAATTAACTTTGTGATCCATCAACATTACTTTTTAATGTGTAACCAATCCACGCTTTATGCCATCAAGCCAGGTGAGAAGATGATTGTCTTTCTTTATTTCTTTCAATCTTCCCCAACATAATATTTTTTTCCTAGTTTGTTACCTGTCCAAAATACATTTATCTATTTATTTATTTATTTATTTATTTATTTATTTATTTATTTATTTATTTATTTATTTATTTATTTATTTATTTATTTATTTATTTATTTATTTATTTATTTATTTATTTATTTATTTATTTATTTATTTATTTACCACCCTATTCTCCCTGGTGGGACTCAGGGCGGTGCACAGAAAGAATAAAAACACCCACAACAAACAATCACAATATTAAATAGAATTAAATAACTAAGTCTGTGTTAAAAGTAGTTAAAAACAAAATGTAATATTTAAAATTAAACCATTAATCTATGCCAGGCCAGCCAGATGGAAAAAGTGCGTTTTGAGCGCCCGGTGGAAGAGGTGTAGGTCCGTGATGGTGCGAAGGTCGGGGGGCAGGTTGTTCCAGAGGGCTGGACCCGCCATAGAGAAGGCCCTCCCCCTGGGGGTCACCAGCCGGCATTGACTGGCAGACAGCACCCTGAGGAGGCCCTCTCTGTGGGAGCGAACAGGTCGGAGGGAGGTATGTGGCAGGAGGCGGTCTCGCAGATAGCCAGGACCCGTGCCATGGAGCGCTTTGAAGATGGTTACTAACACCTTGAAGTGCACTCGGAAGACTACAGGCAGCCAGTGCAGCTCGTGCAGGAGAGAGGTGTTACATGGGAGTACCGTGAAACTTAATTATTTACTGCCTTAGTTGGTAGAGAAATTTTTATATTGGGTTTTACGGTAATTTTAACGGGGAGATCTTAGCACAGGGTGTTAGTTTAATATAGTTTTAAATATTTATGTATTTATTGTGATATATTGTGTTTTTATATTTCCTGTGCACCGTCCCGAGTCCCTTTGGGGAGAGGGGGCGGTTAATAAGTCAAATTAAAGTAAAGTAAAGTAAAGTAAACTCCCAGAATCCCCCGCGCGGCTGCATTCTGCACTAGCTGGAGTCTCCGGGTACACCTCAAGGGGAGCTTGTGTTTGCTGTCAGTGAAATATTCTTATCCTATGTGATCTTATCTGAATTTGAGTTTGTTTTCCCTAATAGAACGTATTTCCTCCTAATGTTAGATCTCCAGCTCACTGCATCGTTTAGCCGTTCTTGACTCCAAGGGGGAGAAAATACTATCTTATCATGACCTTTCTCTTCTTAATGTTATCATTATTCAGATTTATACAATTTTTGTCCTTTCATAATACATAAATGCCTTTCTGAATGAAGAATCATAAAAAGCCTGATTAATAAACTAACCAACAACATACCAAATAAACAATGGAATCTTTTAAATCTTATTTACTCTTATCTAATAGGGTCTTTTGTGCATCTAAAGTGTGATTTAAATTTTTACCTTGGTGTCAGCTCTTCCAATCTTGCTATTATACTATATTTAGACATTAATCAAAGAAGTATGAAGACAATATGCATTTTTGTCTTCCCTCTTTCCTAACATATGTAATATCAACTCTACTATTTCCTTTTAGGGAAAGAAATTTAAAACATAAGATAAGAAAAAAAGATATGTAGAAAAATTTACAATAATTCATACCAGCACCAATTACTTAAATTCTCCATACTTTCTATCCTTGAAAACCATTTTTGTTTCCATCACATCCTATGCATTACTTCATATATTTTATGTGCAGGGACAATTAATTTAATTTGTTTTTATCTGTATTTATTCTGTATGTATATTTGATAGCGTTTTAATTTTTCCCTGTGCACCGCTCCGAGTCCCCTTGGGGAGAGGATGCGGTATATAAAATAAATTATTATTATTATTATTATTATTATATATTGCCTTTTATCCTTTAAACATTTCATCTCTTCCTCATAATATGTCTATTTGTTTCTCTAAAATTCAGTACTCATTCATTATCTGTAGATGACAATTGCGATAGCAATAGGAGTAACATTTAGGCTTATATACAGCACTCTCTGGATGTAAACATTATTTGCATATTGCCCAACAGTCTGGGTCCGCATTTTACCCACCTTGGAAGGATGGAAAGCTGAATCAACCTTGAGACCCGTCAGGATCAAACTCCAGGCTGCGGACAAAGTTAGCCTGCAATACTGCACTTTAACCACTGTGCCACCAAATGTATGACCAAATGATTCACAATCTTGTTGAAAAAAGTTTTATTGGTTTTAACAATTTTTAACAGGAAAGGGATAGGTAAGGTATCAAATAATATTTTGGAGCTTCCACATCGGGTTTGATGACCGCCTCCGGGTCTTCGTACATATTTCATTTAAAAAAAAAATTATTAAAAGGAAGGGGTACATACATTTTAAAATCATAAATTTTCATATTATTTTATGCATTCAGTTACTTTATACTATTGACATCCGTACAGGAATTGCCATCATAAAAAAAAGAAAATATAACAAATTATTTTTGCGATCTGAGCCTCTTTGCTATAGTCTCTTCCTCCTCCCCCCCACCAGCAGGCGGACCCGTGGCCCCTCCCATTCCCATCTCATCATCATCCAGGATTGAGGAATGTTTTTTAAGAAAATTATGCGCCTCTTCAACTGTTTTGATTCTAACTCTTCCTCCCTCCCAGAATACCAGCATCCCTTCGGGCATCAACCACTTGAACCACACCCCCTTTTTAAACATTTTTTTAGTTAAGAAAGAATAGTTCTTTCTTATATCTCTTATTTTCTTTGGGATCTGCTTCAATATGGCCACCTCGTTTTGCTGATACATCAAAGGACCCACTTTTTGCGCTCTCAGTATCTCCTCTCTCGTTGATCTTCTTATAAATTTAATATGTATCTCTCTGGGTACCTCATTTATTCTGGCAAATGCTGGAAATCATTCACAATCTTTATTTCACAGTGGTCACTCATTTTTGCAATCAATCCTCAATCCACCACCCATTTATTCTTAGATTACCTCCACTTGTTTTACCACACGCATACTTATTAAATACTCTTTCTCACTGCATTTGACTTACTTGCCTGTTCCTGCTGACATTTCCATACAATGAACCAGGGCCTCCCATAGCATCATTTCTGTAGGAACTAAACTAAACTCCTTCTTCTTTTTCAGGAGCTGCCACAGACAAGAGGGAGTCAAACTATTCTCCAAGGCACCTAAAGGTAGAACCAGAAGCAATGGGTGGAAATTAATCAAGGAGAGAAGCAACTTAGAACTGAGGAGAAATTTCCTGACAGTTAGAACAATTAATCAGTGGAACAGCTTGCTTCCAGAAGTTGTGAATGCTCCAACACTGGAAGTCTTTAAGTCATTTGTCTGAAACGGTATAGGGTTTCCTGCCTAGGCAGGGGGTTGGACTAGAAGACCTCCAAGGTCCCTTCCAACTCTGCTATTGTATTGTATTATATAAACATTAGAGGTTATTAAGCAGGTGTATGTGTTCAGGTAATCCAAAAAGCAAGTTATAATTAATAGCTAATTGATACAATTCATTAAATAAGGTTTGAGGTAACAGCATACACGGGAACTAAATTATCATTTGGTTTTCAATAGTTATAATTAGCAGTTTGTAAGCCAATACAGAGATTAAGCAATTAATAGTGTGAGGAGAATGTATTTTTTCAATTCAATGAGAAAAAGTAAGTTAAAAAAAAGGACATGAGATGGTCCATTAAGTGAATTAAGTGATTCACTTAATGGCCCACACCCAATGGAATGGGTCTAACTCCAGAAGTAACTGCAGCCCCAATCTTGCTGCAGTTCCAGAAACAAGCTAAAACTATTTTATTACAACACACTTTTAGCTCCAGCTGACCGGGGGTAGACATTTGTTTGGTATTTATTTATGTGGTTTTGGTTTGTTTTTGACATTGGTCTGGGTTGATTTATTATATGTCACCAAATTGGTATTGATTGTTACTGATCCCACAGATAGATTTTCCTGTCCTTAATCAGATCCTTCAGGTCATACTATGGTGCACTTATCTTCACTGTAATTGAATCTATCCTCCTTACTGCAGACAGGTCTCTGTTTTTCTTCTTCTGTTTTTCCCAGCATTATAGACTTAAGCCAGATCTTTGCATAATATGTCCAAAATAAGATATTTGTACATCAAATGAGAATGCTAGAATGGTTTTTCTATGATCTATTTAATGGCTTTCTTAGCTATCCGTGTTATTCCAAGACTCTTTTCTTACACCAAACATTAGTTGAAATGTTAGCAGACAAATCTGTTCCATCTTTTCCTATCACTTGCATAGTCAGGATTACTAAATGCAACTGAGAAGGTCAAAAATTCTTAGGGTATGGCCAAGAAGAACCCAAAATTCTCTTCTACCAAAAGAATCAGCCACTATTTATGCTATGGCTAAAATAACACTAATTAGTAACTTGATCAGCACTATCAACTTTCTAATTCTTCTAATTTAAATTTCATTTGTTTAATGAACAATAAGAAAGAATATTTGTGTGTGTGTGTGTGTGTGTTTGTGTTGATTAATGTTGAATAATAATGGTTAATGAATAAAAGCTTAGTCAAGGAAAAAAACAATAAAGCCTTTTTTTTAAATAAACTGGAAATCTTTTGTAGACTTCTTGTTGAAATAAGAAAAGACTGAATAAATTATTTATGGATATGAGGATTATAAAGGGTTAAAGAAGGAAAGAGTAAGAGTTAAGATGGGAACTACTTGATCTTTCTACCAGAATGTACAGTCATAACATTTCTTAGAAATACCTCCCCATTTAAATGACCCAAATTTATCCTTTGTTCTAGTTTTTCATTATTTATATGAATCCATTAATTCTCTGATACATACGTAATTACAGCATATATCCTAAATATCACTGGAAATTAGCCAGCAACATTGCTCATTTGCAGACAAAAGTGTGCATGGATTCACATCCACAACTAAGTCACCTCTAGGATTATTCATATTTTTACACATTTATTTAGGCATCCTTAAACAACTAAGGGACAACCCCTGTCATGGACAGATCACGCTCTCCTTCGGCTCGACTTTCCGATCGCCGCACCTCACCGCGGGGAGGCGGAACCGGATATTCCTATATGGTTCCGCCCCAGGCTCCTGATGGACCCGATAAGGTTCCAAAGGGAGCTTGGGCCAATTCCTGTGGACTTGCCCCGTGACTCGACTGAGGACCTAGTGGCCGCATGGTTAAGTGCGGCCATGGGGGCCTTGGACCGAGTCGCGCCCTTGCGGCCTCTCTTGCGGCGACGAACCACCTGGGCTCCTTGGTTTACCGAGGGGCTTAGGGGGATGAAGCGCCACAAGAGACGCCTAGAGAGCAGATGGAGATCTTCTCGCTCCGAAGCCGACCGAACACTAGTGAGAGACCATATTAGGACTTACTTAGTGGCGATAAGAGTGGCCAAACGTGAGTATTGTGCCACTCTTATTGCATCCGCAGATAACTGCCCTGCCGCCCTGTTTGGGGTGACCCGCTCCCTCCTTCAACAGAGGCCGCGGGAAGCCCCTTTACAGGGTCGAGCAGAGGAATTTGGGATTTATCTGCAGGAGAAAATCACTCGGATTCGGAACGAGTTACCCTCCATCGACAGTGGCCCAGTCGAGCGGGCCGAGGCTGTTCTTGTGACACCATCTTGGGAGGAGTTTGATTTTGTTACCACCGAGGATATGGACAAGTTGTCAAAGAGACTTAGGGCTACCACATGTTTATTGGACCCGTGTCCCTCCTGGCTTGTACTGGCATCCTGGGAGACGACACGAGGCTGGCTCCAGGGCATTGTCAACGCATCTTTGAGTGAGGGGTCCTTGCCTGCCGTCTTGAAAGAGGTGGTAGTAAGGCCCCTCCTCAAGAAGCCGTCCCTGGATCCAGCATTATTAGAGAACTATCGTCCCGTCTCCAACCTCCACTTTCTAGTGAAGGTTGTTGAGAGTGTGGTGGCTCAACAGTTTCCGCGACACTTGGAGGAAGTTGATTATCTAGACCCGCGCCAGTCCGGCTTCCGACCCGGGCACAGCACCGAGACGGCATTGGTCGCGTTGGTTGATGATCTCTGGAGGGCGCGGGATAGAGGATATTCCTCTATCCTAGTCCTATTAGACCTCTCAGCGGCTTTTGATACCATCGACCATGGTATCCTATTGCGCCGACTGGGGGGGTTGGGGCTGGGAGGCACCGTTTTGCGGTGGTTCTCATCCTACCTCTCTGGTCGGTCGCAATATGTGTTGACAGGGGGGCAGAGGTCGGCCTCGAGACCCCTCATATGTGGGGTTCCTCAGGGGTCGGTCCTCTCGCCCCTCCTATTCAACACATATATGAAGCTGCTGGGTGAGATCATCCGTGGTTTAGGGGTGGGATATCATCTGTACGCTGATGATACTCAGTTGTACTTATCCACCCCAGACCACCCCAACGATGCCGTCGAGGTTATATCCCGGTGCTTGGAAGCCGTACGGATCTGGATGGGTGGTAACAAACTCAGGCTCAACCCGTCCAAGACTGAGTGGCTGTGGCTTCCGGCGCTTCGGTTCAGCCAGATTATTCCAACTCTGGCCATTGGGGGCGAAACACCGGCCCCCGTGGAGATGCGCGCAATTTGGGTGTCCTCCTGGATTCCCGGCTGTCTATGGAAGATCATGTGGCAGCCGTGGCCAGGGGGGCGTTTCATCAGGTTCGCCTGATGCGCCAATTGCGCCCCTTACTGGACCGGGGGGCCTTACGCACAGTCACTCAAGCACTCGTCACCTCTCGACTCGACTACTGTAATGCTCTCTACATGGGGCTTCCCTTGAGGTGCACCCGAAAGCTGCAGCTAGTCCAGAACGCAGCCGCGCGGGTGATTACGGGAGCGCCTAGACACTCCCACATAACACCTATCCTGCGCGAGCTGCACTGGCTTCCTGTGGTCTTTCGGGTGCGCTTCAAGGTTTTAACGACCATCTTTAAAGCGCTCCATGGCTCGGGGCCTAGTTATATGCGAGACCGCCTCCTGCCCCATACATCCCTCAGACCGATACGCTCCCACAGAGAGGGCCTCCTCAGGGTGCCGTCGGCTGGACAATGCCGACTGGCGACACCCAGGGGGAGAGCCTTCTCTGTGGCGGGCCCAGCCCTCTGGAACGACTTACCCCCTGAACTCCGCACCATCTCCGACCTCCGCCTCTTCCGCAAGTGTCTGAAGACACACCTATTTCATCTAGCCGGCCTAGCGTAACCTCCATACTGACTATTAGATAGTTTTTAAACTTGGGATTTTAATTCGGTTTTTAGCGCAGGGTTTATTTATTAGAATAAGTATTTTAAATTTCATATATTTTATATATTTTGTATGTATTTTAACATCCCTGTGCGCCGCCCTGGGTCCTAACAAGGAGAAGGGCGGGGTATAAATTTAATAAAATAAAATAAAAATAAATAAATCAAGGAGCAAACAATAACACCAATCAAGAAACAACCAACAAGCTAATGGTAAAGAACAACCCAATCAAAGAACTACCAAGAGCACTCCCACCAACACTGACAGGGCAAATCACTATATAAAATCAGAGCAAACTTCACTCCCCATTAGTACTTATGATGTTACTAATTTTGTAATGAAACATCTGAAAGAAAACAACCAATCTCAGAGAGTAGCAAGGGCCCTGTAGTTGAACCATTTGCTAAGCATTCCATTTGCCGTATTCCCACATATGGCTCACTTGCATCACATACCACTTTTACTCCATTCAGATGCTAACCATTAATTTCATATTCATGCAAAGCGCTCCATGATTCAAATCTATTATTTTTCCTTTTTATTGTCTAACTCAACAAAAATATAGTATTTCTTCTTGAATGACCTGCTGAAAAGGGAAGAAATCTTATTTTCTGCCTGGAATAAAGCTGTATAACTTTTTCCAAATTTTGCCACAATGTCATTACTTGCATAGCCCTCAAATAGAATTTTGTCAAGTACTGTCATTTAATACATTATTATCCCTGTAATTTTATGCATTTGCTGTTGCTCCTTTCTCTTTAGTATATGTTATGATAATGGAACTCTTCCATCATCAGGAAATTATTTATTATACATCAGCTGGCCAGCCTGATGATAGACATGAAGTCTCTTTATAACAGATGATCAGTTGTTTAAAAAGCCAAGTAATAGGGACAACAGATTATTTAAAGTATCTTGGCATCTGCTAGGAATCTAACAGTCCAGAGTCAAAAATCCAATCAACTCTTATTTTCTTATGCTGACAATTTTATTTCTCAGAGGGTAGAATTTTTCAAAAGGAATGTATTTAATTCTCACCAACAGAGATGAATTGATTGAAGAAGGGAGTGTGACCAACACCCTGAAGGAAAGTGATTGCATTATTGTAGAATTCATGGTCTTCAGAGCAAGAAGAACTACATACTGGATGACAAAAGACCCAATTTTGATATATTCTGAGTGGAAGTAGATTGGTCCTTTGATATGAAATCCTGAAAGATAAATGTGACTAGGTAGGGGTGGAAAGTACTAAAAAACAAGTAATTCTGATGAATATAATGTATCTCGACCTCAAGTAGGCCTTCAACAACTGCATTGAATGAATAGTCCTCAATGGAACTGCATCTACATGGAGGGAAGAATGCAGTGGGGTACCCGAAGGTTCTGTTTTAGACCCAGTATTCTTCATCAATGATTTGGATGAAGGGATAGATGGGAAACCCCTCAAATTTGAATACAACACCAAGCTACCAGGAATAGCCAACATTCCAAAAGAAAGAAAAGGATCTTGACGGGATCGGATTCTGCCCCATACATCCTCACGGCCGATTCGCTCCCACAGAGAGGGACTTCTCCGGGTGCCGTCCACTAGACTTTGTCAGCGGGCGACGCCCAGGGGAAGGGCTCTCTCTGTGGCGGGCCCTGCCCTCTGGAACGACCTTCCCCCGGACATTAGAACAACCACGGACCTCCGCTCCTTCCGCCTAAAACTAAAAACACATCTTTTTCGCTTGGCCGGCCTAGGGTAGTCTCTTTTAAGGTTAGGGGATATTATAAGGGATTTTAGCGCAGGGTTATTTGTTTAATCTATTTTTATTTAGTTTAGTCATTTATTTATATTTGTATTTTTAATTTTGTACTTTGTTGATTTTAGTTGTTTTTAATTCTCTGTGCCCCGCCTCAAGTCCCTTCGGGGAGAGAGAGCGGGTTAGAAATAAAAATTATTATTATTATTATTATTATTATTATTATTATTATTATTATTATTATTATTATTATTATTATTATTATTATTATTGACAGACTTGAACATAGGGCACTATGTAACAAAATGAAATTCAATGGGGGGGAAAGTAAAGTTCTACATTTAGTCGCAAAAACAAAATGCACAGGTACAGTATATGTGTTACCTCTCTCAATAGTAGTAACTGTGAGAGGGATCTGGAGTCCTAGTGGACAATCATTTAAATATGAGTTACCATTCTACTGCCACTGCCAAAAAAAAGCCAACACACTTCTAGGCTGCATAAACAGAGGGATAGAATCAAGATCATGTGTTAATACCTCTTTATAATGCCTTGGTAAGGCCACACTTGGAATACTGCATCCAGTTTTCATTGCCACAGTGTAAAAAAGATGTGGAGACTCTAGAAAGAGTACAGAGAAGACCAACAAAGATGATTAGAGGACTAATCCAGAAGACTGAGCCAGAACCAGTGGGCTAAATCTACTAGGAAATAAGTCCAGGAATAAGGAGGAAGCTATCAGCCAGCGGACTTGCTGGAGATTTTCAAGCAGAGCCTGGATGGTCATCAAGGATGGTCTAGTACAGGGATGTCAAATTCACATCCTATGGGCCAGATGCGACAGACTGACCATGCCCATATCCAGTTTACCAAAGGGGGGGAAAGTCATGAGAAGTCATATGATGCTGCCATAACAACACGAGTTTGATACTCCTGGTCTAGTAAATCCTGCAGTGAGCATGAGGTTAGCCTCTCCTTTCTAAATTCTGTAATTGTAAGAAATCAATGAAGCTTGTAGATTTATATTCATTTCTTGGCCACCTACTGTATGTGAATAGGCTTATTTTTGTGTGGCTTATCCTCACTGCCTGTTTAAGCTTTGTCTTTCTTCAAGAAAAATGCACATTTTAATGATTTAATCTTGAACGTCTTTATGTCATCTAGGCTACAAAACCTTGCTGTGATCCTTGTTCCAGTTCATCTATTGAAATCTTTTTTGGAAACATTTGCCTAATAAATGTGAAAAAAGAATAGGAAAACCCGATCGGTTGAGACACAATTAGCTTTAAAGCTCTACAAAGTTAAGTATGCAAAATCCTTTCAAACAGTGATTACTTAGCAGTACCAAAAACTCAGATAAAAATTCCCCTGATTCAGAACAGTGAATTTCTTCATCAATTATTTCTGGGGGTTTGTACAAACTATTTTCAAGATGTTCTTAGGTTTTCTAGTGTGCTTTTATCTGTCCATATAGCATATTAATATTTTAACTAGAGTAATTATTTTTTAATGAATTTTTAACTGTTGAATATATAATCACTGTTTCAAGAAATGAAGAAATTGGTGTTCAACTGACTTTCTAAGGGAAACACTAGTAGTTTTACTACAGAACATAGTTGGGAAGAACTATAATATATTATTTGTTTTAGTATTCGGGGACTGACACTGTGCAATAATTAAAATGTTCCATTTGTAAATGTGTATTTCAAAATACATAGATAATGCAATATTTCATTGCCAAAATAATAATTGAACTATGTGTAAAATTATTTTACCTGTATCATTAATAACAAAATGACATTTATAGGACTAATAACCTATGAAGCCTATAATGGTTTGTGATGATAATACATGAACAAGAACGTTCTAATATATTCATTTACAGAATACATTTATTTCTATAGCTTACACATACTGTAATTAAACAAATAGAAATAATGATTTTTCCTATGATTTCAGGTTTGTTGAATAAAAAATATTTTTAAAAAAAGTATTTTAATTTAAAATGTAGCCTTATGCCGAATAAATGTCAGTAAATGAAATGCGTATATAAAAGTTATAGATCTCTTGTAGAAAATATAAGATATTAGTGTAAAAATCACTCAGCAAATCATTAATTTAATCATTGCATTTGTGGACTAACAGTATTAAGTTTTCTCATTTAAATGTTAGAAAGGGAACAGTTGAATCCTAAAAGAAGCAAAAGAGTTTCTTAAAAAATAATTGGGTGCTTTGTTTAGTCAGTCTTTAGGGGTAACAGATCACTTATTCTTTAAAGAATAAAAAAGATAAAACTCAGCATTATGGTGATGTGAGTAGTTTCTTTTTTTCTTGTAATAGCACTTAGACTTATATACCGTTTATAGTGCTTTACAGCCCTCTCTAAGTGGTTTACAGAGTCAGCATATTGCCCTCAACAATTTGGATCCTCATTTTAATGACCTTGGAAGGATGGAAGGGTAAGTTAATTTTGAACTGGTGAGAATTGAACTGCTGGCAGTTGGCAGAATTAGTGTGCAATACTGTATTCTAACCAATGTGCCACCACAGCTCTTATACTTAAAATGTAATATACTTTATTATCTTATAAACTACTATACTATCATATAATGTAATATACTGTAGAGCTTATCCTTGCCCAGACATAAAACAATTTCACATTTTACTATGCTTTTCCAATTTTCTGGCTGCCACTGGTTTATGGCAAGGAAATATGGCACACCAAATATCATAAAATACAATATAATAAAATATAAAGTACAATCAACTAAATCAGAAGAAAAGAATTTCCCAAATGTGAAACAAGAGCCACCCTCATTCATTTAAAAAGAACTAGCATTATATCAAGGGCCATTTCTTTGATACCAAGACATTTAGGACTTATAATCTACACTGAGCCTTAAGCACACATTGGAAATCAAGTTAACTGGTACAGATATATTCTGTGTTTCTAAACCCTCTGAATAATTTGCATTATAGCAAACTAATCTACGTTCAAACAATGAATGACTTTAGCAAAATTCACTTTCTCCATACTACGATGCCTATGTTGAATCCTTTGAAACGAAACAACCTTGCTAATAAATGATCTTTACCCTTCCATTCAGGGCACTGAGCCCAGAAGAGCATACCTTGGGTAAAGTATGCAATTAAGAAATAAATACTAAATCCTCGGAGGTTTTACACCTTCACAGAGAGCAATATGTTTCATAGCCTCAGTAACTTTTTCATCTGCATTGTCACATTGCTTATTCTGATGATTCTAAAATTGTCTACAAATACATGTAGACCTTGACTTACAACCATAACTGAGCCCAAAATTGCTGTTGTTGACTGAGTCATTTGTTGAGTGAATTTGTCCCATTTTATGACACTCCTTGCCATGGTTGTTAAGTGAATCACGGCTGCTGATACATTAGTAACATGGTTGTTAAGTGAATTTGGCTTCCCCATTGAGTTTGCTTGTCAGACGTTTTGCAAAAGGTGATCACATGACCCAGGGATGCTGCAGCGGTCATAAGCATGAACCAGTTGGCAACCAGTTGAAATTTGATCACATGACATCATGTGGATGCTGCAAACTGTGGAAAATGGTGATGTCACTTTTTTCAGTGGCATTGTAACTTTGAACGGTAACTAAATGAACTGCTGTAAGTTGAGGACTATCTATATTATTATTTGCAATTATTTCCATAGGCTTCTTAGGATTGGAGGAAAAAAGGGTTAGACTTGTATGTTTTATAGACATATTGACTACACTTTAGTTCAAGTCTTCAGAAGCCTGCCTGAGCCTTCATGTAAATGATAAAAGCATAAAGACAAGGCAAGTGTGAATAACCAATTCACACAGGGATGAACAGGAATTTGTTCAGTAATTGCTTCAGGCAAGATCATTTCAGACTGGCCACACAGAAACAGTTGGATTCCCCTCTACTACTGCCTCAGTTACAATGCAGAAAAAGAACCTGCTTTCAAAAATGCAGAGATCTAAGAGAATAGGATTATATTATCCCTTCTAGACCTCTATATTCATCATGGTGAATAGTTTCTGCATGAGATTAGAAATCAAAGGAGGCCCATATTTCTGATGCCCTACTACACTTCCTGGACTGAAGAAGCTCTTTTCTCAGGAGTCTATCAGAACAGATCTGGAAGAGACTTTCGAGGTCTTCTAGTCCAGGGGTCTCCAACCTTTGCAACTTTAAGTCTGAAGGACTTCAGCTCCCAGAATTCTCCAGCCAGCTTTGCTCCCAGGTCTGGGAGCTGAAGTCCTTCAGACTTAAAGTTGCAAAGGTTGGAGACCCCTGTTCTAGTCCATCCCCCTGCTCAAGCATGCCATTTCAGATAGTCCAGTCTTTTCTTAAAAACCTCCAGAGATGAAGCTCCTACAACTTCTGAAAGCAAACTGTTCCTCTGGTTAATTGTCCTCACTGTTGGGAAGTTTCTTTTTACTTCCAAGTTGCTTCTCTCATTGGTTAGTTCCTATCCATTGTTTCTTGTCCTGCCATCCAGTGTTTTGGAAAATAAGTTGACCCTCTCTTCTTTGTGGCAGCTCCTCAAATACTGGAATGCTACTATCATGCCACCCCTAGTCCTCCTATTCTTTAGACTGAACGTACCCAATTCTTGCAACCATTCTTCATATGTTTCTGTCTCCAGGCAATAATCATGATAATCAGGCAGTAATCATGATGCAGACAAAGTTACTGTTATTAAAAGCTTTAGGAAACTATCCTCTGTGGAAGAGTTTAGTCCTAACTATTAACATATTTCTGTTTACTCAGTCATGGTATGCGAATTTCCCAGAGGAGATAGAAGATCTACAAACTGCTTATTGACCAGACAGTCAAATGAGAGAAAAAAATCTTTTGTCTTGTTTTTGTACCTTTAATAGCAGTCAGAAATGCAGAAATTAATAAGATAAAAGATCCAGATAGCTATTTAAGCCTGGTCATATTCACTTGCATCAATTCCTCTTTTGCATAAAATAACTTTTAAATTCACATCATTTTAGAGTTGATGTATTATCTAGAGTTGTGATGGCAACCAATGGCATGCATACTGGAAGTGGCACACAGAGCCATTTCTCAGGCACGTGAGCTGTCTCCCGTTGCTCTTCCGGGTTTGGCGTGCTGGCCAGTTTATTCATGTAGGAGCCCCAAAAACCAGAAGAACAGCCGCCCGGTACACATGCACCAGCCAGGAAGATAATCTTTTGGTTTCCAGAGCATGCATGCGCATCAGCCACCTGGTCTTCTGGTTTCTAGCATACATGCCCACACAAAGACTAGCTGGCCAGTGCACATACACGTGCCAGAAACTGGAAGATCATCTTTCAAGCACGCACATGGGTCCCAAGCGGCTGATCTTGCAGTTTCTGGCACATGCAGGCATGCTCCTCTTTGGCACTTGCTGCCGAAAAGGTTTGCCAGCACTGCTCTAATGAATATCTATATAAATAAAAATGTAAAATAGTTTGTACGAATCCACTAATCTCAAAAACTACTGGACCGATTTATACCAAACTTTCACACAATGTTGACAAGGACTTCTGATAATAGAATACCAAATCATTTTGTGCCTAGCACACGTGTATCGTGTGCAAGGCACGCACAAGTAAAAAGCACTCACTGGAAACGGTTTAAACTCCGTGTAACTCCTTCCATCCGGCTGATACGTCATGGACACATAACGGCAGAAAACCGCCTTGAAGGAACGTTGCCAGGGGCAACATGGAAAGCAACACATGCGCCTCCCTGTCTGCCTGCAGCCGCTCTCTTCCACACACACGTGCACGGGCACACGCACACGCACGCACACGCACGCAGGGCCACAGGATCAGAAGCGTCCGAGCCCCGAGTGGTAGTCGCCTGGCGGGCATGTCGGGCGGGGCAGCCGGGCACGTCTCCACCAGCTCTTTCTGGAGCCATTAGAGAGAGCTGGTGGGGGCATGGTCGGCTGTCCCTGTCATGGTCGGCTGTCCTGCTGGGCAGCGGGGGCTGCGTGTCGCGGGGCTCGGGGGCAGCGGCGACAACGCGGGGCTGGTGGGGGTGGGCATGTGGTGCCCGGACGGCCACGCTCACTGCGGGAGGAGGCAGCCCTAGCCTCCCCAGCCCGACATGCCAGCCTTTTTGCTGCTTGCGGAGGGGGGGGGGGGAGACTGATACACAGAGAGACAGAGACAGAGAGGGAGGGAGAGACAAACAGAGAGATAATGAATGAGAGAGATCGACAGGCACACACACAGTGTCAGAGAGAAAGGGAGGGGAGAGAGACAGACACACAGAGAGAATGAGTGAGGGAAAGATAGACAGGCAATCATACGCAAACAGAGTGACAGAGATGGGGGAGGAAGGAGAGAGAGAGAGAGAGAGACAGAGAGAATGACAGAGAAAGACAGAGAAAGAGGGAGGAACAGAGGGACAAAGAGACTAATGACTTTGCCCACCACTGTGTTAGGCACAAGGGAGGGAGGAAGGGAGGGGGGGCTGGAGGGGGTTGACTGAGGGGGGTGGTCTGGGGAGGGGAGGGCTATTTATTTAGGTAGAGGAATATAGAGAGAGGAAGAAATACAGTAGGTAGTTAGGTAAGTAGAGGGATAAACGAGAGGGATGAATACAGCAGGTAGGTAGGTAGGTACAGGTATATAGAGATAAATACAATAGGTAGGTAAGTAGGTAGAGGGAGAGAGGGAAGAATACAGTAGGTAGGTGGATACAGAGAGAGGGGAAAATATGGTAGGTAGGTAGGTAGGTAGGTAGAGGGATAGAGGGGAGAAATACAGTAGGTAGGTAGGTAGAGGGATAGATAGTGGGAGAAATACAGTAGGTAGGTAGGTAGGTAAGTACAGGGATAGATAGAGAGGGAGAAATACAGTAGGTAGGTAGGTAGGTAGAGGGATAGATAGAGGGAGAAATACAGTAGGTAGGTAGATAAATAGAGGGATAGATAGAGAGTAAGAAATACAGTAGGTAGATAGGTAGGCAGGTACAGGGATAGATAGGGAGAAATACAATAGGTAGGTAGGGGGATAGATAGGGAGAAACACAGTAGGTAGGTAGGTAGATAGAGGGATAGATAGGGAGAAATACAATAGGTAGGTAGGTAGGTAGAGGGAGAGAGGGAAGAATACAGTAGGTAGGTAGGTAGGTAGGTAGGTAGGTAGGTAGAGGGATAGAGGGGAGAAATACAGTAGGTAGGTAGGTACAGGGATAGATAGAGGGATAAATACAGTAGGTAGGTAGATAAATAGAGGGAGAGATAGGGAGAAATACAGTAGGTAGGTAGATAAATAGAGGGGTAGATAGAGAGTAAGAAATACAGTAGGTAGATAGGTAGGCAGGTACAGGGATAGATAGGGAGAAATACAATAGGTAGGTAGGGGGATAGATAGGGAGAAACACAGTAGGTAGGTAGATAGAGGGATAGATATGGAGAAATACAGTAGGTAGGTAGGTAGATAGAGATATAGATAGGGAAAAATACAGTAGGTAGGTAGGTTGGGGGTTATACGCTGTATGTGTGCAGGTGTAGATATACACACAGATTGGTTGGCCATTTAACCAGACTGGGCCACAGCAACGCGTGGCCGGATATAGCTAGTAAGATATAAAAATCATTTGGGTGACAGAATATTATGTAATGAAAATCACTAATGGGGCAAATACTATACACCACCGTGGCTCAAGTATGATATATAGTCAGGCTACAATAATGGATGTTTGAGAATAACAACAAAAACCAACAATCAGAGAAACTAAGTAAAGCTTGAAAGACAGTAGGGAATTTAATGGGCAATGATCATAATATAAACAGAACCACCATAGTATAAAGAGAATCTCAGAGGTTAGAGCAGTTATTTCGCCTCCTAATCCAATTGCTTTTACTAAGCTATCACTATCATTTACAGACCATAGTGGCTGTGTCCATACAACTTGTAAATTCAAATTCCAATAAAGTAACAATTAAGGAGTCTAAAAAAAAATACAGTGATTCTAAAAAAAAATCATCAAATTTATATATTTAAAATATTTCCTAGGCATTACCTGAATTAAGCTAATGCAGATTAAATATTTTTGTGATTGATTTTTTCTTTAGCTTTTTTAAAGTTATTTGTTAGGTCTCTTGAGTTGAAAAACTTACTTTTTGGAAATTTTATTTTTGTATTCAGGCGGTTGAGTAGCTCTTTCTGTCCCACAGATTTCATTCTACTTTGTGTGAGTAATTTGTAAATACTGATAATTTTTTTGCTTCATAGGTGTTTGGAAACACATGATGAAAAGTCACTTCCAAAAAATTGAAGAGAAATAATGGGAAGGAGGGAGAAAAATAGCTTTCACCAAATCTCATGGTAAATTTTGTTTTTCTTGAGCAACATAACAAAATTAATTCTGTTAAGCAGAGCTTAAACTTTTACAGTCTGATCAGCAAGGTGGTAATTACTAAAACAGAAGGTCTTATTTCAAGGTATCTTTTGAATTCAAATTATAAACACCTGGAACTTCAAGTGCAAAATGCTTTTAATAATGTCCTTTAGATGCCAGATTTGAATGCTCATGCTGTGCAGTTGCTTTTTTATTTATTTTAAGGAAACTGTTCAAAGCACTGAAATTGCACAGAGCCAACTACTCAGTTGGTGTCGGACAACTATCTTGCAACCTTGGCAAGAAAGAGACAATGATTTACACCAAGCAAAATCTGGCTCTGTTATAAAAAAAAAATCCCCCCAAACCAGGAAATGAACACAATGTACTTATTGGCTTGGACTAATGATAACTTTCCAACAGTGATCTCAGTTAGCAGCAGATACTCTAAATCTGTAAATGCTGAATGTTACATAAGTCTTCCACCCTGTTATTATTCAGTCAGTCGATTGACAGATGATCTTATCATACAGTTCCAAAGACACTTACATGGTTTTATTACAGGGTACTTAGTGTTGTGACCCATTAATAAAGTTAATTAGGCAGAGTCTAAGTATATGTCATCAGTTCATTGGTGAATCATCACGAAGCAAGCTACCCCAAGCCCACTTCCCTAGGTCAGTCTGGAATTCATCCGATGCAATAGATTTGTGAAACGAGCATAGCTATAAATCTCTTTCCTTCCTCCTCTCATGAAGTTTGCTTTGATGCAAAAAGAAAAAAAACCCACACTTTCTTTTTCTAAATATTGGAATGAATCCTTATAATTAATAAAATTTGACCTTAAAACTGCCACTTCATAAATCATTTTAATAAAGAACTTTATTTTTAAAAAGTTAAAATTGACAACAAAGAGAAAAAGATCTAAAAAGAAAAATAAGAAAGCTGGAAAAATGGATGACAGTATAGATCTTGAAAAGAGAAAGGAAAAAGGAAAAAATGCTTAAAGATGTGCCTTCTGTTTGTTTTTTTTTGCAGCAACAGCAGCTACAAATATAAGTAATGCTCAGAGTCACCCAGGTAAGATGGGCAGTGCAAAATTTGAGAAATACAGTAAACAAAGAAACAATTAATGCTGTTTCCTACCTTCCAGGTAGGTAGGTTGTAGGACGAGGTAGTCCTCATCCTACAACTTCAATAGAACCCAGAATTTCCATCATACGTCATGATGGTTATAAATCAAAGCATCCATATGACAAGACTCAATTTTACAGCTGTTTTTGTGGTGGTCATTAAGGAAATGTGATAGGCATTAAGCAAATCAATGTACTTCTATGGATTTTTTTTTTGCTGGAAACCAGCTGAAAAGGTTGGAAACTGGCAAAATAATGCCATAAATGTTGCTCATGTGACTCCAGAACACTACAAGCATCCATAAAGGTTAGCTGGTTGCCAAGTCCCAAAATACAGTCATGTGACCACCCATTGGAATGCCAGAACCAGATCATAAATAGCTTTTGGTGGGTCTTCCCTAACTTTGAATGGAACTAGTTGTTAAGCAAGGATTACCTGTAACATAGTTCCCTTCTCATATATAGTACTTTACAATACAATACAATACAATACAATACAATACAATACAATACAATACAATACAATACAATACAATACAATACAATACAATACAATACAATAGCAGAGTTGGAAGGGACCTTGAAGTTCTTTTGGTCCAACCCCCTGCCTAGACAGGAAACCCTATACCATTTCAGACAAATGGCTATCCAACATCTTCTTTAAGAAGATGTTGGATAGCCATGTTGAATATTGGGGCATTCACAACTTCTGGAGGCAAGCTGTTCCACTGATTAATTATTCTAACTGTCAGGAAATTTCTCCTCAGTTCTAAGTTGCTTCTCTCCTTGATTAGTTTCCACCTATTGCTTCTTGTTCTACCTTCAGATGCCTTAGAGAATAGTTTGACTCCCACTTCTTTGTGGCAAACCCTGAGATATTGGAACATTGCTATCATGTCTCCCCTAGTCCTCCTTTTCATTAAACTAGACATACCTTGTTCCTGCAACCGTTGTTCATATGTTTTACTCTCCAGTCCCCTAATCATCTTTGCTGTTCTTCTCTGCATCTTTTTGACATCGTGGCAACCAAAACTGAACGCAGTATTCCAAGTGTGGCCTTACGAAGGCATTATAAAGTGATATTAACACTTCACGTGATCTTGATTCTATCCCTCTGTTTATGCAGCCTAGAACTGTGTTGGCTTTTTTGGCAGCTGCTGCACACTGCTGGCTCATATCTAAATGGTTGTCCACTAGGACTCCAAGATCCCTCTCACAGTTGCTACTATTGAGCAAGGTACCACCTATACTGTACCTGTGCATTTTGTTTTTCTTGCCTAAATGTAGAACCTTACTCTTAACACCACTCACAAAAGTGCTGCCATAGAAGATGACAGGCTGGCCAATGAAGCTGGTAGAGTAGGAGCTTCCTTGCTGAGCAATTTATATTTTATTTGTTTTGCTTGTTTTTACAAATAGCCTAGCTACACATCTTATTTTATTTAATAAGAACATTCTCTGTGACAGGTATTCTAAATATAAACATCAAGTCCCTAAAACATTGTAAAGGCTTCAGTTACAATGCATGGACACTGAAGCAATGGGGAAGAACAAGAAATACAACAGGTCAAATTCAAGTTCATAGACTCTACCTAAATCAACAAGGAGCAACAAATTAATGACTACATGATGGACAAGAAAGCGGTGAGTAAAAACAATAGCTAAACAACTAAATCATCCCCATCTCTTATCTATATCTGACAGTTATGATATATTGAACTGGGAGTTGAAAACAAAAATTGAAAAATAACAACTCTTAGAGCTCTTCTTCACTTTGCATGAAGAATTGAACTATCTGATTGAGTCTCTGCCTTCATTAGCCTTTCCCACCATTAAGGCACCTCTGAAGGGGAACGAGTCAGTCAAGCAATTGCCAAAGGAATTCATGGCAGGCTTTGCTGCTAGATAATGTCTATTAGCTGCACAAACTGTAATTTCAATTTTAGAATATTTAACCTCTCTAAATCCGGAGGTGGACTCTTTAAAAACAGCCTTCGAACCTTTTGTGCAAAGTTGTGCAGATAAGCCAGCAGCTTTTACAATGGCTTGAAATGTTGCTACTGGCTCCAATATGCTAAAGAAACAAAACTGAATGGGAAAACAAATTCAAATTAAAAAGGACAATCAAATACAGGCAGAGCTTGCTGCCTCATTTCCTATCAAAAGTGGTAAACCTCCAAAAGTACAACCATGCATTTTAAAGAAATCAAACTGCTTTAAGGAGCGCACTTTGCAGAACTGATATTGGATGCTGGTCTACCAGAAGAGTTATCACCCATCCCTTAGCTCAGTTGTTCAATGCCAACTTCATATGATTGATCTAAGCACTGTTGAATGGCTTCCTAGCATGACAGGGCACAAAAGAATTCTACTGCCTTTTAACCATTCCGCCATCCCCTGCATACTGTTTAAAATGGAATCTGTTCTTGCTTCTTTTCAAATACACACACTGCACATTTTCTGAGATGGAAAAAGGGCTGTACTCCCAGGTTTAACATTTCAGCCCAGGCTCCCCTGCCTCCTGCTATAGGCAGCTTGCCAAATGAAGAAAGCCCACAGCAACTCAGCACTGTTAAAGTCCTTGACAAAACACTGATCAAATCATCATACCAAGAAGAATCAAGAAAAAAAAACGCACTTGTAACTATAGGCCTGGGCCTATCAAGTGGACAGTTGCTCTGTAACTTTGGGGCAGGCATGGCATGCAGGCATGCATGTGGTTTGGGGGTTGTAATGCAACAAGCAATGGGTGTCCCAAAGGTGCTTTTTCAGGAGGCAACTAGACTTTCTTGTTTTTTCTTTTGAGGATGTTTTGCTTCTCCTTCAAGAAGCTTCTTCAGCCCTGACAGGATAGAGTGGGGAAAGGAAGGATTTATATTCCTTGCAGATAGCTGATAACTTGCATCCTTTTAGAGCAGGGGTGTCAAACTCAATTTCATTGAGGACCGCATCAGGGTTGTGTTTGACCATGGGGGTCTGGGGTGGGCATAATCAGGGTGGGGATAGCTAGCTCAACATCACTCATGTTGAGGGCGCCTGTGCTCTGGCATTGAAAATGGGCTCTCAAACCTCCTGCAATCAGCCCGCATGCAGCCCCCTTGAGCTCCATTTTGCCGGCAAAGGCATTGTGGCCTGTTCCCTGTTCCCAGGGCGGCCCTGTGGGCCAGAGCTAAGCAACTGATAGGACGAATCCGGCCACCAGGCCTTGAGTTTGACACCCCTGTTTTAGAGGGTTGTTGAGACACTTGGAGGTTTATCTGTGTCCTCGGGGTCACCTGAATGGTGATCCTGGTTCCTGTAGTCTGCAATCTTTTCCTCTGGAAATCCTTTCCTATATCCACACCTTCCAAGAATCTCTTCCGAAGACTGTTAAGCAATGGGATTATAGATCATGTTATGGATCAGTTTCTTCAACCTAGAGTCCTCCAGAAAAGGAAAATGACATTCTAGCCTGGTGCAACTTGTCTCATGCCAGAAATTCATCATCTAAATCAGGGGTTCCCAAACTTGGCAACTTGAAGACTTGTGGACTTCAACTCCACAAGTCTTGAAGTTGAAGTCCACAAGTCTTCAAGTTGCCAAGTTTGGGAACCCCTTATCTAAATGAAGTCCTATATGTGTGGGCTTTTTCTTCCCCTTAAGGTTCAGGGATCATTCCATCTGTGAGGGCTTCAAAATGTTTTGTGAGCTCCAGTGTGAAAAATATCTCCAGTGGACAAAGTATCTTCTCTATATCTCTTGCTTACGATGACACTTTTGTCCTCTGCACTTTTTGGCTGTCACTGTCTTCATCTTGGAAAATTGCTTTCTCAGTGAGCTGTTCCTGTAGCACCATGTTAAATCTTCGCTCTCTCTCAGTAGTGAAAAATAGGTATTTGCTGCTCTAGTCCTTTGACTTTTCCTTCCAGCGATGCTACAAGCTTGTTCTTGCTGAAGTATATGCCAGGTCATGCAACAAGCTTTTCAGGTTGTGACTGCAGACTCCAGTTCAGTTTTGATGAAAAGAATAAGAGAGGTTGCCGATAAGGGCTGCTTATACAAGTAGGGAGAACCAGACCTTTTACAAGGATTGTGAAACTAACTACACGGTCATGACTGGATTCTTTAATACTGTTGCTTTATTCATTCTGCAGCAGAGTAAAATTGCAATTGGCCCTGAATAAGGGTTTGTTGGACTTAACTATTTGCCATAATGACAATAAAGCCAACAGAGAAACAAATTGACCCCTACCTGCAATGTTGCAAGAAAAAAAGGAGGTACAACCTGAGCCCCTCAACTATGTAGCTGAGATGATGGCAGAGTTTCCAAGACTTATAGACTTGCCTTCTCTGAGGGCAGGATCTGAAATCACCATGAAACCATGGATGGAGCTTGAGTTTGTTCTGGAGTATGGTCCAATCAAAGTTATAGCAAATGCCTGGAATGAAACTGGAATGGCTGGCATGATGGTCCAATCTGTATGGTCTATCCATGCTTATAGACACCACACACAGACACACAGTCTTACCATTTAGAGAGGAGCTTAGGGAGATGAGGGCAGTGCAATGGCTCAGCAGTTAAGACCCTGGGCTTGTTAGCTGGAAAGCCAATAGCTCAGGTTTGGGACCCAAGCATCACACAACAGAGTGAGCTCCCATACTTACTCTAGCCTCAACAGGTCAAAAGCATGCAAATGCAAATAGACAAATAGGTACCACTTCAATGGGAAGGTAACAGTGCTCTGTGATGGCCTGTTGGCCACGTGACCAGAGAAACACCTTTGTATAGTATTGGTCAATGGCCTTGAAATGGAAATGAGTACCACTAGTGGAGTAAAATCCACAGGGACTCCTTTACTCTTTAATTTTTAGGGAGATGAAGTGAGTGAACAGATGTAGAGCATCACTGGTGGATGACAAGGAGTGAACCTGACCAAAGATGGATTAGAGCCACTGTTACAGCCTACCTGGAGTGGTAAAGGCAGCAAAATGTAATTATTTTATACCCTTATTGCATCCACAAATAGCTGCCCAATGACCCTGTTTTGGGTGATCCACAATCTCCTTGGACAGAGAAATACTAGGGTCCATTTACAGGGTTACTGTGAAAAGTATGCTAGGCATCTGGTAAATAAAGTCACTTGGTTCACTCTATCTTGAGGTGGGGCCAATGGTGACTATGAAGACTGGGTCATGGTTATCTGAGAAGAGTTTGATCTTGTTAAGCACGATAAAATGGACAGGTGGTGGTGAAAGAGGAAGGTTGGAGACTAAAGGAAAAGAGTCCAGAATAGTTGGGTCTAGGGATGGTTGTTAAAGACAGGGCAAACTGCTTCCCCTTTAAGAAGAGGAGGGGAAAAAATCCCCTTATTCAAGGAAGAATTCACCATCAGGATCACCTGAAACTACCATATTTTTCAGAGTATAAGGCGCACCAAGATTTTGAAGAGGTAAATTAAAAAAAGGTTTTTGCACTATGCAGGCCTCCCAAACCCTCTGCATGCCTCATTTTTTGTGAAAAACTGGACATGCAGAGAGTTTGAGAGGCCTGCAAAGTGCTCCTGGGGGCTGGGGGAGCAAAAATGAGCACAAACGGGCCCATTTTTCATGTAAATAGGCTTGGGTTTTGCCCCAAAAAGGGCATGCATAGCGTTTAGGAGGCTTGTAGAGTGCTCCTGGGGGTTGGGGGAGGGGGGGCAAAAATGAGTAAAACATGGGCCATTTTCCGCTCATTTTTGCCCTTCCCAGCCCCCAAGAGCACTTTGCAGGCCTCTCAAACTCTCTGCATGCCCCTCCTAAAGGCTATGAATATTCATTTTTGTGAAGGGGAGAGAGTTTCGGAAGCCAAACATGCTGTATTCAGTGTATAAGACGCACCCAGATTTTCACTCTCTTTTTTGGGGGGGAAAGGTGCATCTTATACTCTGAAAAATATGGTATATCTCATATCCCAAAAGACCTTAGCCAACCAGGATGGACATGAATCTAATATACTTGTCAGTAAAAATATTTTTTAATTTTTACTTTTAACACTATTTGCTCCCTAGAATCACTTCTTGATATGAAACATTTGAGTCATACAGTGTTTTTGTTTTCCTATATATAATAATACAAAATAATTTTATATAAATTTGTTAAAACCCAAGCCACATCCTTATTCTTCGATTTTTTAAAGACATCTTTTTAATATATATCACTTCATTTCATCTTGCTATGTCAGCTGCATTTTTTCAGGTTTTTAGATAGTGGCTTTTCACAGCCTCACTTAGAATTGAAATTGGGACATTCTACATGCCAAGCATGTGCCAAATCTCTCAGCTATGACCCAATTTTCCTAATCTATTGGTTCTACAAAACTAGATAATTTAGTATTTTCCCTAAATCCAGGGAGAATAACATGACAAGAATTTTAGAAGTTGTACCAGAGGATTCTTAGAACAAATATGTGAATTTCTTCAGGCCAAAATGAGTTGCAGCCTTTTAATCATTACCTTTTGCATATACATCTTAATTAACTGTATGAAGTTAAAGATGCTGTGTTTAAGTCCATGCACAAGTTAATCCCATTGTTTTGAATCCACTCTATTAAGTATGCTTAGGATGGAGGCCAAGTCCATCTTTACAAACTGTATATATAATTGCCCTTAATTAAAACAGAATAAGTTGCAAGGAGAACAATTTTCAGTTCCTCCTTCACAATGAAGTGATTGCATTCCAATTTCACAGCTTGGTAACAGTTTGCAATGCAAATGTGCCATGAAGTGTATATGCAAGTATGAATGAAGAGATCTTATTTACTGTTTCTATGTAGTCTTATGGTTTACAGAATAGAGTGGTCGTAATTTTAATATTTACCTTCCAGCAGGGAAGGGAGAATATTCAAGATAGGTTTTGTTTGAGGAGAAGTTACCACTTCAGTGGGTTTTCTAAGCCATGTTCCTGTGAATTTGGAAGCAATTAAGTTATCTCTTGGTAAATTGTGTCACTTCTCAAGCCTATCCAATATGCTGCACTCTGTTCTTCCCACTGAGTCACTCCCATTCACTGAAGGAAGCAAATTAAAATGAAAACAACATAAAATGAAAACTATAATAGGCACCGATTGCCTTGTTTCAAATGACCAGGGGACATTTTTATTTATTTGTTTGCTGTTTCGTTTGTTTACTACTTACATGGTTATGTAATTATGGCATTTCAGTGTTCCCTTTCCATCATTTGATGGTACTGAAAGTGTCGAATATCAAGAAAGAAAGAATACTAGCATTATTACATAAAGAAAGAAAGCTTCTTAGTAGAAATCCAGAGAGGTATTTTGGAGGTTGTAGAAAAGGAATTCCTGATCCAATTCATGAACTGTATATGGCCTTCTTAGCATAAGCAATGGAAAAGCTAAATCTGCAAATATTTGATAGGCTCAAAGACAAAACAGACCACTGAAAGACATTATAACCGTGACGGTGAGCCTATGGCATGTGTGTCGTAGGTAGTGTGCAGAGCCCTCTCTGCAGGCACACGGGCTGTCGCCCCAGCTCAGTTCTGCTGCGCATGCGCATGCCTCCTGCTGGTCAGCTGATTTTTGGTTCTGTGCAATGCATGTGTGGGGTTGGGACGCACATGTAGGGAGCACGTGTGCATGTGCAGGGGGTGGGGCGCACACGGAGGTTGAACATGCATGCACACGGGGTATGCACGCATGCATGGGAGTTGGGGTACACATGGGGGGGGGTTTGCACACATTGTATTATGGATGTGCATGCACATGTGCATGCACTTTCGGCACTCAGCACCAAAAAGGTCAACCATCACTGCACTATAAGTCAATGGCCAAGGTGTTCAATCGAAGTCTTCTAGTACCATCTCCTGGAACTGTCTCATTCAGTAAAATGATCTCACTCAAGTTCAAATCTAACTAGGCAAGTAGAATGTGGGTGAGATATTCTCTGGTTCTGAAGGATTGCCTATATTACCCCTTTTGAATTGGGGTTCCATGAAAAATTGTGGTTGAAAATAAATAAAATAAAATAAAAAACAAAACTTTATTTTAATTTATTGCTAGCACTTGCACTTGTGGACAATTTTATGGATATATTTCACCAACTGGCCTATCACTTTATTAAAGTTTTGATTCTGACTGACTCACAGAAACTCTTTTGCTGTTTTTGTGAATGTTATAAAACATGGATTGTGGAAGGTAGAGGTAAATGATATTGTGAAGTTTTTCTGTTTTTCTGATTTATTTTATTATTATTATTATTATTATTATTATTATTATTATTATTATTATTATTATTATTATTATTATTATTATTATTATTATTATTATTATTATTATTATTATTATTATTATTATTATTATTTTGCTGGGCTTCCCTGTAAAAATTATTTCAATGTTGCTCCTGGATGTTGAATGTTGAAAAAGGCTGACCTATAACAGAGAAAGCAAAAAAAAATTCATTGTAAAATATATTGTATGTCATATTGTACGATCTTGTTTTTTCTTTAAAAACCCCTCAGACTTAACTATACAGGTAGTCCTTGACTTATGTCCAAAATTTCTGATGCAAAGTGAGACATTTGTAAAGTGAATTTTGCCCCAATATACAACCTTTCTTGCCACATTTGTTACGTGGATCACTGCAGTTGGTAAGTTAGTAACACGGTCATTGAGTGAATCTGCAACTTCCCCATTGACTTTGCTGGTCAGACATTTGTAAAAGGTCATCCTGTGAACCTAGGAAACCACAATTGTCATAATACAATACAATAGCAGAGTTGGAAGGGACCTTGGAGGTCATCTAGTCCAACTCCCTGCCTAGGCAGGAAGCCCTATACCATTTCATACAAATGGATATCCAACATCTTCTTAAAGATTTCCAGTGTTGGGGCATTCACAACTTCTGGAGGCAAGCTGTTCCACTGGTTAATTGTTCTAACTGTCAGGAAATTTCTCCTCAGTTCTAAATTGCTTCTCTCCTTGATTAATTTCCACCCATTGCTTCTTGTTCTGCCCTCAGGTGCTTTGGGGAATAGTTTGACTCCCTCTTCTTTGTGGCAGCCTCTGAGATATCGGAAGACTGCTGTCATGTCTCCCCTAGTCCTTCTTTTCATTAAACTGGACAATTCCAGCAACTGTTCTTCATATGTTTTAGCCTCCAGTCCCCTAATCATCTTTGTTGCTCTTCTCTGCACTCTTTCTAGAGTCTCCACATCTTTTCTTCATCGTGGTGACCAAAAGTGGATGCCATATTCCAAGTGTGGCCTTACCCAGGCATTATAAAGTGGTATTAACAAGTGACTCATGAACATGAGTCACTTGCCAAATGTCTGGATTTTGATCCCGTGACTATGGAGATGCTGCAACGTTCATAAATGTGAACAGATGTGGGCTGCCTAATCAAGTTTTTTTTTTTTACCGCTGATTCTTGTTTGGGATAAAAAAAATCCCAACAAGCTTAATGTTTGTAGCTGAGCTTTGTACTGTAAAATTCTATTGATGCTAAGTGTTTGGGCCCCTTCTTTGTCCCTTTTACCTATTTCAGGTAAAAGTTTGAGGAAATTCACCAAAGAAATGCTTTGACAATTCAGTTGTCAACATTTACATATAGCATTAGAAGGGCAGTATGTTGTTTCTCATGCATCCTCTCTTATCTGCCTTAATCCTGTGATAAAAAATCAGCAGCTGGATGGCTAAATCCTGAACTTCTGTCTAAATATAGACAGCCACCATATGTATTATGATTGCAATTCTAAATCCATAGCATTCTTAATCCACAGTTTTTTTTAATCTAATTGAAATGTATAATACTGATGTATCTGCTGTAATACTCAATAACACGTTCGGTTTGAGTACGGAATGTATCACTGACTGAAAGGCACATATATTTTTCTCTTAAAGGGAAAGTCCTGGCACTCCTTCCTATCTTCTTTTCTTTCTCCCTTCAGTCAGCAACTCAGATTGTATAATAAATAGCAGATATCTTCTCTAAGAGACATTTAGTGGCTTGGGGAATTCCAGCACACACCACCCATAACCTTATTCTAAAGCCACAGGATACAATACAATACACAATATTATGACTGTCATTAAGAAGAAAAACTCCAGGTTTAGGTGAAAACAAATGACATTGTTTTCTTCTCTTAATTGTCTCTCATCTATCTATCTCAATTGATCAAAAATAGTGCTACCAAGATTCGGTCAATATACTGCCACATTTTGGTGAAACCATAAAATTTACCAGCCTTAATCCAGAAGCAGCAAAGTCTAGGAGCCCTTATTAACTACTCAGAAGAGCCATGGAGTAATACTAAGTTTCCTTTAACAAACAGTCTTCTACCTCTGCTCCTTAGTAAGAAGTATACCCCTCCCTGCAAATGAAGTATTTTGGAGACATTTAACAACAATATCCATGAGCCAAAAAATTCCAAGAATTTACCACAAAGTCATAACATTAACAGCATGATGCGTTGCACTATGTACATTCTCCAGCAGGCAAGTAGTCTTCTGAATCAGACAGGGATCATGAATAGTAGTCAATTCTTGTGTGTACATGAGAACCTCTGGTCATAAACCTCTGGTTGCGCAAATTGGATTCTGACCAAAAAATTCACATATTTTTTCTTTGCGTGGCCAATTTCCCCTTCCGTGCCTTTTTTTGTTTGTTTGTTTGTAAGTGCCAAGTTTACAAAATTAGGTTTGGGTCACGACCAAATCGGTTTTCAACCAAAGTTATGGAATGAATTATGGTTGTGACCAGAGGTTCTACTATAGTTAAGTTCAACACATATGGCTTAAACCAGTGGTAGTCAACCTGGTCCATACCGCCCACTAGTGTGCGTTCCAGCTTTCATAGTGGGTGGTAGAGGTTTTTTCCGATACTGAAGCATTTTCCTTTTTTAAATTTAATTGACTTCCCTACTTTATAAATCACCATTACTGTGGAACCAATGGGTGGTTAGAAAATTTTACTACTAACAGATACAAAAGTGGGCGGTAGGTATAAAAAGGTTGACTACCCCTGGCTTAAACTATAAAGACGACATCTTATTTTCTTGATATTAATGGTGGAATTCATGGCTGCTCATAGCTCATTTTAAATTATATGATGCAGATTCCAGTCCAGATTTTCTGTTATCTTCCTCCTTTCAGGTTATTGTGGACCTCAATGAATAACTTCATGCATTTGAACACAATTGCAGAATACACTGCATGCAAGACTGTTGCCTTCCGTCTCTTACATGATGCATTTTTGTCAGTTAATTCACTGAAACAAACTCCATCAATGTGAAGAGTTTCATATATGAAAATTAATAGCCTAAGAAACCAGCCCGAGGACCATAATTTAAGCAAATCTCAGGGTGGGGGTGGGGGTGGGGGACAGGGGACGAGCCAAGCGGGGAGGAAATGTATAAACTGTGACCATTATTTTAAATTGATTTTGGTTGAATTTTGAAACCACAGACACTTTCCCTCTTTTTACTTTTCAAATGAACTCTAGATATCAGAAAAACCTGGATATTGCATTTACGAAGCTTGAAAGAAAGAAAAGGGATTTTTAGTCTTTCCTAAAAATCCTTACTTATCACTAAAATTGTCAATTGCATTTGTCAACTAGCATTGGATTTTCTTTTTGTAATACATAAATATTAAGCACCATTTCCCCCCAAAGAAATGAATCGCAATCTCTCTAAACTGTGGGAAGTCATGTAATCCAGAATTATACCAAAGCCGCTGTTATTTTTCTTGCCTTCAGAAGAGGATCCGTAGGCTTTTTCTTTCATTTAAAAACGCACCAATTTAAAAGGGAATGGTGAGGTTTTCTAAAGCTTCAAGTACCACATGATAAAATTTCCACCTTTGTGCTGATTTTAAAAGGCCTCCCATTAATTTAGTTACATTATTAAAGTTATAGTATATGTGTAGTATGCTATAAGTTATTAAACTTCACTTAATTCACCTGCTGGTTTAAGACTTTAAAAAGGACTACTTTTTATGGAATATTGCATTATATTCAGTGGTAGGTTTCCATTTTTTTTTACTACTGATTTGCTCATGCGCGGGCACGTGTGACACTTCTGTGCATGCACAGAAGCATCCGGGCCGGTGGGTGGAGCCTCCTGCCATTGCCACTACTGGTTCACCCAATCTGGGCTGAACTGGGAGCAACCCACCTCTGATTATATTGTACATATTTCTTCTAAATAATATAGGGAATGCAGGGAATTTATTTTTATTTTGAAAATTAATTCTTTGGAATAGAAAACCACAACATTTTCTCATCATGTTCTGGCCTATGGTAAGTCTAAAAGGGGAGAAAATAGTATGCACAAATTTCATAAACCCATGTTCTAATTCCAGAAATCAAGTCAAAGAGGAATACCAGATTGCCATCTTGTTTATCCAATAAAGACAACTCTGTTTTATAATTTAGATAAATATGTCTTTCTTTTCAGTCAATGGATTAAACAATTTTAAATAAAGATCGATACTACAACAATTTGCTAAACTGTTGAAAAATATAAAATATAACTTGGAATGCAAAGAGGATTTCAGTTAGAAGCAGTCATGGATTTGTTCAATTTTAAATTATCAGATCTAGGCTGCAAAAATATAGACAATCACTAGATGGCAGCAAAGACACAGAAAACAATAGCATTTTGGTGCCATCTAAGGACAGTCTGAAAATTGGCCTGGATCTAGTAACCTGTTATTAAATAAACTCATCTTAGTCAACCATGTTGGCCAAATAGATGGAATGTTACTGGCCTGGATAGTAAAATGATATGAATCCAATTACCACTTCAACCAACCAGTAACCTCTATCTGAAACTGCTCATTGGCTAACAGTCATACAATATACTTTTTACAACTTTTGTTTCTATTCAAATATGGGGTTTCATTTTTCAGTCACTGTTCAGTATCTCTGATTGTTTACTTTGTCTTACAATTGCTCTAGTTTCTTTGGTCCATTTAGCAAATGAATAAAATTGCTATGCTCAACAGATACATTTTGAAATTTGGAAAGATTTCCACCTAAAACTGTGGAGAATGATTGCTGGTCAATGTTTAAATGGGGCAAAATTCATTTAACAAACATTTCACTAAGCAATAGAATTTTTGGACCCAATTGGTGGCACAACAGTTTCCCCGTCACCTGGAGGAAGTTGATTATCTAGACCCGCGCCAGTCCGGCTTTCGGCCCGGGCATAGCACCAAGACGGCATTGGTCGCGTTGGTGGATGATCTCTGGAGGGCCAGAGATGGGGGTTGTTCCTCCATCCTGGTCCTATTAGACCTCTCAGCGGCTTTTCATACCATCGACCATGGTATCCTATTGCATTGGCTAGGGGGGTTGGGGGTGGGAGGCACCGTTTTATGGTGGTTCTCCTCCTACCTCTCTGGCCGATCGCAATTTGTGTTGGCAGGAGAGCAGAGGTCGACCTCGAGACCCCTCACATGTGGGGTGCCTCAGGGGTCGGTCCTCTCGCCTCTCCTGTTCAATGCATATATGAAGCCGCTGGGCGAGATCATCCGTGGTTTTGGGGTAGAGTATCACCTCTACGCTGATGATACGCAGTTGTATATATCTACCCCAAACCACCCCAACAATGCCGTAGCGGTGATGTGCCAGTGCCTGGAAGCCGTGCGGATCTGGATGGGAAGTAACAGACTCAGGCTCAACCCGGCCAAGACCGAGTGGCTGTGGTTTCCGGCTGCCCGATTCAACCAGTTGACTCCATCACTGGCCATAGGGGGCGATCACCTTGCCCCTGTGGATGGGGTGCGCGACTTGGGTGCCCTCCTGGATACCCGGCTGTCCATGGAAGATCAAGTGACAGCCATGGCCAGGAGGGCGTTTTACCAGGTTCGCCTGGTACGCCAGTTGCGCCCCCTATTGGATCGGGATGCCCTTTGCAAAGTCACTCATGCTCTCGTGACATCCCGACTGGACTATTGTAACTCCCCTGGGGCTCCCCTTGAGGTGCACCCGAAGACTTCAGCTGGTCCAGAATGCAGCCGCGCGAGCAATAATGGGGACCGCAAGGTATACCCACATAACACCGCTCTTACGCGAGCTGCACTGGCTGCCTGTCGTCTTTCGAGTGCGCTTCAAGGTGCTAGTTACCATCTTCAAAGCGCTCCATGGCTCGGGACCTAGCTATCTGCAGGATCGGATCCTGCCCCATATATCCTCACGGCCGATTCGCTCCCACAGAGAGGGACTTCTCCGTGTGCCGTCCACTAGACTTTGTCAGCGGGCGACGCCCAGGGGAAGGGCCTTCTCTGTGGCGGGCCCAGCCCTCTGGAACGACCTTCCCCCCCGACATTAGAACAACCACGGACCTCCGCTCCTTCCGTCAGAAATTAAAAACACACTTTTTCCGTTTGGCCGGCCTAGGTTAGTCTCTACCTTTAGGGTTTGGGATTATTAGTTTTAATTAATGGGAATTTTAGTGCAGGGACAATTGAATTGAGTTTAATTTGGTTTTTAACTTAGTGTATTTATTGTATATGTATTTTATGCGTTTTAATTTTTTCCCTGTACACCGCTCCGAGTCCCCGTCGGGAGAGGATGCGGTTTATAAAAATAAAATTATTATTATTATTATTAATTGTGTTGTAAGTCAAGGACTATTTGTACTGTACTTGTGAATGTCAATTTTCCAAATTATTCTGTAGACTTAAACTGCACTGTGATTCCTTCTTACTGACACCGATATTAGGAAAACTGATGTAGTGCTCAGATAGAGCATTAGAGCATAGAGACAAACAGGACAATAGTCTTCCCAATGCTAGTGTTTTGTGATTTGGCTTCTTTGATGGTGGACTTTTCTGAGAAGGTCCTTTTTGTAGAGTAACATCTTGGAAACATCTTAACTACTAGATTATAATTGAATTACTTTCCTAACAGCCTAATTAAGTGGCAGCCTCTAATCGTGTAAGCCATGTGCTTTGATTCATTAAGTATTTTATTCTGCTTTATAATGATATTAAGTTATTAAAATATTAATAAATACTTGTGCAAGGGAAGGATGTGGGGGACAGAGCACGCAACTATATAGTGATGAAGCTTTTATGATTAAATGTATTAACCTACCTATCATTTAAAAGGGCTTGCTGTACAAGTTGCTTGTCTTATAATTTTGCGGTTGGAACCTCACAGAAGGTGGAGCAAATGCATTTTCTACTAATTTCCTCTCAGTGAAAGAGATAAAACCACTATAAACTGTTCCTATGAAAAGTCTCTAAAGAGCTATATTAAAGCATATCAAAAGTTCATTTATCCAATGTCGCATTTCTTGTATCTAATCATATATTCGAACCCTTCTCCAGAATCTAGCATTCAGATGCAAATTGCTGATAAAACCTCCGGTATTACAACTAATCTATAGCTCTTATTGTAAACTGGTCCTTATAATTTTTTTTCTAAAGAATTTTGGAATTTTTCATATTCCCCAAAAAATATTTGGATACTAGGATCGTATTTCTCTAATACATAACATTGTAGTTTTAAAAAAATCTTTAAATGCAGTAAATAAATAAATAACTATCTATGGTGATTCTCAATCATCTAGGTCATGGTTATCCCAAAGGTGTTTTTTTCAAGAGGCAACTGGACTATTTGAAAAAAGCACCTTTGAAATAAATAAATCCTATATTTTTCGGACTATATTATGCACCGGTGTATAAGACACACCAAGATTTCGAAGAGGTAAGTAAGAAAAAAAAGCTTTTGTCCTCCCCGACCCCTAGGAGAACTCTGCAGGCTTCAGCAGGGCTGGGGTAAATTTTCCCTTCTCCCAACCCTGCTGAAGCCTGCAGAGTGCTTCTGGGGAGTTGGGGGGGGGGGGACGGGACAAAAACACCCCCATTTTTTAAAATGAAAAATGGCCCATTTTTACAAAAATGGGATCTGGGGGCAGGGCTTCAGGAGGCCAAAAATGGCTGTATTCAGTGTATAAGATGCACCAACATTTCCACGTTCTTTTAGGGTGATGGTGGTACATCTTATACTCTGAAAAATGTTAATCTATTGCAGCTTGATTATTTTAAAGACACTACTTCCTTGAAAGTTACATTAAATGAAGTTGTTGTTGAACAAATGTATCTGTCTAACACAAATGAGAAGCAATAATTAGGCTAGAATGTTATTGTCATTATACATGGATTTTATTTGTAATAGTTTCTTGTGTGACAAAGCATATTGAGTTGTGTATTCATCATGAAATGGGGAACTCAAGTTAGAAAACGTATTTGTATATTCATTACATTCATTTGTCTTTTCATCAGCTTCCTTCAGTTCATGTTATTATCCTAGATAAATATAGCTCTGCCTGACATCATTTAAATGACATCAGATTTTTTTTGAGACATCCCTTGTCTTCATGAAAAAGAATGTCAGGGTGTAAGAGATACATTCATACTGGCTGAAATGTACGTGTGAAGAAGTAGTGGAAGGGTTTTTAGCATCACAGAGCTTTCAGAATAACAGGATAACAGATTTGGAAGGGACCTTGGAGGTCTTGTAGTCTAACTCCCTGCTGAAGCAGGAAAGAGAGAGTTTCTTGGAGAAAGGCCCAGATTAAGAGTTTTGAGCTGGATGGAGGAAAGAACAAGAGATTCAGGATAGCCACGTCCTAGAATCTTTCAGATATATCTAGTAGGTTAGAAAGTTATAGCTCTAGCTTGGCAAGATTCTGTCAATTGGTGCAAGCAAGGATTGGACTTCATTGGATTTTACTGTATCATCTTTGGGCTTGGGCCTGACACTGGGTTCCACTTGAATCAGAATCTTCAAAAGATATCTGCACATATCTGTTTCCTTTCAGCAGATAGTCCTGCTGGGGACTGTGTTGGTAAACCTGCTTGAACTTGGCTACTTATCCTGACCAAGAGGTAAAATATGGGTGATTATAGCCAGCCACGAATAAGGAACTCTTGCACATACACTTGTCCTTTTAGTGTGCATTAAAAAAGCAGGCATGCAGCAAATGGAAAGAATTTTCCAGGTCATATTTCAGAACTGGTCATGAATATCAGTAAGACTGCAAAAGATATTTGGGATATCAAAATTAGGATTTTAATGGAAATTGCAACGTAACAACAAAGCCTAACTTCTCATTGCACCTAAAGTTAAATCTGAGTCATCGTACGACATGCCTTTTGAATCAGACTTGTTTTATTTGGTGTCTAAACAATTTTGAGAATCGTAGTCTCAGCTGCAAAGAAAAATATTGGGGGGAAATAAGCCAAATTATACTTTATTCTAATTATTGACATGAACACATGTTAATAATGTACCACAGCTGCAGTACAAGGACATCTGCAAGAGGGATTTAAAGGCCTTGGAAGTGGACATTAACAGCTGGGAAACCTTGACCTCTGATTGTTCAGCTTGGAGGCTAAAGACGCAGCATGGCCTTCTCCAATTTGAAGAGACGCTTGTTTGGTAGGCTGAGGCAAAGAGGTAATCCCGGAACCAGCGAAATCTGGGGTCTGGGCAGGAGACAGAATGTATCTGTCCTCAGTGTGGAAGGGATTCCCACTCCCGAATTGGTCTTTTTAGCCACGCCAGATGCTGCTTTTGGATCTCTTTCCAGAGCACGATACCATAGTCTTTTGAGACTGAAAAATGCCAATGAACATGAAAAAAGAGACAATGAATCTTATGAAATTGCTACAAGTTGCATTATTCACCAAAAATCTGCCTTTCAAATAATTAAAAAAGACCCCCAGAATAGATGTTTGCATCCAAAAACCAGCATTTTTCTTTCTTATGCAGTAACGTAATTTTTTCATAAAGGTTTGGCAAATTGTTAGCATCGCGTGCCTAAATGTAGTAAAAGAGAGCAACATAAGAAATACAAATGCTTAAGAATTAGAAAGATATCTAGTTTTATGACTCTGCAGAATGAGAAGCCATTTACGACGTGCATGCAGACATCCTGAGATTAGGGCAGGGTAAAGGAAGAGGGAAATCATTTGTACTTCTTTATGAAGACCATTAACTTCATGCCCTGCAGGGAGCTAAACCAAAAGCAGATGCTCTGGCTTGCTGTGTGGCTGACAACCACCTTTTGCAAAAGCAGCAATCAACACCTGCATTGACAAAATGATGGCTTGGCATATCCATGTCTCTGTTGGCTATCCTGAAATACAAAGGGATGCCAAGAATGTACTACAAGCAAAAACATATTGTGGAAAATCAAGCAGCTATCAAATGCCTATCTTGGTAATTATGCACAAAAGCAGCATCAATGGGGTTTCATGCACTAAGCCGTTTTCTGAAAATTGACGTTCTTGAATGCCATTTTATCAGCTATAAGCTCATTCCACTTTCAATGCCATTAATGTGCATCAGAAGCAAAAACAAAAGAACATGTTGATTTGATGACAGGGAAAAAGAATGATGTGAATTAATGGACAACAAGAAATGAAGTAGTAAGTGAGGAGGTGGTAGGTGCATGATTCATCTTTTTAAGACATCCTCAGACCTTATTGAAATGCATGCAAGAAATTATTGCTTGAAAAAATAGATAGAGGGCTGAATCACTGTATCAATTATTTGACTACAATTTAAATGACTTAACAATTAAAACCCAACTTTAAAGAGACGTAGGGATGCCTTTTCATCTGTTGTCAGCTTATTCCTTTTCTCATATATTTACCGTATGAATGGCAGTTTGTTACTTTATGGTAGTAGCTTGCCATGAACATTTTAAAATATTTTGCTCAGGTATATGATTATATGGTGAACTTGCCTATAGCTGAAATCGATACCCACAGATCCAAAATTAGATTTTCAGTATACAGTGTACAACCATCAGAAAAATGATGGGGCTCTGAAAAAATAACATGTTTTAAATATTCATTACCTTACTGAGTACCAGAACTCAGTAAGATTTTTAACCTTTGATTTTAAATAATGGGAAGATTGCCTTCTCTGTAAACACCTTTTCTCTTGGATTAGACCCATTCAAATCTCTATGTGTATTATATTTATAAAAGTGTATTTTAATATAACCTTTGGATCAGCAGAACTAGACATCTATAAAAATCCCTGGGGATTGTGTCAAAGACCGACTTTAAGTCAACAGAAACATCATATAATTTATTTAGAGTTCTTTTTTTTAAACAAATACTGGAAAATGCCACCAAATGATATAGTATAGAATATTGGGTTACAGTTGGTGATTCTTCTCTGAAAGTTTCTCTGTTTTGCCTTTCTATGTAAAAAAAGATTGCTGGAACAGGAAGGAATATAAGGGGGAAATGGATTCAATGTGACCTTGAAATCAAATCAAGTTTTATGAGAGATTTCTACACTTTATTTTCCTTCCATGTAACCATATTTGACAACTGAAATTATAAGTCAAATTAAGATCATATCCTACTGTCATGCCAAATTTAAAGCAACAGCATCTGATTCTTGAAAGTATATATCAGTAGCTTCAATCTTCACAGAAGAAATGTGTTTCAGAATGACATTTTAATTGTTTGGTGGAACTCTTGTCTCTGATTTGAATCTGACAAGGTCATTTCTGAAAGCTACCCAGCTGTTTATCACATATTTACAATTATTTATGCCATCTAAGCCAGTAAAAGTATAAGCTACTTATTTATTAATCTACATACCATTTTTTCATTTTTTTAAAAAAATCACAAGGTTTTTAAAAATTGCATAAAGCACATTGAATATTTTTAAATTAAAAAGAAACAGAAATAAAAATGAAAGGATCATTTAAAAATTTTCTAAGCAAATACAGCTTCAAATAGATGATAAGGGTCAGGAGTGCAATATGCAGAAACTGAGACCTTTTTTGCAGTAATTCAAAACGTGCAGCTGCATAATTCTTCAGCATCTGGCCTAGTCTTGGATTTATGATTTCTGCATTGGATTTCTTTCATCTGATTAGGACTTCCAGCCATCTGACATGGCTCTAATCTTGACCCATTCTGGACTGGATTGGGGAACTAGGAGATTTATTAACAGAAGTGTGATTGTTTTGAGGTAGATGTGATATGATTGAGATCTCTCTTGGGTATCTTGGGATTAGAAACAGATGAGTTGGCTTTGGCTAAGAGAACTATATTAAATTGGTGTAGAAGTGGGGTAAATGGATTCTAGGCCCAAGACAATGGAGGTGGGATTGGTGGGAGAGGCCTAGATGTGGAGGGAAGGACAGGTACAAATAATTTAGCGTAGATTTTTACACCTACTCACCACCCTTATGTTCCCGTTTGAAATTTAGCCAAGTAGAGTAACCTATGAAATTTCAAAAGGTTCTGGGAGAACAGCTAATGTTTTTAAAAAAAATGTTATTTAAGCGCCATGGTGGCACACTGGTTAGAATGCAGTATTTCAGGCTAATTCTGTCAATTGCCACGAGTTCAAGCCTGATCGGCTCAAGCCTTCCATCCTTCCGACCTTTAGATTGTTGGTGGTAATATGCTGACTCTATAAACTGATTAGAAAGGGCTGTGAAGCCCTGTGAAGCTGTATATAAATCTAAATGCTATTGCTTAAGTGGTAATGTGACTCGAAAGACTTTTGTCAAATTCCCATTTCTACTTAGAATTAAAGTTTAGATAGTTAATACAATTGATTGTCAGATTCCTTTCCTCATTTGAAGTTCGTGCTTAGCTCCTTAATGCAGTTCTTTAGCCATGGCCATCAAGAAGCTGGAAAGAACTGGAATAAAAGTAGAGGAAAGCCCCTTTCAAATCAAGTCAAATCAAATCAAATTTGTGAAGGAAACAATTCTCATTTTAATAGACTTTTTAAAAAAGCATGCCCTCGACAATGGCAGTCTTTCAGTCATCATTTCACATTATTCCCAAAGGTTTGCCTTTACAGCTCTATAACTATTTTTCTCTTCCTCTGAGATGTCTGGGTTAGATCAAATCAGTATTTTGTCTTAATAATAATAATAATCTTTATTGTCATTGTACTAAAATTGCAATGAAATTGGTCCAGGCCGTGGCAAGGAGTTCTTGCTTTTTTAGGACTCTACATATTCCTTTCCCCCCTTTTTCCTTTTGTTTTATGTTTGGAGAACTGACCGAGCTGATGTGACATGGCATTTGCAGCAAATGACTAACTGGGTGATGACCATTCAAGTCAGAACACACCAAAGTTTTGGAATGCAGATAAACTTTCCTGTCCCACAACTACCTGAGTAGGGCTGAACTAAAAAAATTCTTAACCTACAACTCATTCAGTTAATATATGCTTTGTAGGGACTTCTAGTATCTCAAGTCAGTGGCACTTACTCTCAGGTAAATGTGTACAGTTTGCAGCTGAAGTAAAAAGATGTTTACAATAAATAACAAATTCACTGCAGAATAAGCTTTCCTAGAGCATAGATACTACAGACGATTGGATGAAAACTTATAATCCTTCAACACAGCCATGTATTTAGAATGAAATTCACTTTAAAGGACATCGTCAATAAGCCTTGGGAGATGTTGGTAAAATTACATAGGCCTTTTGGCAAGAACATCTCAACTTTATAATTATAAGTACTATGACTCATTTGTGATAGCAGTTCTCCTGAAGAGAAATATTTTTAAATACCACTGCATATTTTTCATGGCCTGGCAGCTCAGTTTTATCAAACACAGAGTACTTTTTTAACTTCCAAGCAGCAGTGTATTGATCTGTACCGAACAACTCTACTGCTACATTTTGATCTATGAGGGTGAAATCTTTGCTCCCAAGTCATTTATTATCTTTCTAAACAGATGCATACGGCAGAAAAGTTAAGTGTGCTGAAGCTTGGTAATTAAATAGTTTATAGATTTGGTATTAATCAATCACTCCAAAATGTCTGAAAAAGTCAAAGATCTGTTGGTGAGGTCTTTATCACCATAGAAAAAGGCAGATTTCATATCGCAAATGTATACTGATGTGAAATCGGAAGTGGGAGGTTGAAAAATAATAGGAATTTTGGACAGTATCATTATAGGAGTTTTAAAACTATAACATACAACAGATTAAAATTTGTGCTACAAATCAGTTCAAAGCTCTTACAAAATCTTTAGTAAATGTGAAAATTGCAGTTTAAAGCCATTCTGTGCCATTCTGAAAGGTGAAAAGGCAACTTGAAAATGTTAATATTAAAAAAAACACCAAATCAGAGTGTTAAGATCTGAAATTGAGAATAAAAGGACAGGCCTATTAAAGACATTCGCATTTAAGGTGAAATGGCAGACCTAAGTCCGATTATAACTATCTAGATCATGGGTGACAAACTCATGGCATCACATTGACATCACCTGATGTTTTGTGATGTTTTTCCCATTCAGGGAGCTGGGGTGGGTGTGATGCATCTGGCCCATGGGCCGCCAGTTTGACACCCATGATCTAGATCCTTGATGGCGAACCTATGGCACGCATGCCACAGGTGGCACGGGAAACCATTTGTCAGGGCACACAAGGCTTGCCCTGTTAGCAAGCGGGCGCTGGCCTTCTTTTGAGGTCATTTTTCACCCTCCGGAGGTCTAAAACCAGCCCTAATAGCAAACTGGAAGTCAGTTCCGGAACTTCCAGTTTGCCCATAGGGCCGGTTTTTCAGCCTTCAGAGGCTTCAGGGAAGCTCCTGAAGCTTCCAGAGGACCTCCAGGAGAGCAGGGGAGCCTAGGGAGGGTGAAAAAAAGCACACCAAAAATGGGGGGGGGGGAGAGTGCTGGTTGTGCGTGCATGCACGCTGTGGTTGTCCACATAGCATTATGGGTGTGGCACACCTGCACACGACCCCCCTGTGCTCCCCCCCGTTTTTGGCACATGAGCCAAAAAAGGTTCGCCATCACTGATCTAGATAGAGCTCCTAAAATGCAATATCTTCCCTGCAGAAAGGTTGAATCATTTCCTGAAGAGTCATTCTCCACAATCCCCAATTTTCTTTTAATGATATTTTCTTCCACTTTGGAAGAAAGGAATGGGAGGATCAGCTCTTCCTTTCTTATTATTTTTTTTATTTTATTAAATTTATACCCCACCCTTCTCCTTGTTAGGACCCAGGGCGGTGCACAGGCATTATTAAAACCACAAAATACACCACAAAATTTCTTCCCTTTCCTGAGGTAAAAACAGAATACCAGGACAAAGCTGCCCATCTGGTAAACTGGAATGGGAATAAGCCATTCAAACAAGCCAATCAAAGAGGTGGACACTTGCTGCGAAGACATCTCTGGTGCAAGTTGGGGAATTCTTCTTTCACCAAATGTTGTATTTTGACACCGCTCTCTCATTTTCAACAACTGAAATTTGCTGCCACCAAGGAAGTTCATATAGTGATATTTGTCAGCTTCTTATTTTTCCAATTGGTTTAAAGGATTGAAATTTAAATATTGTCATTGAAGTTTGGTTGCATAGTCCTTGGTACATCTGTGGGTCAAACAATGGGGCTACTATTGTCCTTGGTCAGTATTTTCAAAGAAATAAAGATGGTGGCCATACAGTTAAACTGCCCCTCTCTATTATTGTATGTAGTGCAAGTGCTATTTAAAGAAAAGGAGTCAGCCATCGTGCCTTTTTCAGCAAGCATTCTGAATGTTCATTATTATGCTTGTGTTCCAAGGATAACAAGCTTTTAAGTGTCACAGATGCCCAATACACATTTCCAAGTGGGTTAGATTGGTTTGAGTTTTGACCTTACATCTCTTCTCCTCTCTTGTGAGGAGTCCAGGAATAATTACAGTTATATCCTCTTCAGGTTTTGTAAAGTTCTTCAAATTTTCAGCAATCTCTTTTTTTCATATTAGCAGCAATTCTCTTTGAATACATATACTATTCTCTTTTAAGTTATTCTAGTCGATAGTCATTTTAAAGTTAACCTTATCCTACCCCATTCATCATAATGTTCTTTTTAAATACATTGTAAATGTGAACATTTTATTTAATTAAAGCACACACTTTTGTCAATTAAACCAAGTGGTGGAACATTAACCTGATGTTAGGTTATGCTTTATTTAAAGAAGAAGCAGGACTGAATAATAAAATACCCTTTTCACCTCAAATTCCCAGTTCCAAGGGGGAAATTTAGAGTTTGTTTATATAACTGACAGTTTTAATTACAATTTTACATTGATTGCCATTAGGCTGTATAAAGCTCTCACAAATTAAAAATAACAATAGGATTTTTTAAATTTAATGTCAAATTTACCTTTGGGGAAAAACTTAATATTATTAATTTATTATTATTAATTTAATTTGTATACCTCTCCTGTTGGGACTCAGGGCGGTGCACAGGGATAATAAAAGATAAAAAGATAAAATACATATAATACAATCAATCAATAAATTTAAAACTAAATTAAACAAATTTAACCCATGCTAAAATATTAAGAAACCCTATTAAAATGATGGTAAAAACAAATGATAGTAAAAACAAACTATGCCAGGCCGGCCGCATGAAAAAAGTAGGTCTTTAATGCTCAACGGAAGAGGCGAAGGTCCATGATAGTACGAAGGTTGGGGGGCAGGTCGTTCCAGAGGGCTGGACCCGCCACAGAGAAGGCCCTTCCCCTGGGAGTCGCCGGCTGGCATTGTCCAGCGGATGGCACCCTGAGGAGGCCCTCCCTGTGGGAGTGGACAGGTCGGATGGAGGTATGTGGCAGGAGGCGGTTCTGCAAATAACCAGGACCCATGCCATGGAGCACTTTAAAGATGGTCACCAAGACCTTGAAGCGCACCCGGAAGGCCACACGCAGCCAGTGCAGCTCGCGCAGGAGAGGTGTTATGTGGGAGTGTCTTGGTGCTCCCAAAATCCCCCGCGCGGCCGCATTCTGCACTAACTGGAGCCTCCGGGTGCACCTCAAGGGAAGCCCCATGTAGAGAGCATTGCAGTAGTCTAGGCAGGAAATGACAAGAACTTGTGTGACCGTGCGCAGGGCGTCACGATCCAGAAAGGGGCGCAACTGGTGTATCAGGTAAACCTAATAAAAGGCCCCCCTGGCTACGGCTGTCACATGGTCATCCAAGGACAGCCGAGAGTCCAGGAGGACGCCCAAGTTGCAAGCCCTTTCTGCGGGGGCTAATGACTGGCTATGTCGTGGCGCTGGAAACCACAGCCACTCGGTCTTGGATGGGTTGAGTCGTAGGCTGCATTTGTGTGTGCAGAGAGTAAGGTACCACCCACCACTGGATCTGGCTGGGTGCGACACCACATGGGACAAGGTGAGGTGAGATTGGCAGAAGAGCCCAGAAGAGCCCAGAAAGCCAGTAACCCGAGTGCTGCTAGTCAGCTGGTGTAACTTACTTCACCCCCTGCGGTGCAGCAAAGATCAGCACACAAGCACCAAACAGAATGAACTAGCAATTTAGATTGTCGGGACTGCGTTGTGTCTAACATTTGTAGATTTCTATGCCATATTCTAAATCATAAAATAATAATTGGTGATGGTTTTTTTTAATTTTAAAAAATATTGTTTTTTTAAAAAATTAAATAGTAAATTTTGTGAGTTAGGTGTCTATATCAATTTGAAGAAAGGAAAAAAAGGGAAAAAAGGAGGCAGGCAAGCAGGCTTCAGGGAAAAATGTAATGAGCGTTAAGTGAATATATTTATTGAGGTTTTTTATTGACTTTAGTAGCCATTCTCATAAAGTTTCAATTCAAGAAAGATAATTGTCATAGTTTTATTATGTTACTTCCATTAAAAAATAGTTTACCTTCATTATTAAATATGAGCCAGCAGTGTGCAGCAGCTGCCAAAAAAGCCAACACAGTTCTAGGCTGCATAAACAGAGGGACAGAATCTAGATCACGTGAAGTGTTAATGCCACTGTATAGTGCCTTGGTAAGGCCACACTTGGAATACTGCATACAGTTTTGGTCGCCACGATGTAGAAAAGACGTGGAGACTCTGGAAAGAGTGCAGAGAAGGGCAACCAAGATGATTAGGGGACTGGAGACTAAGACATATGAAGAACGGCTGCAGGAGCTGGGTATGTCTAGTTTGATGAAGAGAAGGACCAGGGGAGACATGATAGCAGTGTTCCGATATCTCAGAGGGTGCCACAAAGAAGAGGGAGTCAAACTATTCTCCAAGGCACCTGGGGGCAGGACAAGAAGCAATGGGTGGAAACTAATCAAGGAGAGAAGCAACTTAGAACTAAGGAGAAATTTCCTGACAGTTAGAACAATTAACCTCTGGAACAGCTTGCCTCCAGAAGTTGTGAATGCCCCAACCCTGGAAGTCTTTAAAAAGATGTTAGATAGCCATTTGTCTGAAATGGTATAAGGTTCCTGCCCACGCAGGGGGTTGGACTAGAAGACCTACAAGGTCCCTTCCAACTCTGCTATTGTATTGTATTGTATTGTATTGTATTGTATTGTATTGTATTGTATTGTATTGTATTGTATTGTATTGTATTGTATTGTATTATCTCTGTGTGTGTGTGCTATTGTCCATTGATCTCAAGATTAACCTGATGGGTGGAATAGATATAGTATTTACAACTGTAAAACCTGGGAATCAAAATTCAAGGACTTTTCTTGTAAAAAGAAATGAATGTACAAGATTCCTGTGCAAATGTAAGTTGCCTGAAACAAGTGTTTTAGGGAACAGATGGTTGCCAAGTCCCATAAATATTCATGAATACTTTTATTTCCGTATGCCTTCCCATGGGAAATGCCACGCTTCAGCTTGCATGGCCATCAAATGGAGCAGTGAGGAACTCTTTCTGTATATGTGTTGCAATAGAAATTGAAAGAAATATTGAAAAAAGCTTTTCTAATTTTTGATGTGATATTTATTACCCAGCAGCTGTTCTTTAAAAACCTTGGGCAGAGATTTTATCAGGCCTAATAGAGGCTGCATTTTCAGAGATAAGTAGAATTTTTCGTTTTCAATTTTCCATTCATGCAGGTCCTGTAATTAGGCACAGTTTACAATTTTGGGATGCATCAAATGATTTGCCTGCATCATACGATTTTAAATATTCAGCTCTGCTATTCAAAAAGATATATTTTATATATGATAAGAGGAGGTGTTTTCTGCATGACAGTGTAAATGTGCTGCTTCTCACAAATATATAGTTAAATTTTTTTATAAAATATTGATTAAACAAAAAAAATGTTTTTGATAAACATAAAAACATTGAAGAAAATTGTTATCTCCTTGCAGTTATAACTCTTGAAAGCAAGCCAGCCGGGAGGTTGTGTGGATTGGCTAAGACGTGCAAGCTTCTAGGTGGGAAAATGCTGCGAGCCCATTGGTTGCTCAATCTGACGGCTGCTATATAAAGAGCTGTCTGATGGGGAATTGTTGTTGCTGGTTTCTGGAGTTGCCTTATTGTTAGCTTATTCTGTTAGTCAATAAATGGTTGTTGTTACACAACCTGGCTTGCTTTAGTTTAGTTTTAATGGGGATTTTAGCGCAGGTTATGTTTAATTTGTTTTTAGAATTGTTTGTATTTATTTATTGTTTTTATTCTACCTGTGCACCGCCCCGAGTCCCTGTGGGGAGAGGGTGCGGTTTTATAAATATTAAATATTATTATTATTATTATTATTATTTAGTTTCTACCTGCCTGGTTCTCCAAACAGAACAGAAATAATTACCAATAAAATTGAAGCCACTCTTCCATAGCAAAAGATCTACAAATGCATGAGTTCCTAACTAATACTTTTAAATAATTTGTAACATACACCTTCCCAATTAGATGGAGGAATGACACAGATGGTAGTTCAATCCTGGGATGTTCCCAAGAGAAGAACTTTACAATAGCAGAGTTGGAAGGTCTTCTAGTCCAACCCCCTGCCTAGGCAGGAACCTTATACCATTTCAGATAAATGGCTATCCAACATCTTCTTAAAGACTTCCAATGTTGGGGCATTCACATCTTCTGGAGGCAAGCTGTTCCACTGATTAATTGTTCTAATTGTCAGGAAATTTCTCCTCAGTTCTAAGTTGCTTCTCTCCTTGATTAGTTTCCACACATTGCTTCTACCCTCAGGTGCCTTGAAGAATAGTTTGACTCCCTCTTCCTTATGGCAACCCCTGAGATATTGGAACACTGCTATCATGTCTCCCCTGGTCCTTCTTCTAATTAAACTAGACATACCCAGTTCCTGCAACCGTTCTTCATATGTTTTAGTCTCCAGTCCCCTAATCATCTTTGTTGCTCTTCTCTGCACTCTTTCTAGAGTCTCCACATCTTTTCTACATTTTGGCAACCAAAACTGAATGCAGTAAGTGGTATTATAAAGTGGTATTAACACTTCTCGTGATCTTGATTCTATCCCTCTGTTTATGCAGCCTAGAACTGTGTTGGCTTTTTTGGCAACTGCTGTACACTGCTGGCTCATATTTAAATGGTTGTCCACTAGGACTCCAAGATCCCTTTCACAGTTGCTACTATTGAGCAAGGTGCCACTTATACTGTACCTGTGCATTTTGTTTTTCTTGCCTAAATGTAGAACCTTACTCTTTTCACCATTGAATTTCATTTTGTTAGATAGCGCCCAATGTTCAAGTTTGTCAAGATCCTTCTGTATCTTAAGCCTATCTTCTGGAGTGTTGGCTATTCCTGCCAGCTTGGTGTCATTTGCAAATTTGATGAGTTCCCCCATTATTCCCTCATCCAAATCATTGATGAAGATGTTGAAGAGTACTGAGCCTAAAACAGAGTCTTGGGGTACTCCACTGCATATCTCCCTCCATGTAGATGCAGTTCCATTGAGGACTACACCTTGAGTGCGGTTGGTCAGTCAGTTACGAATCCATCTGGTATTGATGCTGTCTAACCCACATTCTTCTACTTTATCTAGTAGTAGGTTATGGTCTACCTTGTCAAATGTTTTCACAGAATACTTCTAGTTTATTTCACCCATTTTCAAATATTTTATTGATTTATCAAATATAAAATACAGAAGTACAAAGAAAGATGAAAATAATGAGAAAAAGGAGGGAAAAGTATTTTTTCATTGTTTTGGACAGAGGTGCATCTAGGTCAATGATGACGAACCTGTGGGCACATGCACTATTGTCCCAGCTCTGTTTTGGGCCTCTGCCCCATATGTGCATGTGTCTCCTGCTAACCAACCAGCATTCGGGTCTCTGCCATGCATGCATGGGGCATGAAAATGCATGTCCCCAACCTTGCAGTTTGGGTGGGGCATGGACGCATTCATGAGGTGGTTGTGCATGCGCTTGTGCCTTACAGTTTGGGCACATGCAGACACTTTGGGAACTCCTACCAAAAAGGTTCCCCATCACTGATCTAGATTATTTAAGATCCTGGAGTAAATGATATAATGATCCTTCCCATTTATATGTGGGAGATAGCGTCCCTTTTCATTGTGAAAAAGAATCCTATATGGAAAGAGCAAAAAATATATTTTAAAAAAAAAATCAAATGCTATTTGTAACAGACTAGATTTAATTCTAAGGTACTTTGAAAACCATGGAGACCTTATTTATTTATTTATCTGCTTGGGCTTATATCCTTGCTTCAGTTACATCTGACTCTAAGCCATGTACATTCTGCATTGGCAAAAAGGATTAAAATCATGCATTGAAAAAATATCTAATAACATCATCAATCCTAATGCACTGAGGGACACCCTCTCAACAATATAATTAATCACTTAACTCAGTTGGGGATCAACCACAGCAATACCAAACGGCTTCCTGGAACAACCAATGCTTTCCCTAAATCTCAGGAGGGGAATTGCTTTAATTCCTTAATACCTGCATGCAACAGAGCATCTATTTACAACTCTTTAAACAGCTGCATTTTTTTTAGGATAAGTCAGCAATAATGTCTGAGATTCTGGGGATCTGATCCAGAAGAATCCCTCTGCTACTGAATAATTAAGGCTGAAGATAGACATTAATTTAAAAAGCAGGTCAGAAGGCTGGGAGAATACCCTTGAAGCCCATCTCAAGTACACCAGAGAATTAGATGGTGATGCTGTATATCATTGCTTCTCCTTTCTGTTTGCTTACCCACTGAATTTTTGGGAAAAACAAACATTACTATATGGATAGGGAAGATGAGGCTAATATGAGTCCTATGCTGCTGACATTCACAATCAAAAGTTTCTTAAATTACCATCTATGAACTATGCTTATTTTTGCTTGTCATTTGCAAAGATACAAAAAAATGGCAACTACTAATAATTTATTAAATATATATGTCTCCCAATTCCCAGTGCTTCTGGGAGATGTATACTGTACATTTAATAAAAGATTTCCAGACTAAGGACAAGGTCTCAGTGCAAATTTTACATCCAGATTTCAGTGTAGAATAGAACAGAACAGAACAGAACAGAATTATTTATTGGTCAAATGTGATTGGACACACAAGGAATTTGTCTATGCTCTCAGTGTACATAAAAAGACAAGATACATTCTTCAAGAATCATAAGGTACAACATTTAATGATAGTCATAAGGTACAAATAAGCAATCAAATCATATTAGGAAACAATCAATATAAAATGTAAGGATACAAGCAACAAAGTTACAGCCATACAGCCATAAGTGGGAGGAGATGGGTGATAGGAATGATGTAGTGCATACTTAGTAAATAGTTTGACAGTGTCGAGGGAATAGTGTAGTTGGCAAATTGCTAGACTTTCAAATTGTCAAGTCAAATTTGTCTTTTAAATGTCATCCTAAACATAACCTTCTTTTCGTGTTACAGCTTCTTATAATAATGAACTATAATAATTGTACAGTCTGCTTGAATAACTTCCCAGGAAGTCAACATCTTATATGAGCAAATAAATACATGCTGTAGATATTTTCATTTTTAAAAGTCAGTTAAAAGCTTTTCATCAGGAAGTAGTGTTTGTATCATAAATTATTTGTTAAGTGTACCATTGTACATTTTCTCCACATATTTTCCATTCCAGCTATTTGGATGAATGCATAAACTGCACAGTTATATATAATGCATATTTTCATGTGTACCATCTGACACCTTTACAGCTGCAGTTACAGTTGTTAGCAAAGAAAAAAGGAGCTTCTTGGATACTTCAACCTGGATAACTTTGACTTTATCACCATGCCCCTACAAGCATATTATTATTGAACCTGAACTAAAATTCTGACATTACATTGCTTTTATGTAAAACATTTGTCATAGTGAAGAATATGGTTTAGTAGTGGTGTGTACTAATTTTCCTTTATGTAGAAAACTTTAAGGCCCTAGACTTGTCAAAAATGTGCATATTTTCCATTTTCTTATAGCAATGGCACTTAGACTTATATACCGCTTCACAGTACTTTTACAGTTCTCTCTAAGCGGTTTACAGAGTCAGCCTATTGCCCCCCAACAATCTGGGTCCTCATTTTATCAACCTCAGAAGGCTGGAAAGCTGAGTCAACCTTGAGGCTCGTGATATTCGCGCTGTCAAATTGCAGGTAGCCGGCAGGCAGCAAAAATAGCCTGCAGTACTGCATTCTAACCACTGGCATTACTGCACCTCTTATGAGCTGGCTATCCAGTTTCCATTTCCTAGCACAATTCAGCTAGGTACTGTATTTTTTGCACCCGACCATAAGATGCATTCCCATTTTTGCCCTCCCTGTGTAGCGTTTTTGGTCTCTATATGTCCCATTTTTGGCACATCCTGTTTTGGCTTCCACACATCCCATTTCTGGCCTCCTTCATGGAGGCCAAAAATGGGATGTGCGGAGGTAGAAAATGAGATGCACAGAGGCCAAAAATGGGACACGTGGAGGCCGAAAATGGTTGAAGGGTGGGGGCCAGGAGGTGGGCAGGGCTTCAGCAATCGTCATTCCATAAGATACACATACATTTTCACGCGCTTTTGGGAGACAAAAAAGTGTGTCTTATGGAGTGAAAAATATGGTTTATTACATAGCCAAGAATGGAAGGGAAGGTAGAAATGTGCAAAGCTGGCACTGTATAAAGAATCATTTCTGAGCTCTAATAAGCAAAGATAATAGAAATCTCCAATCAAAACCACGAAATAATCATAGAAAGTTTCAAAACGCTTTTAGAGGCAGAACCTACACATACACACATTTGATCTCAGGAGAGTCGTCCATTAGTCTTACGGGATTTCATTCATTGTCATTCTCTGATCAGTAAGAAAAAGCTTGAAAGGACCTATGATTCCCTACTTTGTATTTTTTCCTTGTAATTTTTTTTCCCTTTAAATATTTGTTATTTGCCTGGGCTTATTCAATGAATCATGTTTTACTTTCTTCTCATTTGTGAGTTCATTGCCTCCTAATCCCCAAACTCACTGCTCATAATTCACAACAGCAAAACATCTAACATCTTTATCTTTATGCGGAACAGAGACGGTATCACAATTCGACACAGGATAATAAAAGGAATCTTGTTATAAAACGTTGAATTCAAATCAGAATTGTTGATGGCCTATCTTTCTGTCTGGGTATCTTTTTTCTTTCAACCAAAGAAACTAACACAAATGAATATTCAGCATTCTGTCTACAAAAGGAACATACGGAACAGTGGGTTTGGTATCTGTGAGAAATGTACCTGACTTCCATTGCCTCTCATGTAGAAACCACATACATGAGAGCATCACACAATGTAACATCCATGCATCTCACTGGTTGAAGAAGTTGAAGAAAAGCAATCTGGGTTGTTTATACCATTCTAAAGGTAGACTTTGTGTCTCTCTTCCTGCAACACCACTGCAGCATCCAAATCTGGATAGCTCCTAAAGTTCATGCACTGTATACAGTGCATACATTCATTTAAAGTGCAGTGTTACAGTGGACTACTGTAACGCTCTCTACATGGGGCTCCCCTTGAGGTGCACCCGAAGACTGCAGCTTGTCCAGAATGCAGCTGCGTGGGCAGTTATGGGAACCTCCAGGTTCTCCCATGTAACACCACTCCTGTGCGAGCTGCATTGGCTGCCTGTCGTCTTTCGGGTGCGCTTCAAGGTGTTGGTTATCATCTTCAAAGTGCTCCATGGCACGGGACCTAGCTATCTGCAGGATCGCATCCTGCCCCATACATCCCTGCGGCCGATTCGCTCCCACAGAGAGGGACTTATCCGGGTGCCGTCCACTAGGCTATGCCAGCGGGCGACGCCCAGGGGAAGGGCCTTCTCTGTGGCGGGTCTGACCCTCTGGAACGACCTTCCCCCCGAAATTAGAACAACTACGGACCTCCACTCCTTCCGTCAAAAATTAAAAACACATTTCTTCTGCTTGGCCGGCCTGGGGTAATTGAATTGTTTTTTAGGGTTTTTAGGGGTTTAGTTTTAGTTTGGGATTTTAGCGCAGGGTTTTAGTTTAATTCATTTTAATATTGTATTATGTTTGTGGTTTTATATATGTATTTTTAAATTCCCTGTGCACTGCCTCGAGTCCGTTCGGGGAGAGAGAGCGGTTTATAAATTAAAATTATTATTATTATTATTATTAGTGTTCAAGTTCAATTCCTAGTATTCCTAGTACATGGACTCCATGGAAAAATCAATGGCTGTGCACATCGAATGAGTCTCAAGTAGGATAAAACCAGTGCCTTTAGTGCCTCCTGATGGTCAACCTATATGTAAAGAAGCACACTTTTTATGCCAGCTTGTGCCTACTAAATTTTCACTTCTCAATAAAGCTCAGCTTCCTTTTTTTTTTCTTGATAGGGAGCAAGAGTCACCATGCAACAAAAAAGTTGTTGACACTTTGGAAAAAGTTCAAAGAAGAGCAACTAAGATAATCAAAGGCCTGAAGACTAAACCATATGAAGAATGGCTGCAGGTTTTGAGTTTGGCTAGTCTAAAGAAAGGAAGAATTAGGAGTGACATGATAGCAGTATTCCAGTACTTGAGGGGCTGCCACAAAAAAGAAGGGGTCTAATTATTCTACAAAGCACCAGAGGGCAGGACAAGAATCAATGGTTGGAAACGAATCAAAGAAAGAAGCAACCTGGAATTAACAAGAAACTTCCTAACAGTGAGGACAATTAACCTGTGGAACAGCTTGCCTCCAGATGTTGTGGGTACTTTCACCACTGGAAGTTTTTAAAGAAGTGTCTAGACAGCCACTTATCTGAAATAGTATAGCTTCTACTAGTTGAGCATGGGGCTGCACTAGAAGACCTCCAAGGTCCCTTCTAGCTCATTAATTATTGAAGGGGGGGGGTCTTTCATTTATTGTGATTCTTACCAATGTTCCTTTTTTATGTTGACCATACTGTATCCATCAAATTCTATTGTACACCTCATCGCCATAATGATTTCTTTATTTTTGCTATTATTGCGTGCTTAGCATGGCACAGATGTCTCTGGTCCTGGCTGGTCTTGTTATGCTGCATGCAGCATAACATTAAACTGGACTAGAAATCCTAAATATTCTTAATTAAAATAAAAACTTGGTGGAATTCATCCTGTTACTAAAGTTATGACACATAGCTGTCGCTGTGCTTGCATCCCAGCACAATGAGCCATTACTTAGTTGCAGTTAGAAAAAAAACCCAGTCGTATAGTACATGAAACTTTACTCCAATTTTCACCCCAGTTGATAATGAGTGTCCCTTTCATAACAGCAACCTGTCCACATAGAGCTAGGGAATACAAGTTCTTAAAATCTTAACATTTACTATAGGTTTATGCTTGTTGTGCTTAGATATTTGCCACATTCTCTCTTTCTCTTTCTGTTAATTAATTAATTAATCCTGTCTTTGTTAGCCACCCAAGTCCAATCTGTGTATGCATATAATACTGTAGTATATGTATATGAGAAAAGTTTTGTTTCTAGAGGATTCTTTCATATTAGAAGTGGAAAAAAACTCATTGTGTAGGTACTTAATTTCATAAGCATTTAATTGGGTTTTTCATCTCCTGTACCTATCCCTTTTTCAAATGTGACCAAATATATCATGGCTGGTGGGAAAAATAAATCTCTACAACTGCTTTCAATAGAAGTAGAAAATTGTGGTTGACAAAGTTATAAAACCTGAAAATGTAGAGAATGTTTGTATCTGTAATTTTTTTTCTGTCTAATTTTCCTAGTTCTTCTCTGGGGAGCATTTTAAATTCAGGTTCATTTCAGGTGATGATGGTACCAAGCAGGTAAAATTTTACTGCTGATTTTTAATCTTGCATTGAAAAGTTATTTTGTTTTGAGAACTGTATACTTTCCCATTTCATTTAGATCTCCTTTAAAATATAAGGAACAAACTTATATTTTTATTGGCATGGTATTTTGAGTGATCCTTTCTTTTAGAACATTCTGTTTGGACATAAATATAAAAGTTTATGAGACATTGTGAAAATCCAGCAACTGGATATATAAACCTCCAAGGTTTTTAATTTGCACTGTATATATGCAGCCAATTATTTATGAACTTGGAATATGGCTCCAAAAAAAACCCCCAACCCACCACCTTTTAAAGCTTTTTCTGTGCTTTACCAAATGACACAAAAAGGTACTTGTACCTCTTATAATTTCTGACTGCGGAATTTGAAGTTCCACATTCTGATCAGATTAAAAGGTAGGGCAAGATTCAGGAGACAAGAGCTAGTAGACATCTGAATGTGACTTCGAGCTAGAGGATTATTGATATCCTCTATTTTTATTTCTTTTTTTAAAATCATAAACATTACCAGGTGATATATGCCATAGTGAATATGTAGGCCATTGTGCTGATCCATAGTAATATCCTTGTTGGGATTAACTAAAAGCTGTATAAACTGTGAGCTAGCTTTATGTAATGTCAAAGGCATATTGCTTAGTCTCGAATGAAAGAAAAAATTAGAAATGAGGAAACAAAGAAGGGGCAGAGTGGATGTTCTCTGTGAAATGTTTAGTTTTAAAGAAGCATTCGCAAGCAGACAAACTAATTTAGTTAAAGTGCAGCAGGGTCTCTAACAACTGAATGAAAAACTGCTGGTGACCTTTTACCGCTGCACCATAGAGAGTATTTTAACTTACTGCTCTGTGTACGGTTTGCCAATTGCACAGCAGCATATAAGGCAGTGCTCCAGAGGGTTAACGTCATTACCCAGAAGATCATTGATTGCCTCTCCCCTCTTTGGAAGAGCTTTATAGCTCCTGCTGCCTTAAGAAAGTTTAAAACATTCTTAATGATTCATCACATCCTGGGCATCCTTTTTTTTTAAACTATTACTATCTGGCAGGTGGTACAGGATAATAAAAACAAGGACAAATAGGCTGAAAAACAGCTTCTATCCCAGGGCAGTAACTGTATCGAATTCTACTGTATAGTGCAATACTAATGCAATATCGGTTTTTCAATTCAATTGTATAGAATGTGAAGGATGTGTGTTTGTGTTTTATTTTTAGTTATCATGTACACTAGAGGTGGCATTTAATTTCCTTCTATGAGGTGCAATGACAACAGAGTAAACTTAAATTTAAAAGCACCATATGTTGGGAGGGAACAAATGACAAAGCCAAGAATTGTCATATAGTATATGAACAAGGTTACAAGACTTCTACCCCCACTCAAGTGTTGGTCTTCAAAAGCATCATTTGGAAAGTGCTTTAGACAAGTCACCTATCATGGTCAAGTGGCTGTTTTAAAATTAAGCTAAAGGTATCACGCAGGAGCAAGGCATCTGCAGGGGTACTCAATTCCATGCTATAAAAGAATTTTCTGCCTTGGGCAAAATGAACAGGAGGAAGACAGGATGCCATGCCCTGCATTTAAAATAATAATAAAATCCTTGGTTTGACTCTTCCTACTCATTTTATGCCTGTTAATCAAAGACTAAATTAATTGCTGTCTGGGAGAGACAGAAAAACCTGCATCTACAGCTACTGTAATTGAATTATGCAATTCAGTTCCTTTCCCCTTGACAATAAACTGAGAGAAGTGACCATTCAATTATTCCTAATGACCTTCTGAGGTTTCATTAATATTGTATACCAACTATGGGAAGAATGTTAACAGGGGTGTCAAACTCCTCCTCACATGGTCATCATGTGACATATCATAACTTTTCCCGCTTCGCTAAACTGGTTGTGGCCGTCGTCAATGAGTGAGGTATCTGGCCTGCAGACCACGAGTTTGATATCCCTGTTAGAGGAGATTCCACTGAAGTGATCCTTGTGCTTCTGAAATTAAGCATTCAGTGTGAAAAACACTGGATTACATGTGCTCTCATTTCTACATTTTCACACTTATAGTCTTAGGAAATAAGATTATAACTGCTTATGTTATATTCCTCTATGAATTACGACTGGATAATCTCTTCTTTGCTATGAGTCTTCTGCTGGGAAAACATGCTCATAAAAATAAGGATAAATTTCCATACAGATAAATATTTACCTACATTTCAATGAGCATTAAAGGCCTCATAATTTACTAAGTAAAATGTTTCCAAAATATTTTATAAATATTTACAAAAATAAATATTTTAATACAAAAAATATTTACAAAATAAAATACTTTTTGCAAATATTCATGTTTCCTTTGGAAAGGTACCAAGAGAAGCAGCTTTTTAAATTGTTTCAGATAAATATTTACCTACATTTCAATGAGCATTAAATGCGTCATAATTTACTCAGTAAAATGTTTACAAACTTTTTAATAAATATTTACAAAAATAAATATTTTAATACAAAAAATATTTACAAAATAAAATACGTTTTGCAAATATTTATGTTTCCTTTGGAAAGGTACCAAGAGAAGCAGCTTTTTAAATTGCTTCATAGTATTTGTAACTTCTTAGTTCCACAAAAATAAAGAACAAAAATGAATATAGTAGCATCTGGACATAGTCTACATTATTTATTTTATTTATTTTGCCTTAAGGAAGAACTCCATGCTGCAGGGGGAAAATGCAATTATTTTCATCACTACGAGTCAACATGATTTTCCTTGAACAGGAGTGGGTAACTATGGCCCCTCGTGACGTGTGGACTTCAACTCCCAGAATTCCTGAGCCAGCAGGAGCTTCTAGGAGTTGAAATCCACAGATTATAAAGGGACCATAGCTGTCCAGTCTTGTCTTTGAAGAATATTCCACAGCCTTCTTTAATCTCTTACATGCTCCTTTTCATTCACTTGTAAAAGTTGTTAAACACCTGGAAGTACAACCAAAAGCTTTTGAAGTTTCAGAGGAGGCAGGGGAGAGGATTACAATAGAGCAAGTTGAATGGCATCACCTTAGGGGAGTGAGGCATATTGTCTTTCCTTTGCCCTGCTTTATATAAACTCCCATTATTAATTCAAAGAGGACCATCCTTCTTGTTGGAGGCAGAAGCATTTTAGAAGGGACCAGTCTAAGCATTTCTTGACAACAGGAACCTGATCTTAGCAATATTTAGTTAAGCAGGTGCCATGCCTATAACAGAAAGAAGAGGTATTTATAGGAAATGCATTATAGGTATAGACAGACCCTATCACCTAATTAACTACTGTATATCCTACAGTAGCAAAAGGGTCAAACAGCCTTGGAGACACTTGGGGAGAACATGAGGAATTGTGACCTCAGATTAGCAACCTCAAAGACAAAGAGCAGATAGCATGCTAGACAGGTAAAGGGATAAAGAGAAATCTTTAACTCTGAATTGCAGGTCATGTGGAAAAGAGTTAGTGCTATTGGATTTGGACTTCCATCTTCTTATTTATTTATTTATTTTATTAAATGGTTGTATATTGAGACATTGCTTCTATAATAGCTCAAAAGTATATGGGCAAAGGCTGAGTGGTGCATCTGTCTTCACCTATTTTAAGGGGCAACTTTCATTTCATTGAGTCCTCCTCTTTGAACATCTTGCATCTATGCATTTCAGGGTCCTCTCGGGATGCCTTTTTCCTTTATTTGTATCCTTCCATGGCTGACATTCCTTTGTTTCACTTCTTTGTGTGGAATTTTTTCCTTGCTTCTTCTTGACAATGTAAGACAGCCTTTACAGTGGAGCCCCTTTGTTGGAATATTTGGTGTGTCTGTGCTGCAGTTCCTCACTTACCTTTCTGACTGCCATATAGCCAAGGATGTGCAGTAGGCTCATTCTTTGCTGGGACATGATAAGCAATTTGGATACCTAGAATCATATAACCCTTCTAGTGTTGTGAATATCCAGTCACCATTCCTTCCTAAAGTTCAACTAGGATACCTTTTTTTTTCTTTTGCCATGTATGCATACACTTTAAAAGGACCCTTGGTGGCCCAGTGGTTAGAATGCAGTATTGCAGGCTAACTCTGCCCACCGGCAATCCTGACCAGCACAAGGTTCGATCCTGACCAGCTCAAGGTTTACTCAGCCTTCCATCCTTCCCAATGAAGAGCCACATTATTGGGGGTAATATACCGATAATTGTAAACCACTCAGAGAGTGCTTAAAACAATGTGGAGCTGAATATAGGTCTATGTGCTAGTGCTATTGCAAAGCCCTGGACTCAGCTTTTTTCTATATCAAAGCTGTGTTGTTGCATCTGTGACTTTCAATAGGAATCTGTCGGGAAGTGATGGGTTTGGTTAACTGCTTCTCCCCAGTATTTATCTACCAGCCCTGCATCTTGCAGACTACACCTTATCATGTCATGATTTTCCTCTCAGGTCTTGCGTAGGGGCCCCTATGAATTCATGTACTATCCTTTGCTCTTTCTGTGCATGTCACCCGCTGTATACTGATCCACACTGCCTATGTAATACTTGAGGTTTTCTTCCCAAAGTGGTCTTTTCCAAAGACAAATATTCTTTAAACTGCTCCAGAACTTGACTCTTCTGAGTCAGTAATGAAATGTGAGTCTTGTAATATTACCTATAAATGTGAGGATATATTTGTTTCTACCTGATATTTTGACATTCATGGGCCCAGAAAGGTCATTGTATACAGTACCAACTCCAGTAGTTTCCTTGTTTCTCTTTCTTTTCTCTCCACACTTATGGCTGAGTGCTTTTCTGACAGCAGTTTTGATTCCAGATTTGGAGGAAAGAAGGCAACTCTAATTGTTTTACTCAGCATCTCTCTTTTGCATACTGCTCAATGCAATCATATTGCACGTCTCCCAGATAATGTGACCTTTGGTCCTTTTGCCAAGTAAATAGAGCATTATCATTTAATTCAATAAATCGATCTTTGATGAAATAAAAAGTTAATAGAAAAATCAAACTAGGTGCCATTTATTAGTTTACTTGCTTTGATCTTCATTGCCCTATCTTCTTTCTGTCTCTTTCTTACCCAAGCTATAGTAATAGAATAGCAGACTTGGAAGGGATTTTGGAGGTCTTCTAGTCCAATACCCTGTTCAAGCAGGAAACTCTATTCCATTTCAGATATTGTCCATTTCAGAAATATAGAAATGTATTTTTCAGGTGAGTTGTTCTCTTGGGAATTCAATCTATCAAGTTGGTCTTGTAAATAAAAGTACAAAAAAATGAATCAAGCATCATAAACCCAAGCAACATTAACACCTCAGCATTAAAACATCTAAGATGTAAGAACAAACACACACTAAGGCCATATTGAAACCACAGTTATAGTCCACATCTCTATAGTCATCACACAAAATAGCAGAAAAGAAAACCATACAATTAAAAATCAGTCAACACGAGCAAGGTTATATCACCATCAGAGATTAGACATAAAACATTTGAAGAAATAGTGGTTTAGGGCGTCAAAAAAAAAAATATATATATAAGGGATTTTCCTGGCAATTGCCAGGAGCCACCACTGATCTGAAAGTACAAATACAGAAAATTATTTGCAATATTGTTAATAATTTAATTTATGATCTGGTCATACTTTTTTGCTGTCTTAATTTTTTAAAACAATAATAAACATGATTTAAGCACTCAAATGTGAATTTTTGGCTTATCAAATTTAGTTGGCCCCTTCAGCACTCAGTCAGGGACAAAACTGCAGAAGGGCAATTTACCTTTATTTGTTGGCTCATGGAGTTTTTTTGAAGGCCCAAAAGTGAACAAAAGGTCAGAAATCAAACACTGTTCGTCTATTTTTGGATGCAATTTTAGTGCCTGGATTGTGGCCATTGTAATTAAAGCATTTTCTAATAATACATTATTTAATTAGTTTTCAGTATTTATAAACCCACTCCAATCCCAAAGACCCCTGAGCAATGTAAAAATAAATAATAAATAAATAAATAAAAGGGAAAACAATGTAGAAATCAAATCTGATATGGAGCCCAAAATGGATGCTCTTAATCAATCCATTGAAGCCAAAGGCTTATTGGAGTAAAACATGTGTCATTAATTTTCAAAATGACAGCAAAGTGGAGGCAGCATAAGGGGTGGGATTCAAACTTTTTTACTACTAGTTCTGTGGGCGTGGCTTGGTGGGCGTGGCCAGGGAAGGATACTGTAAAATCTCCATTCCCTCCACTCCAGGGGAAGGTTACAGCAAAATCCCCATTCTCTCCTGATCAGCTGGGACTCGGGTGGCAGAGAATAGGCAGGGCCAGTCAGAGGTGGTATTTACCAGTTCTCCAAACTACTCAGAATTTCCACTGCTGGTTCTTCAGAACTGGTCAGAACCTGCTGAATATCACCACATGTTTCTTTGGGTCAAGAGAATGTTCTGGACTGGACCTGCTAGACAAAAGGCTTGTTGCCTTGCCCATAACCTAATAAGGTTACAAAGTTGGGTATAAAGAGGAAATGGGATAGGGAGGTTGAATAGGACTTTTCTGAATGAATGGACCAGACAGGCAGTTTCAATTCTGACCAGGCATAGCATTGATATATCCCAGTACTGTGCTTCTGTCTGGTATATATATATATTCCTAACTACAATACAAGCAGACAATAAACATCACGAGATAATATAAAACAAATAGAGATATAAACATATAGATAGATGCAGAGATAAATCTTACATACACTATAGAACTCCAATTCTATTATAATTTAAATGTTAGTAAATACTACAGCTGAATAAAGTCCGGAAAAAAGTGTTTTAAGGCACCAGGCTAGAAACCAGGAGATCATAGGTTCTAGTCCCAATTTAGGCACAAAGTCAGTTGTGTGACTTTGAGCCCATCTCTCTCTTTCAGCCTTAGCAAGGATGCAAAGTCAAATTACTTCTGGAAATTTCTCAAGATCAGACTTCAAATGCAATTCAAGGTGAATCTGATTTCAAAAAGTTGGAGCTAAATGGGAGAAGTTTCTAAAATTTGAAGTAACAACTCTGACATATGGAAAAACTAATTGCCTAATTTAATAGAGCACATATTAACATACATTTCAATATAATCATGCTAAGAACTGGTTGTTGCTATACTGTAGCTGTTTAAATTCTACCTGCAATTCAGACTGGTAGTACTGGGAAGAATTGAGAAGAAAAACCATTTCACATAACCGAAAAGGTATGACGAGGAAATATAAGACTGAATCCAACAAAATGGTGAATCATCATCACCTAATGAATTCCAAGATGATAGTAAAATTTGATGATCAACAAAGTCAGATGCCACAAACAAATCCAACAGCATCAATACTGATGATTGATGTTTTGCCATCAGCAACTCATTCAGAACCTGAGCTGGTGCCAACTCTGAAATGATCTACATGAAACTCTGATTGAAATGAATTGAGGAGATTATTTATTAGCAAATAAGGAAGAAATTGAGAGAGAATAAAACAATAATCTCAGACAAAAGCCAAAGAGAAATCATTGGATCAAAACTGGAGCAAAGCCTTCAATGCATCTTTTTTTTTATTGCAATGTGAACAAGTAGTATACTTCTAACAGTACTGTATTTTCATTAGCATGACTTCATTACTGGGAGAAAACAGAAATCTCAATGTGGAACAATTTAAAGTTATAGAAAAAGTGCATCAGCCCTACATGGGGGAAAGTCTGGAACATTTCAATGTAAAGCAAAAAAAAACCCTTCCAAAGTCTTCAAATGTAAGCAAAGAACTTTTGATAGTAATCACTAGCAGCAGAGACATTCACAGGAACCATTGGTTTAGTTAAAAATGTGCACCTTTTGTAGGTGCATGGGATAATATCATGTTATAAAGAAAAGGAATCATGCATTATTCTCAGCCCCACTAAGTAGATCAGACTTTGAAATGAATTCTACATTTCTACTAAATGAATTCTACATTCTACTAAAAGTAGACTAAAACTACTTTTATTATGATTGGTTATGAGAAAAAACTCTTACAAGTCTGATCATGCTATGGCTCCTCCTCCATCTTACAGCTTGGTGAATTCTCAGTTGGTTTTCAGCAAGCAAAGCCAATGGGAGAAGTGGGATTAATTACTGCAGGATTCACTTAACAATTGCTGTGCTTTGCTTAAAAACTGTAATAAAAAATATTGTAAAATTGGATATAGCTTCACTGAGCAACCATGTTTCTTAGCAATGGAAAATGTGGTCACAATTGCAGCCATAAGTCAAGGACTACATGTGTGCATTTCATCTCCTACCTAATACATCTCCCATCATTAATCTGAGGGACCATCTCTTGCCAGTCACATCTACTCAACACATCAGAGTAGAAAGGAAGGGAATGTTGCAGGTCCCATCTCCTAGGGAGATATACCTGGTGGGACCCAAAACAAGGACTTTCTCCATGGTGGCCCCCTCTCTCTGGAACATCATTCCTCCAGAAATTGGAATGGCCCCTACTCTAATGCTCTTCTGGAAGGTGCTGAAGACCTGGTTCTGCCAGTACGCAGAGATAAAATGGCTCATGTGATCTGCTGTCACCAAGGTGGGGGTGGAGAGTGATTTTATGTTATTATATTATATTAATTAATTTGATTCTTTTTAATTAGTTTTATTGTTTTAAATAATGTTTTATATTCTGTAAGCCCCCTTGAGTTGCCATGTATAAATAGGCACTTATATAAATTCAATAAATAAATAAATAACTTTAATTATATTAATTGGGATGGCCAAACAAATGAATTATCATTTTTGCAGTGGGTGGTGCTATGAAAAGCCTAGGCCAGTGGTCGGCAAACCGCAGCTCACGAGCCAGGAGTGGCTCTTTGGCCCCTCGAGTGCGGCTCTTCCTTCAACTAGCCACGGGAAGACTCCGGGAGCCGCACGCCCACCTCCCTCCTCCCGCAGCAAGTGGCCGTGCGGGCGTGCGGGGGGAGGACCCAAGGCTGCGACTATCTAAACACCGTGGAGGCCGTCCGGGTGCCGCACGCCGACCTCCCTCCCAGTCCGTGTGGCGGGCAGCCCTGGAAAATGCTCCTCCATGGCTTCTGCAGGCGGCTGTTGCTGCTGCTGCTGCTCCCGAGCCCTGTGACATGCAGTTCTCGCCGTCTGAAGTCGGCCGGCAGGCGCATCGGGCAGGACAGCCGGGCTGCTCGGACGGCAAGAACTGCATGTCGCAGGGCTCGGGAGCAGCAGCAGCAGCAACAGCCGCCTGCAGAAGCCATCAAGGGGCATTTTCCAGGGCTGCCCGCTACACGGACTGGGAAGGAGGTCGGCGTGCAGTGCCCGGACGGCCTCCGTGACGTTTAGATAGCTGCAGTCTTGGGTCCTCCCCCCGCCCGCCCGCTTGCATGCCCGCCCGCTCACTCGCTGACATGCCGGGCTTTCCGCTGCTTCCCGGGCGGGGGGGGAAGAGTGGGAGGGAGAGACTGCCATACACACAGAGAGACAGACAGAGACAGAAGGGGAGTGAGGGAGAGAGGGCATCAGAGAGAGACACACACACACACACACACACAAACACACACGCACACGCAGAGTGACGGGTGGAGGGAGGAGAGAGAGACAGATACACAGAGAGAGAGACAGAGACAGAGACAAAAGAAAGAGAGAAAGAAAAATAGAAAGAAAAAGAAAGTGGGAGAGAGAGAGAGAAAGAAAGAAAGAACTTATCACCACAATTGAGCCCAAAATTTTGGTTGCTAAGCAGGAGCGTCATTAAATGAGTTTCACCACATTTTCCAAGTTGGCCACGCCCACCCAGTCACATGACCGCTGAGCCACTCCCATAGAACAGGCCACACCTTTTGGCTCTCAAAAGAAATTCCAGTCGTGGTACTGTTGATATTTGGCTCTCTTGACTAATAAGTTTGCCCACCACTGGCCTAGGCTTATATGATAGAAGAAAAGAAAAGCAGTGGAGTTCATCGCTGCATCAAATCACAATAAATTTGATGGCACTGTGGTATGGACAGGTGCTGACAACACTGATCTAGATTCAAAACCATCAGCCCTCAAAATAACAATTTCTGATAAAGCCAATGGCCTTTTGTTAGGGCCTTTTAAAAGACAATTTTTATGCATTCAGACTGAATTTCACCCATCGGTACAACCTGTTTCCTCAGATAAGTTTCTATGCTATTTCAAATCAGACAGAAATTCCATTATGATGTTGCTGCAAGGAGAATATTTTTTTTTTTATATCCACTCTGTAAATCTTACTGACAATTGTTCACACTTAAGCTTTATTTTCCCCCTTCGTTCACCAAGACAATACCTTGCTTTATGAATAATTCCACTGAATATGAAGGATACATGGAAAAGTTATATCAAAGGTTTGGGCTTTGAAATGTTAATAACACAACTTGCATACTTTGACTGTCTAATACTCTTAAAGCAGAGTGCAGAACTTGTGTCCTCCAGGATATTGCAGCATGGCCAATAGTGAAGGTTTCTGTGAGTTCACCAATATCTGGAAGGCTCAAACGTTTTTCATCCTTACATCATTTTATCATTTTAAAATCTGCTTTGATACCTCAACTCGAGTTTTCTTCGGTTGATGCTAAAGCATAGGTTTCCCTTTGTAGCTCTGTGACAGTCCAAGCCTGACAGATTTGAAACCACTGAATTGCTATAGTAGCTATTCTATTTACCTTTTGCAAATACACCAATACACCAACATGTCTGATAGGAAGGCCACTGATTCCTTGTTCACTCTTCACTGGCAAACACACACACAAACACACACACACACACACACACACACACACACGAATTCTTCTTGCCCCCATATGTTGTTGCTCACTAGCAGGAAGAGAAACACCTGTCAAAGTCATATATCTTCCTGTGTTTTCCTAATACACTTGTTTGTTTCTGGAGCCTTTGACAATCTCACTGGACCATCTAATAATATACGGTTGAACTAGGAATCTCCGTAACGTTGCTAGTCTAGAGCATTTTATCGCAGTATACGGATATAGCCCCGTCAGCTTTACGACCTGGGTTGTATTTATTTTTTCCTTCTTTACCTCCACTGTCCTCTTTTATCTTTCCTCTAATAAATCTCTACTTCTAATTGGATTTGTGGAATGAAATGGATTTCTTTACCTTTAAGAGGTCAATCCATCTATGCAACTAGATTGCTTGTTCATATAACAATTTAAAGTGAGATGGGTGGAAGCAGGCTGGATTGATTTCACTTCCAGGCATCTTAACCATCTCATATTCTGGAAGAGAGGCTTCTAATGTCTGAGGTGGGTGGCAGCAACACTTCTTGTGGCAAGGACTATAAAAGACAGAGACAAGAGAATCCCATCTTTAATTACAAGCTCTACTCCAAAAGCCACGGTAGTTGGAAATTTTGACATTGCCAAGCCAAATACATCTTCCTTTCTTTTAGGTACCAAAGTGGTGTCATCTGAATGTCTTCAATTGTTGTTTCAGTTTCCTCATTCGATTCCAACTTTCAAACCGTGTAATCCCACCATTTTAAAATCATGTTCACTGCTTGAATAGATACATTTGTTTTTGTCTCAGTTCTTTTCCTATTTTGAACCACCCTTTCCCCTCTAAATTCAGTTCCTGCAATATTTTTTCCTTCATTATAAGTGTTCAGAAGAATAACCAAGTGTTCTCGCATGCCCATTAAACTGCAGTATATTCTACATTTCAGAATGTTCTATATAATACAACACTCCCTGTAGAGAATTAAGTGAAGGTAAATCTCTTATTATATTCTCTTCCCCTAATCATTACCCACCTTGGGTTACTTGACTTATCTCGTGTTCCACTACATTTTATGAAACTTCTCTATTCATCTGGCATTTTTCTCCTCCATATACACAGCTTTTTTCATCAGTTTTTAAACAAAACTTTGTATGAGAAATGACTGCATTGTTTTTAAATGTGCACCTTGTTTGATATAGAACCAACAATCTTTTCTAATCTCTATGCTACAAAATCTTGTTCTGTATTTGTTGACACAGAGCTGTTGGCACTTAAACTGCACCTTCTCCAACAGCTTTAAGCAATTCAGGACATATTTCATCTGTACCCGATACTTTCCTGACAGTTTTTCATCCTTTGTCTTTCCATGCATATTGTACAACTAGTTCTAAACTTATTTAGATCTTTTTTCCCCACTTTCTCCTCACAATTCTCTTACCTCTTTTGTAGCACCTCATATTTCCTTTTGCATACAGTAAGCATATCGAGGGATTATGGGCAGGAAAATATTAATGTGCTATCATGCTATTCTTGAGTCAAGACGAAAGGAGATTGACATAAACTGTACTGCCTCAGCCACAAAGCCAAGTAGCATTGCTGCCCTCAGACCAGTTTGGGCTTTCAGCAATTGATGAACTCTTAAATTTGTGGCATAGCGGTGTTAAGTTCAGGAGTCATTTCCATAGTCTTTTTTTAAGTTCACTTAATCATGTTTGTACAGGATAGTCTAATAGACTTACATGAGTCTATTTAGTTTGTTATTATTATAGCTCCTCTGTTCTGAATTGAACAGCCTAACTTCCGCACCACAGTCTGAGTGCTACGTCTTCTTTTTGGAGCTCAAAGCAATAGCTGTTGCTATGATTTCTGACCTTAGCCCTTAGCACAGTGAGTTACTATGGCAATAACTAAAGAGTCTGTTATCAGTTGCAAACATACATCTTTCAGTCTCTCACCCAAATGCTAAGAATTCCCCAACAAAGTTCTTCTTTATGGCTGAATAACAACAAGCCAGGAAGAACCAAAGAGAAAATAATGCAGACCTGAATGCTTTATTTAGAACTTCCAAATAATAATAAATCAAGGTAGAACTACAAAATATGAGCTCTTACATTTGCCCCATATAAACATTAAAACTCAAATGGGACATTCTTAAGGTGTAGATCTCAGTAGACTGGCTACCTCTATTGGAGAACCAGCACCAGATAGGCGACAGAGGGAGAGGGCAAACACTATTTCACACGGCAGGATTATAAACAAGCAAACAGTAAGCAAACCCAACTCCTAAATTAATAAACATCAGTCAATTAATTCATGGTGCAAATCATACAATTTTAATATAGAATTCAAACAATACACTGGAGAATAGGAAATATAGGAAACTCCATTCAGAACTTAACAGTCAGCCCAAGGGTTTAAGCTTTAATTTTTATTATTTACATAGCCTTGTTTTTCATAATTTACCGCCTACTTCTTTTGACAGTGCTGTCAGTCTCTCAAGAGATGGATTACACTATGAAATGATTTCATATATCGTGCCATCTAGAGGTTGTCCAAAATTACAGCCATTTTGAATAAAAGTGGTGATGCTGTTCTTGGACTGAAGACCAGCAAGTACAGTTTTATATATTCTCTCACCAAAATTGCTACTGGTAGTCTCCTTCCCTGCCCACAGCAAACTGACTTTTCTAGCAATGGCCTTGTTTCGATGTGACCCAGTTCCGGGCAGTCTCTGTAGGAGAAGAAATGAGAATGCAGCAAAACTTCCCTGAACACCTTAAAAAAGAAAAAGAAACTTTCACACCTGGTGATGCTGACTGTAGTTCTTTGTGGAAAATTCCAAGAGCATTTTTTTTTTCCAGGGCTGAATGGGTGGACAAGGAGAGAAGCAGAAATTCTAAGTAAGTCATACCTTATACTGTATTTCTGGTTGCAAAATCAGTTTGAAAAAGCCCAGGCTTGTGGCTTAGAGGCATAGTAACTTTTAGCCAGTTTACAAATCCTTTTTTGCCTCATTGAATGGATTTCCATAGGGCTTACTGCATAAAATTATAATTTGGTTCAATAAACCATGAAGTGTGTATATCACGTAGGATTGCAGTTGGTGAACTTCAATAGTATGCGTATGTATGCACGTGGTATTCATGCGGATTGAGGATGTTGGCAATACACAAAGAATTTTCCTTGCAATTATCCTACCCCTGTCCATTTTGTGTATCATTTCCCCCACTTCTTATGTAATTAAAAAGTTTTAAAATATCTCCATCTTAGTTCACTTCTTCCTAAAACATTTTATTTAAGGTGTTTTCGTTTGTGCCATGACTAATACAAGTTTTCCATGGGTCATGCCTTTCACATTCCATGTTTTTGTCTTTGTGAATCAAGCAACTCGTATTTCAGTAGTGGCACTGAAATACGAGTGGCCAGATTTCTTTCAGTGTTAGTCCAGAGAAATCTTCACGTCCAGATCTACTCTTGAAAGTCTGAAAGTTCTTTAGTAATTTGAGTAGTGCCTTTTTGACCTAAGTAGGGGGATCATCTGGTTCTCAGGCCTGCATGTTTTGTTAAACAACAATATGATTTGCCATTACTTTCTTCTGGACTTGATGTTGGATTATGACTGACAGGGAGAGGGGTAAGGGGGAGGGGCAGCAGCATTCTTTGACATTACCAGCAGGACTCCAACAGATGTTTCTACTGATGTCACTCTCAAATTGACATCGTTGTCACTTGAAGGTGACAATGATGTCACTTGCAGTTGGTGCCCCAATATTGGAGATTTTCAAGAAGAGATAGACAACCATTTGAGTGAAATAGTATAGTGTCTCCTGCTCAAACAGGGAGGTTGGACTAGATGTCTTTCAAAGTTCCTTCTATTCTATTCTATTCTATTCTATTCTATTCTATTCTATTCTATTCTATTCTATTCTTATTGAAACTACTGAAGTTTTCCACAATAGTAGGATACATTTTGAATTTTAAACTTTATTACAATTTTGATCATGTCAAGTTAATAATCACTTGGGAAAACCAGCACTGAAATGACTTTTATGCTGCATTTCAATTGATATTTTTCATTGCTCTGAGAGGGTGGGGGGGAGCATACATCATTTGGGTAATGAAACATCTGCAAGAAAACAAGCAAGCTCAGAGAGTACCAAGGACCCCTCACATCAACCCTGAGCTACAAACATTCTCCTTTATTAATTTCAATACGCCATATTGCAATTTATAACTTTAAAAAAATGTTAACTTGTAAATCATCCAAAGCCTATTTAATTATTTATTTTAAAAATTTATTGGCCTCCCATCATAACACAGGGTAACTCTGGGCAGCAATAAATTGTTGAAGAGTGAATAATTAAATTTAATAAACCAGATCAAGTATTTAAATGGAGCTAATTATATTAATTATAGTTAATATGCATGCCAATGATACCTGTATGCTTTGTATCTGTAGTAAATTCTTTCCGCCACTCTTCCTCACTCTTTAACATTTGCTCATTTTTTTCTGCGCACTCCGACCTACTTCATCTTCTTTACTTTTTTGCCATTGTTCACTCAACCTTTAAAAATATTTTAGAGGGGAAAAGGGCCTTCTTTATACTAAATGGTCTTTTACCAGGGTTTGAAGAGAAGCCAATTAGTAGCTAAAAATGGCTATGTGAAGAAAATGCTATTGAACTGAATGGATATCATCAGTCATCATACTGTCATCATTCCCAGTACTGCCTGAGCTAATTTTTATCAGCTTTCCATATGCCTAATTTTAGAGGAAAAACTGGTTATTATTAGACATGTGTTCCATTTCACAACAAAAGTAAGGAGTCAGATGTGCACAAACATTCATCAAAGATTCCAAGAATGGGGGAGAAGAAGGCGGAGCCTCCTGCGCCGACACAACTGGGCTCCCTAAGTTGCAGGGACCCGGCTGGAATTCATCACCCCCGTGATTCCATAGGAATCTAAGCCACCTTGGAGGGGCGGTGAATAGGAGATAAGCCTTCGCTGGGTGCAGGGATCCCACAAGATCCCTGCCTGATACGAAGCAAAATCTCTGAAGGGAGATGAATCGCATCCCCCCCCCCTTTCTGGAGGGCAGACCAAGGCAAAGGGAGAATCTCCGGAAATGAAAGGAATTGCTTGAAAGAGAGGATAACATCGGGAAGGTATTTTGTTTTGCATTTGAAAACACTTTGCTAAGAAACCTTTTTTTTTTTTTACTAAAACTTTGAATCTAAAGATAAGCGGTGAATTTTAACTGAATTGTGAGATTTCTCCAGTCTACAGAATGCTTTGAAATGGCGGATTGAACCGTAACGAAAGAAATAGCCATTTCCGTTCACACTGAAAAGGATCGGATTATGACTGATTTTTCTAATTTTTTTGTCTTTTTAATCCATTTCACTCAAAACTTTTAAACTTGGAGCACTTTTACAATCTTACAATTATTTGGATACTCTATTGCACATTTTTAAACTTAAATAACGACTATATTCTTATCTCTTTTTGTTTCTGTTCTCCTTCCAACAAAAAAGATTGAAACATTTTTAAGCTATTTAAACTATTTGTTACATTGTGTTGCCCTCGGAAAAACGGTGGGTGGACATGTATGAGCAGAATTTTTGGAAACATTGAATAGAAACAAATTAACAGAGACAAACTAACTGCTAACAAGGTAATTGGAGTTACTTTTTCCTATTTTGTGGATTCGCCAAAATGTCTACGCACATAGATATATATACTGCAGAAAATCAGGAGTTTCTGACTGAAATCTTGAAAGAAATTTAAAAATATCATGCAATATTCGATAGAAAGTTATTTACTATACCAAGTGAAGAAATTAAAGAAATTAAAGAAGAAAAGGAAAGCGATCATGACAATGGCCTGGATTTAACTGAGGAGGAAGGGGAAAGTCCAGGAAAGGGGATAACATCAAGACCATATCAGAAATTTGGATTTCAACCCCACTGGCAAGAGGAAGAAAAAAGAAAAGGAAAAAAAGGAGAAACCACATCAGGGATAAACTTGACATTTAAAAATAAACAAAATGTGAGAAAAGGAGTTGGTCAGCGTTATGATTGGACAGCTATATTGGATCACAATGTGGCAATGGAAGTTTATAAAGAATTTGAGAAGAGGGAAAAAAAGAAATGGAGAATGCGAATTATAAAAGAGGCAAATTTAATTCATCCTTGGAGAGATAACAGCTGAAAAGAGGAACTTCTAGCCCTTGATGAGAAATAATTAGGTTGTGTTTAAATTACTAGCAAGGATTATTAATTAATTGATTGTTAATAATAATTATAGATGCTTATAATAAGATTATGTTTTAGTTAATGATATATATTTGCTTATCTATAGATGGGAAATTATGCTATTTAGATGGTTATAGAATACTCTTGGTAAATGATCAATCAATTAACAGCTACTCATAAAATTCTAGATAATTATATGGAATCTATAGAGATATGATGGGATTAAATAAGGGATATTAATAGCTAACAAGGATTTAAAGATATTATTAAAGAAAAAATAGATTGAGGCCAAAATACTTGATAAGACCTGTGGATATTGATATTAAATTACAGGATAAAATTGTTAGATTTAAAATTAATAAAATGAGATTACTTATGAATAATAACTACTTCTGAGGGGCACAGAATTTATGGATACCCGATTAGGTTTTCCCATTTTTAAATTTACCTAAATCTATTTATTTGTTGATATTGTTTCTGGTTCTCTTTTGCTTAGTTTTATAAACAGAATGCCATTATACAATTATGCCTTATATAAAAGGATGTTAAAACAACTAGCAAGATTGGGGTTGAGATATAAGAATTGTAATAATTGATATGAAAAATAAGTGATAAACTTTGAAGAACATTATAGAAACCTGTGATAAAATGATACATTCTTAAAAATTGATAGTTTGTAAGGAAAAATGGCTTATTGATTTTGGTTTTGTTGTTGTTGTGAAGTTTGTATTATTTGTGTTTATGTTAAAAAATAATAATAAATTATTATTTTAAAAAAAAGATTCCAAGAATGCTGGATTTACTGTTTGATTTACTGGGCTGATCAATTTTAAAACAGAGCTATTAGATTTGACCAAAGAATAAGAATCAGGTCTCTATGTAATCTGCAGCTGGAGGATTCCAGTCTTTGTCATATATTGCTTTCTTAAATGGGTACTAAACCAATTATCTCAGTTGCACACCATCCAGCATGATGTTTGGTGGTCACGGTGGTGGTTGAATTATACTTATGGACTAGAGATTATCCACTCCTATTTTGACTCCATGGTCAAAATCACTCCAATTCTTGCAATAAGTAGGATTCGAGCTTAAATAGGTCTAGTTTCCCCCACCAACCATCATATGAAGATGTACGAAGCTGCCAACTGCAGATTGTACTTTAATGGTGACCATTTTTTCTAAATGAGCATCACCCAAAATAGATAAGAATAGACAATATGAGCACAGGATTCCCCTGGGCATTTTTTAAAAAAAATGGTACAGTGAAAAACTTATCCATTAATGTATTGGAAATGTTAACAAAGTTACACAATCAATTACTATGCAAATTATAAGGTGATATTACCTATTTTTTATTTGTTCAGTTAGTTCCAAAGGTGGATCCTTCAAAGGGAAGGAAGAAAATCTGGAAAGAAACAAATGTCTGGAGTCTCCTGACATCACTTACAAAGGAGGTAACTAAAACAACAGCATCCAGAATGCTACACCTAAAAAAGATGAACATTTTTCTCTGAGGGCGTAAGCTACATAACAAGTTTGGAGAGCAGAGAGTGAAAACAGCAGCTTGCTTCTGGAACAACTCGATCACGGAAAGTCAGTTAGGTTATCTCTAAATGCTTTCTCTTAGCAGTCCCCTCAACTGCCTTATAAAACACAGTGAAATTAATTTTGCATTATTTCACTGCTGCATGGATGCTTAGCATGCCTTTTCACATTTCATATGTTATGCTTGTTTGATTCTAGTTTACTGTAGTGTTATTACAATTATCAGCCACTAGACCCAAACATGCTACCAGATATGAACTTGGCTGTCAACTCTGAAGCAAACCTGGCTGAAGTCACCTTGTGCTGCTTCATAGTTGCCATAAAGCCTGAGAGGGGGAAGGGGGGAGGGAACATAGATAGCCTGGCTAACAGTCAAAACAAAAAGTTTTCCTGTGGGAACCAAGGTCATGGTAACAGGTAGCTGTTGAAAGAGGAGAGGAGCCTGCCAGTTGTATTCATTGGACAATGTGACTAGTGACATCTGGGAGGGGGAATTTTTACTCTTTTACTTGGGTGAAAACCTTTAGAGTTGGTTTTCACCAGCTGTGCCAATATGATGTATCCAATAAACATGTTGTTTGAGGAATCTACCTGCTTCGAAATTCTGCTTTCAGTGGGTGCGTTACTCAGACCACTGACATTCGGCATTAAGAAAACCATCATGATATGTCTATTGGCTTTAATCATAAAAAGCTTAATGTGATTCCCCTCTGCTTATGCTCTTGAAAAGAATCAGTTACAATACAAATATGCCTACTTGAAAGTAATACTTGTGGGGTTTAATTGCCATTGGTCCCATGGAAGCCTTAGATATTTAATCGTAAAGCTTATGAGTGTGCAAGGATAAGTTAAAATATAAAAAGGCAAATGCTGGATTAATTCTAATGAATATGTGATCTGAACTTGATCCTCTGGACTCCAAAAAGAGGAGAGTTGCTTTGGGCAACATATAAATTTAATAAATAAATAAGGTATCATATACACATGAAATGCTAGGCAGAGTACATAAGACTGTGCCATATACACATGCAGTACTAGGTAGACTACATAAGAATATTCACAGAGAATATTACTACAGCTAACAGAATTTAGTTTAAATATATTTTTCAGAATTTCAGATTGTGTTCCTCATTAACATGGCATACAAAGCAACGGTGCTACTGTATGCAAAGCACATAGCCAAAGGACAATGTTCCAATAGCTTGGTCATGATTGACTGCCATTGGTCAGAAATGATGTAGGGTCTCCTGCTTGGGGAGGCGGGCTGGACTAGATGACCTACAAGGTCCCTTCCAACTCTGTTAATCTGTATCTTTATCTGGTCAACATCTTGATATTGTTGACCTGCACACCCAACTCACCCACACAGAGTCACCCATACTCTTGCTCTGGATTATTCTGAACCAGGAAATATATATTATATGCTTTCGTAGATTTTCACGGGTGTAGATATGCTGGCATTGCTTGCTTCGGGTATTTTCCCGTATATAAGGCATGGAAATGTTATTGCAACGTTTCGACAAGATCTCACTTGTGATCGTCAGGATGATATATATATATATATGTATGTGTGTGTGTGTGCGTGTGTGTATGTGTGAATTAGTTCATTTCAATTTGATATAAATGGCACACAGGAAGACTTTTTAAAGCCAGCTCTGCTGTGATTCATAGAAATGTTCCATTTATTCTGCACATCCAGAAATGCCAATTTCCTTCAAAGTGTCTGCATGCCTCCTTGGTACTTTTCTGGTTTAAGACAGAATCTATGCTAGTGCTTGGAGAAGAATTAGGTTTGTTGGAAGACAAAGCCAACTTTTAAAGATCTATACGAGCTAATATTGAAAAGCTTTGGATGAAATGCAGCAGAGGGATAAGAAATCCAACAGAATGGACTGTATTTCTAGTGGGATGGGTTAACTAGAGAACAAATGGCCTTGTAAGTTGAATAAATCACTTAATAGTTACCTAATGTACTTGTCCAGAAGGATATGTTCAAGGATTATAGGTCTTTTTTTAATTAGCAGAGGAAGCACTAAAATGTTTAGGTAGTTTTGGTCATTCCGTACATTTGTATTATTATCACATAAAGCAACTCTATATCCTAATTACAGCAGAGGTTGGGATCATATGCCAGCAGAGAGAAGGCTGTATACTAAATTTGCTCATGTGGAGTAGTGGGACAGAGGACAACATACACACACCAAATAAATCAAATCAGGGCATTCAAATGGCAGAATTCTCTCATTCCTGGAAATGCCACATAGCCCACAACTCAATTCTATTCTTGCCATAGAAATGAAGGGCAATGCATCTTGGCAGTAAAAAAAATGCAGACCCCATAGCATACAATTTGTTCTTGTTTTACCTGAGAGATATGAATGAGTCATGAGTTTTAACTTGACATCCTGACATCACAGAGATCCTACAAGGACAGCTAGAACACCTAGTAATACATATTTTGCTGAGGAAGGGACCTATGGAGATATAATACAGCTGACAATACAAATCCTATTTTTAGTTTTTGCTGCTCATGTCATGGTAAATATAGATAGAACAGCAAACAGCATTTTTAATAGACCTGAACACAGCATCTCACAAGCCATACTTATCTGTAATGGGGCAAACAATAATATAATCAGCAGAACTCTTCTCTTACCATTAAGTCATGTAGATAATAACAACCTTCTGATATTAGTCTGAATTTGGTCTACATGGGGTAACAGAGGATGCCTATCATTCTGCTATTTTATGGGTACTGAAAACATGTGCATGGAGGCTGCCTATTTAATGACAGGATCTATCTATCTATCTATCTATCTATCTATCTATCTATCTATCTATCTATCTATCTATCTATCTATCTATCTATCTATCTATCTATCATCTATCTATCCAACTACACTATCTATCTAATGTTTGTTTGCATGTAAGCTTTCAATGTTAAGAAGCCAAGTCGGAATCTATAGGCAAGATCCTGATCCACTCTTGTTCCTTCAAACATACATTCTGCTTTACAGAAAAAAAACCCAACCATCTGTACAATACTGTTAACTGCATGCATTCATTGATAAGAATCCAAATAAAAAAAATGAGGTTTATAAAACTTTCATCAAAAGGTACTCAGAGACAATTGCTTCAGAATACAAAAATGTAACTATGTTCTCACAGAATTGATCCATATCTAAACAAAGGTCAGCACATATGAAATATTCAACATGCATGTAAACCGGAAACATTGATTGGTCTAAGAATACAAATATGTTTATTTAATGTATCTTCAATGTGGTTTCTATTGGATTGTGACTTTGCAAAAGCTACCGTTCTGAACTAAACCCTATCTGTGCCCTCAAAGATCACTATTATAAAACCACAACTTGATTAAAAACTCTAACCATCACTTGGCCAAACTCAATCCATACATGAAAAGACATAATTATCTTTTGTTACATTCCTTTTCTTAGCAACTCCTCTCCTCTTTAACTGGTTTAGGTTTAGGTTTATTAGTGTTTTATACCGCCCTATTCCCGAAGGACTCAGGGCGGTGTACAGCCAAAGTAAAACAGATATATAAAGGTTAATTGGCCGCAGACTCTCTCTTTTTTTTTTTTTAACATTCTGGGTGTTTCTGTACCACACTGTTTTCACTCTCCATTTAAGCAATAACCAGTTTGAAGCCAACCTGACATTGTCTTCATTTCTGTCAGTTTTCAGGACACTAAAAATTGAGAGGAAACCTTGTGAGTCAATTATTTGACTCTGACCAGTAGGGGAGACAGAAATATAACTCAGTTAGGGTTCTTCTACAAGCCCTGGAAATAATGAAATCTCTCCCCACATGCTCCACACAAAAGAGAAATGAAAGAATTAGTTAGCATTTTGCTACCCCCCCCCCCCCAACCCTGGCAACACAGGCGTTACAACAACAACAAAAAGCAGCTTGATATCTCTTGCTATATCTTTTCTACCAATCAATCAAACATTAGGAACACTAACAATATGAGGTTTTTTTCTGGTATTTCTTTACTGAAACATCTCCAATGAGATGATTTACAATACATATAGGCAGGTTGAGTAAACAATACAATATGCTTAATCAACCTGTTATAAAAATAATCTACTGCTATACCAATGTTTGTCAACCTCAGCAACTTTAAAATGTGTGGACCTCAAGCATGGCTAGCTGGGAAATTCTGGAAGATGAATTTCATACATCTTAAGGAAGCTGAGGTTGAAAAACATTGTACTATGCAATGTCATTTCTCAAATAAAATGTTCAGGGGTGGGATGGGTAGACAAAACAGACTTCTCTTCCTGAGGTAATAGGTCATGGGAATAATTGCATCAATTTATAAATATTCAAAGCAGACCAAATGAATGCTGTCTATATATAATTGTTTCCACAACACCCTGTTAAGGCCCCAATTAAGGGAGGAAGCCCACTGCTTTTCCTTTTCTGCCTTTCGGCTCATCACCAGAGACCATCTAGACAGAAAGCCAAGAATTCCGTTGTGTAATTTTTTTATATGTGTGTTACGTTTTTGAGCTGATCAATAAATAAGTCAGGGAGATTGGATAGATCTATTTCGAGCTTTTTAGCTCTCACCAGCTAGCCATACCCTTACTGGGATGGCTAGCTGATGAGAGCTAATAAGCTCAAAATAGATCTATCCTAGTCTTCCTGACTTATTTATTGATCAGCTCAAAAACGTAACACACACACACATATACATATACATATATATATACATATACATATACATATACACATACATACATACATACATACATACATACATACATACATACATACATACATATGTTCCACAACACCCTGTTAGGCCCCCAATTAAGGGAGGAGACATACTGTTTCCTTTTTTGCCTTTTGGCTCATCACCAGAGACCATCTAGACAGAAAGCCATGAGTTCCATTGTGTGATTTTTTTAATATGTGTGTTAAAACTAACATATATATATTTTGTAGACTCCTTGGTTTTCTAGCTACAAAATTCTACAAAATTCTACAAAATTCAAGAGTCTACAAAATTCCATGTAAAAGCTGCCCTGCCACTTACATAGGACAAACCAACAGAAGGATTAGTGCACATATTGCTGAACATAAAAATGCTTTAAAAAATCATCTTAATACCTCATCTCGCTATCAACATTTCAAAACTACAGGACATGACATTGACTTTCAAGGAACTAAAATGATCTCCAAGGCGGAACAGCTCAACAGGAGAATAATCAGAGAAGCCATTGAAATAGAGAAACAATCTAGCAGCATGAACAAACGTGATGATACCTCCCGCCTACCAGATATCTGGAAGCCAGCATTGACCAGCAGACGAGCCCCACCCTCCAGCCAAGCCGTTGAAATTCAAAACAAGGAGAAACATACAAATGAGACCAATCAGCATCAATCTACCAGTCACGATGCAACTGCACAGCCAATCAACCCACTCACAACAATAGTCAGCACTCCACCACCCCCCACCAAGATTTAAAGAGGGGCGATGCCTCCGCAGTCACACTCACAGACACAAGCCTGCCTGATGATGACAAGTGAGATCTTGTTGAAACGTTGCAACAACTTTTCTATGCCTTATACACGGGAAAATCCCCGAAGCCAGCTATGCCAGCATACCTACACCCGTGAAAATCTATGAAAACATATATATATATATATATATATATATATATATATATATATATATATATATATATATATATATATATATATATGTTTTTGTGTTAGATTTTTAAGGGCTGATTTAATAAATAAAGAGACCAGGATGGTCTTTAACACATATCTAAAAAATTTCACACAGCAGCAATCTAATTGGTTCTCTGTCTGGATATCTCTGGGTTGAGTCGAAGGACAGAGAGGGATGACGTTAAGTTTCCTCCCTTAAAGGGGCCCTGAACAGGAGCTGTGAAAATATTCTCTCATATATATATATATATAAGTATGTATGTATGTATGTATGTATGTATGTATGTATGTATGTATGTTCCACAACACCCTGTTATTGATCAGCTCAAAAAACTCTCTCTCTCTCTCGCTCTCTCTCTCTCTCTCTCACACACACACACACACATATGTCACCTCCTAGCATTTTACAGCATTGTCTGGGCGATTTACAATATAGAAAGATTATTTGATCCCTCCCCCCACAAAAAAAATCTGGGTCCTCATTTTATCAACCTCAGAAGGATGGAATGCTGAGTCAACCCTGAGCCCCATCAGGATTGAACTCCAGGCCATGGGCAGAGTTAGCCTGCAATACTGTTCTTTAACCACTGTGCCACTAGGGCTCTCTCTATTCTAAGTCAATCTAATTAAATTGCAGAGTAGTGTATATTTGGTCATTTCAGAACAGTAATTTAAGCCTTGCTATGAAGTGGGATCTGTGGATCCCTTGGTCCACCGTTCCCTCTGAAAGAATAGTGAACGGAATGCTACATTGGCTAAAGTTCAAGAATAATGAGGCAAAAGCTATATGGTAGATTATATATGGAAAGACTGGGATTCAAAAATAATTTGGAAACAAATTAGTTCAGCTGTTCAGCAGAACAGGATAAGGAAAAACTAAAGACCAAGAGCTGATCTTGAAGCAGGTTATAAGCCAGCATGGGGTGGTGTTTGCTTTACATCAAATGAATCATGGACACTGTTTTAAAATAAAAGCAGAATGTAAAGAAAAGCAAATTGAAAACCTGTAGTATTGATTTTATTCATCTTGGTTTGTTTCATCATGTAACATCACTTTGTGCTTAAAGCAACAAAGACAATGGGCACTTAATGAAACACTATGAACTACCTAGCTCCATGATACTCTATTCTGGTGCAAGCTCAACTTTTTTTTATTCCAGGAGACAGCAAAGAAAAACATCACTGATTCTTTGAGTACCAAATGAAATTGGTTCATTATACAACACATATTGTTCACTTAGAAAACACCACAATGTATCTCCTAGACTAGAAGCTTAAAACAAATATGAGAATATAATATCTTGTAATAGATTAAAACTAACTAACTTGGTTACATTTAACTTTCATTATTGTATGAGAGTTATAGCTACAGAAATCTGGAAGTCCACTAGATCACACTAATGAGATTACAGCCATCTCAAGGTCATTTTTGTAATTTAACTCTTGCTTGCTAATGGGAATTACCTGGAAACCAAATGTCAGACTTCCCTTATTACAAATTTCAATCCTTCTGTAAAATGTAGTGTAAAATAGTTTATAGCTAAAGCTCTTTTTTTTAAGGAAAGAGGCCTACCTTCTTTTAATCCAAAGTTTCATAGCTCCCTATAATTCAATTCCCACACATATTTAAAATGTGCAGAAGAACATTAAATGTATCTTTTAATTTTTCCATAAAAACAACACCCTAAAAATAACATTTAAAATAGAGAGTTTCTCCTACCGTCTTGTTGATGTATTGGTTTAAAGTCCTTCTCTTCCCTAAACTCTTACTGTTATAATAGGTTATTGATTCTTTCTTTAAGAAGTTCAGCATTCCTGGGATACAAAATTAATTGAAAACCCAGCCATGTTAAGTATATGTTTAATTACATATTGCAAAGCTTGTTAGATCTTTTTGATATTAAGTTTGCCTTCCTGTCCATTTTTCTAATCCCTCCCAGGGACAATTTTATTTCAAGCTCTTAGATAACAAGCATTGTGTTTGCTGAGGTTTGGTCTTCCACTAACTCCTGTGTTTCCTAGGAGAGCAATTTGATGAAATATGTTGTGCATTCTCCGCACTTCTGAAATTGGCTGCCAAGTCCATCAGCTGCTACTGGGGCAAACATATGTTGCCCAAGACATATTCTTCTTTATATGTCCCTTTTGGAGTATAGCATGTCCTCTATTTACATTAGGTTGTCTCTGTGATGTAATGAAAGTCACAAGAGAAATGAAATAAGCAGAATTTGGGGAGGTTCTTTTCCTTTCACAGATTTCATTGTGCTGCTTCTTTGACGTATTAGATTAATGTTTTGGGAAGAAAAGGCAAAACAATAGATTCAGTAAAAGGTTCCCCCAAAATTGTTTTGCTTTCCAGATTACTGAAAATTGTTCTTCCAGGATAGATATTCTCAATCCTGTCTGTGTAACAGACAACAAAGCAGCTTACTCAGCAGATGTGAGACATTGGTTTTAGCTAAAGGAGAGAATTTTGCAGTTGTGCCAGCAGTAGTGCCTACAGAGGATATAATTTCAAATATTCATAGTCTTCTTAATGATGCTGCTGAAAAAAATTAGACACAAGATGCTCAGAAATTTAAAGAGGTCTTGCCCCTCTGCCAGTAATTTGACAATGGGAGAAATTGTCTTAATGTGCCTTAAAGAACTGTAATGCAGAAGAGAATATTCTGAAAGCACATAAGGGAAATGCTATAGTGGTTATGAACACAAAAGACTATCACATCAAGATCCAGGACTTCTTACACTGGTTTATAACAACCAACTTACAAAAAAAATGTAAATGTGACTCAACAACTTTCTTATGAAAATTAAATTATCTCATCATTAAATGAATCTGAGATGCACACAAGTCTCAGCAAGATGGAAACTTAGCCAACATGTCTATGTGGGTTACCAAAGATCCTGGATGAGTTTTTTTCCATTATTTCAATTTTGAGTGCCTTTGGTTGTCCTATATATCATATTGCCAAGTTGTGCTTTTTCAACCTTACATCAGTGTTTTGTCAAAGATTCAATCCATTTCATTGAAAAACAAGCTCAACTTTACCCAGAGTGATAGATTAATCAGTTCTGATGTGAATCCTTTTTTTTTTTTTTACCAACAGTCTAATTAATGAAATGTCATAATAAGGAAATCTTCTCCAAGGACATTATTAACTTATTAACTGTCACTTATTTCCAGTGGAACAACTAATTCTTTGAACAAATTGAAAGGTTTGCCATGGGCAGCCCACTGAGTCCCATGTGAGCACAACCAATTCCTACATGGACAAATTTGAACAGTAGGCACTGGGCGCTGCAGCTTTAATACCATGTGCTTTGTTTGGTATGTGGATGACACAGTTGCAATCTGGAATTTAAAAATGAAATGAGTATCCAAATTGTGTACAACCAAATATTTCATTTACAATAGGAAAAGAAAAAGATGGCCAGATTGCATTTTTGATGTTTCTATCATTAAAACAAGAAACCATAAACCAAGGTACACGGCACAGCATACTGGACACCATTGGTCATTATTCTTATTAAAAGTCTAACCATATCCTCCTTGCCAGAAGAAAAATCAACATTGAAACTCTCATGAACAGTGCTAGACTTCTGTAATATTTCAGATTTGTGAGTCTGAAAGATTATCAGATGAGTTGAGATGCCTTGACAGGCTAATGGTTGCTCTGTCAGTGAGATCAGACAGGTGATACAGTCCAGCAATCAAAATAACACTACATATAAATATAAGGACAAATCGTAAAGGTGTATCTCCCTTACATTGAGAAGGTTATAGACCAAACTGGAAAATTACTGGAAAAGCACAATTTAAAAACTTATTTACAAACCAAAGAGAAAAATCTTAGGGCTGCAAAAATACACTCTGCTCATCAACACTTGACCAAAAGCACATAATAGATATTGCAGGCTTGGACAATGTGAAAAATCAGTGGCAGTTGAACACGGGTTGCTAATCTTCTAGCAATCATGTCAAATCCTCATGCAGGACTACATGGAGAAACTATTGAGATTTATAAACATCCCAACAGCTTTGACAAGAATGAAAAGGGAGTGGCTCATGTGGTTAGGATGCTGGATTGGAGGTTAGCAAGCCCGTATTCTAGACCTGAATCCTGCCATGGGGTGGGGTGAGTGCTTGTCCTTCACTCCAGCTCCTGCTGGGGACATGAATGGACCCCCCCCCCAAACTGGGCATTCCCTAGGCCAGGGGTCTGCAAAGTCGGCTCTTTTAAGACTGGTGGACTTCAACTCCCAGAATTCCCCAGCCAGCATGGGGCTGGCTGGGGAATTCTGGGAGTTGAAGTCCACCAGTCTTAAAAGAGCCGACTTTGCAGACCCCTGCCCTAGGCAATGTTGATGTCAACCAGAAATTTTTTTCAATCCGGAAACCCCTTGGTGCTTCTGTCATGACTGGAAGAGAAGGAAGAGAATCTGAAGGTTAACAAAGCCTATTTTCCAGTTTTATGTCACACCAAAACAAAACTGCCCTTTATTAACCACCACCATATAAAATCTACAGCAGTCTCACCTATTGTACATTTCCTGGAAAGCCATAACGATAGACAGCCATAAGAATACCTAAAGTTTGTCTGTTTGTTTGTTTGCATTTTTCTTCATTTCTATGCCACTCATTCTTCTATTTATTGTCAGAGAGTTTGTTAGGGACTTCTCCCAAGTAAGTGGGAATGGGGAAGTAGCTTAAATAAATAAATGTGTGTGTCTGTGTAGTACCTCTGTCTTCACTTAACAGATTTCCATGGAAGTCTCTATAGTGATCTGTCACAATATGTTTCAGCCAAGGTATTTAATAATTAATTTTGCCCCGGGCTTGTGGAAATGTTAGAGTGGTAAAAATAAATCAGGGGTGGGGGGTGGGGAGAGAACAGAGGAAAATAAGAAAATACATTGTTTTTTCCTGATACACTTTCATAAGAACATTTTCTCTTTATAAACTTCATAAATACATCAGAACATTTGAGTGCTGTTTAAAACCATCTCTTACGTTTGAACACATCATCAAACATATTTTATGCTTGCAATTCTTATTTCAAGAAATAAGCTCTTCAGCAACTGTCAGTCCTTTTAGGTAAACGTCAGGAAACAGGACTGGTTGAACTAATTCTATTTTTTTTTGTAAAGTAACAGAATATTAACACCATCTCACAAGTCTGAAAAGGCAAACATTTGTGCCACCACTTGATCCATTAGAGTGGGTCCTTCCTATGGTTTTCTTTTTCTGACTATTAAGCTGCTGGGGTCTCCTGCTTCTTCTTTCTGATTGTTTCCTTGGCAGAATATCTTCCCCTCTTTCCTCAAGGAAATTCCATTACAGTGACAGACTAGGGAACTGGAAGTAAGGGTAGAAAAATATTCTCCTTTTCATTTTTTTGGACTTCAAGGAGAGGTATGACAAATTGACGATGTCTCTGTAAAATGGACCCAACAATCAGGGAAAAGGGCATGGGAACTCGTGAGTAGATAAGGAGAAGATGGGAGATTGTCCACATATGCCCCTGATGTCTGCTCCTTACAAGTAGACCATAGGACAGGTTTGAGAGCCAGTAGATTGAAGGGATTCGCCCTCTTACTTCCTGCTGCAGCAAAGTCTTTTAAAAGCATAATAAGTTCACATTCTCATTTTTCAATCAATTTCAGAAATTGACTTTTAACCATTTTAAAGATATTGCACACCTCTGAAATGACAAATTTGAGAAGTTATTGGGTTTTATCTTCAACTTCAAATAAAAAAAGTAAACAAGATTTTTTTTTTAAAAATTGGAACAAACAGCAAAGAGCTATGCAAAATTGTTAGCTAAGAAATTATAAATGGCTTAAAGGTTAAAATAAGACCTTTTTTTAAAAAAAAGTTCTGATAAACCTTTATAGGCTTGATGTTTCATGGATTTACTTATCAATAAAGGATGAGATGTGGGATGAAGAGATACCTGTTTGTACCCTCATAGGAAATTTGTTTATACCTGTTGTGATGAAGATTGGAAATCACTTTTTTATGTAAAGGTAGGCCTTGACTTATGACCATTCATTCAGCAACAGTTTGAAATTACAACGGCATTGTACAAGGAGACATATGACTGGTGCTCAAACTAAGGGCAGTAATGCAATTGTGACCTGAGCTCCTGGAAACTTTATGATGGATTGCCAACCCTTCCATGATAATGTGATCACCTTCTGTAATCTTCCCTGGCAGGTTCGTCAGAAAATCAACAGGGAAGCTTTAGGGAAGGTGACAAGCTATTTTGTTTGATTATATGCCAAGGAGCATAGAACACTGCTACCATTCCACCATGTGGTACCTATTTATCTACTCGCATTTTCATGCTTTCGATCCCCTAGATAGGCAGGAGCTTGAGCAAAGATGGAAGCTCATACTGTCACACAGCACTTGCGTCTCAAATCTGGGATGATAACTTTTCAACTGACAAGCTCAGTGTCTTTAACTAATGAGCCATCGTGCCCATCCCCATCCAATTTTTGGCCACAACAAACGTTATTTAAACTAATATTCTTTTAGAATTCTGTTTGGCAGTAGGATTTTTACTCCTGTGAAAGAAAAGATTTCTTTTATTTTGCTAGGTTTGTCTTTGGGCATGCACACATTTCTCACTAAGATACAGTTTGTTCCAGGAGCAAACTAATTAACTTTGCTCTAGTACCTATGTCATCTTGTTGCGTTCCCATCACCTTTTATCCTCCTTGGTTATCTTTTCATTCTGTCTCACTCTGGTATGATTTCATATTTGGTATGTGCTGCTTTGTTTTTGGTGAAGCCAGCTAACTCAGGTTGTCTACACCAAGGGTCTCCAACCTTTGCAACTTTAAGTCTGAAGGACTTCAGCTCCCAGAATTCTCCAGCTAGCAAAGCTGGCTGAAGAAGTCTGGAAGCTGAAGTCCTTCAGACTTAAAGGTTGGAGACCCCTGGTCTACACAGTCTTTAAAAATCACCCCACTATGGGGAAACTGTTCAAATATAAAACAGGCACTGAACATGTGATGAACTTACTTCAGTTTGACAATAATTTTGAGAATTCAGTTGTTCAGTGCATAAAATCTCACACTAATATCACTGATCAGAAATGCCTTATGTGGATGTTGAATAGGTAAGTGGCTGTAAATATCCGTAGTACAAATGCAGCCATTTTAAATGCAGATTTTTCACAGTGGAAAACCTAGGATTTTGAGAGGAAGAATCTGAGTCTCTTCATAACAGTACTGTACTTATTATGAAGCTAGTTAATCCATTTATTGTGAAAATTATATTTGGGTCAAATCAGTTATGATAAAATAAATGGCTGATGGTATTGTGTGAAGGTGATTGATGCATTGAATTACTGAGTATCTGGAGCTTTTTCCTATGCAAGATGTGATGGGTTGAAATTCAATTAACTTTGACTGGGCTGCCTGACAGTAGACCTGCCAATTTTGTTCGTAATATTAATCTTTAATCATTTGGTTAGGAATGAATGTTATGAAGCAGGGGTAGGTTGCTACTGGCATTACTGCTGGTTTGTCATGCAAAATTCTTTTTGCACGCTCCACCCGAGTGCACATTTACACCTAAACAGGTCTGCCCATGTGCAGAATGCAAGAAAAGGGTGGGGGGGATTACATTTCTGCAAGGGAGAATGTTCTGTGCATGCGCAGAAGCAAAAATAAAGATGGTGCCGCTGACAATAGAACCAGTTTGAGTGTGTGGGTGGCCGAGTAGGTAGTAACTCAGCAGAACCAGGCTGAACCAGTAGGAACCCACCTCTGTTGTGAAGTATCTTCCTTCTACATGCTGATCTACACCTGGGAAGGATCAAATGTTTTAAAAGGAACTGTTTAAGATTCCCTATTCTTGAGCTTTTGGCAAGAATTTAAGAACCTTTAGGGTTGGTTTTAATAGATTTAAGAGATTCCATCTCTGGCTTTCTGGATCTGAACAAGCAGTAAATCATGGCTACCTGAATTTTAGGATGCAACTAATAAGAATTTTTATTGCACACTAGAATAAAATAGTATCAAGCAGTTGAATGCCTGCTGTTAGCATGAAGGTGCATTTCCTTCTCATAGGCATGATGTTTTGCTTTTTCTTCTCATCTTTGCCACATTTCAAAGGATTCTTTGCTCTCTATTTCATGCCCTTGGGGTTGACTGATTGTTGGTATAACTGAATTCTTTGCCTGACAACTCCTGGCTCTCTGCTGATTTTCCATCTCCCCTTCAATCCCATTGTCAAGGCTCTCTTATGTGTTACTGTGAACTTCTAAAGAACTAGATGAAGATACACAGGGAGTCAGAGTTGAAATAAAACTCTTGTATCCTGCTGTGGTCAGTACTGTAAAAAGTGGCCTTACACCTGTGATCATTTCCTTTGATATCCATGGGATCCCGGCCTTCCTGAATATTTTTAAAATAACTCATATTATTTTAATGAAAACTAAATACATGGGAAGCTAGCATGTCACACAGCAAATCACCTGCCTCTAACATGGCCTTCATCCAATCTTCTACATATGTTAATTTCAACACACAATTGTAGACCACGGTTGCTGAAATGTTGGCAGTTGATGTCCATATTTCTAGAGGGTGCCCATGTTGGGAAGGGCTGCTGTAGTTTCCAAGAACACCTTTGCCCCATTGTAAGTCTGCTTAGGAAATTTAAAAATGAGTGACGACAGACCAGGGTTTTGTTTAGCAGGGTGTGTCAACTGTTTAGATAAAGACTAAATATAACCCTGGGTGATACAGAGCATCCTTTGTGGAGGAGACTACAACAGATGATGGTGAGCAACATGGTTTATCTTCTGAGAAACAAGTGTTTCATTTTTGTCCCATCCAGCATCCAATTTTTGGGTTGGATGCTGGATGGGACAAAAGCAGAGCAGGAGTGAGTAATAAACAGATGTTGCCACACCATGATTCCAATTCTGTAACTTAGTACATGCAAGCAACATCCCAGCACACATATGAAAGAATGGAAGGGGGGTGGGGGGGGTCATGCTGCCATGCCATGCCCATTTTGTCATTTTGAAGTGATTGTGTTTGGGAAAGGATACCTAGGCTCAAAGGTTTGTGAGAATAGAAAACCAGGTTCATAACTTCATCCCCCAAAGACCACATTTCTGTGCAGTAATAAATCATGCATTTCTACTCCATCACTTTTTCCCGGTTCCCTTTTTTCATGGTGTCATTTTAAGCGACATGATAGAGCAGACTCTGATGACGCTTCAATATATGAATTTGGTTTCGTACAGAAATCTGATAAGTACGTTGTCTCTATGGTTTATCTGTTCCTTCTTAAAGGAATTGACTCCTTGCTCTGGTTAAGCACTTGGGACTCTCATAAAATTCTATGCAGTAAAGCAACATCATGATTGAATTAACAAGCATTTTGAATGACAAGCTACTTCTTCTTTTTTTCAGATCCTTACTGGAAAAGCTGATTATCTTCACTGTTCAGAAGTTTTATGGAAGCAAATTATAGTCAGATATGTGTTGCTGAGCCACACTTGAGTAAAGGGCCCACGTTTTTCTTGGCCACAAGCAGTGGAAACAGAGCAGATTACTAAGGTGATTCACTCGGGGGCTACGATGGATAATGGAATCTGTCATCCTCCACAGAGGTATTTGTTTCTTCAACGAGCAAAAAAAAAACTAGGATGGAAAAGCAATTCATTTGCTCTTGAGGCCTGAGAGAAAAAGCTGCTTAGCGGTAGAGGGAGAAGACAAAATCAATGGAAAAGATGAGTAGAAAGCGTAAAGAAAGAATGATGTGAAATAAAGGGGATAGAGAAAGCAATTTAATCCTTACTTGTTGACAGTCATAAATGGTGACAGTGATTTAAGCAAGTAATTTAACTGTAAAATTTTGCCTTTTATGCGATGCCGTTTCAGAAATATCCTTTTAATCAGTTATGAATACATGCAATCACCCAAAGCCTACTTACTGATCACAAGGAAACGCTGACAATAAATGCATTCTCAATGAGGCAAATTCAATGAAAGGCCATGAGATATTCAAATGCAATACACTACAGGAAGAAGTGGGCAGATTCCCCTCAAAGGATGTATATGAATTTGAATTTTCATTGGGACATAAGATCAGAAAGGTTATTTCTGTTTTCCCTGAGTATACAGGCTTTATTTTATTTCTTTTATAGATCACCTATCTCACCACTGAAACAACTCTGGATGGCGTACAACAGGGGTGTCAAACTCAAGGCCCGCGGGCCGGATGTGGCCCATGGAGTACTTAGATCTGACCCGTGGGACCGCCCTGGAAACAGCAAAGGACTGACCCCTGGTGCCTCTGCCAGCAAAAATGGAGCTCCACAGCTCTGTTTTCACTGCCAGAGTATTGCAGGAGGCCATCGCAGATGAAAATAGAGTTTGGGAGTACATTTTTTCTGGAAGAGTGCTTGGTCCACCACTAGTGCCCCTGACACGAGTGATGTCAAGCTGGCCATGGCCACCCTGGCCCCCGAGGTCAAACATAACCCTGATATGCGATCAATAAAATCGAGTTTGTCACACCTGATTTACAAAATGATAAAAAGACTATGCAAAGTGATTACAATTAACAGAGATTAAATGGAGACTAAAAACCAAGAGGACAGGTGATATGAGGATGGAGACTTTCTCTCTTCCCCATCACATGTGGGTGTAACCCAGTGGTGGATTTCAAATTTTTGTAGAACCTACTCTCTAGGTGTGGCCTTATTTTGTGGGTGTGGCTTGGCAGTCATGTGACAGGGTAGGAGTGGCCAATTTGTAAAATGTGGTGAAACTCATTTAACAACGCTCTTGTTTAGCAACCAAAATTTTGGGCTCAATTATGATATATTCTTTCTTTCTTTCTTTCTTTCTTTCTTTCTTTCTTTCTTTCTTTCTTTCTTTCTTTCCTTCCTTCCTTCCTTCCTTCCTTCCTTCCTCTTTCCTTTCCTTTCCTTTCCTTTCTTACTTTCTGCCTTCCTTTCCTTTCCTTCCCATTGGGTTACCGGCAGCGGCAGGCCAGACTTACTTCTGGGTCAACCAGTGAAACCCCCTCTCACCGGCTCTCTAAATTTCACCATCCGGCTCTTGCGAGTAGGTGCGAACCTGCAGAAACCCACCACTGGTGTAACCATCCTCCAGCAGAGAACACCCATTGGGGTCCTAGGCAGCCAGCAGAGTCAGGTTTAAAGGCTTTTCCAGAAAGCCGGAAATGTGGAGGCCAATCTCTCAAGTGGACCCAGAAGGTGGGTCCACAGCAGAAAAGGCTCTTCTCCTGGACCCCGCCCACTGAAATTATTTGATAGATGGAATCTGATGTAAGTCTATTCTTCTGGAGAAGTGAGATGGGACAATCTCACTGGGGCAAGATGACTAGCTCAGATACTGGGGACCCATGCCATAAAGGGCTTTGAAGGTGATAACCAACAGCTTGAAATGGACCCAGAAGCAAACAAGCAACCAGTGCAGCTCACACAATAGCCATATATTTAACCATATATTTGTCATAAAAATAAAGGAGAAATTGTTTCTTTCAAACTGTGAGACCAGCCTGATCCACAGAAATATCTATAGAACAAAAGAAGTAATATTGTGCTTTACTATATAGTGTTTATATGTTTTCTTAGATTTTAATCCCATCTATACCAGTTATACATAAAACAATTTTTGGGTGGATCTGAAAATTAATTCACCAAAAGTTGCCAAAAAGTATAAGACTTGCAGGAAGTAAGTGTAAAAGCTGCTATGAGAATGTGAGGTTATCTCTGGTTGTTGAATAGGGAGGTGCACACTGATGTCAATCAGGCCCAACCTGAAGGGTACAGTTGATGTTTGACAGTTTTATGTTTGGTCCATTTAAGTTAGGAGTAGATTGTGTGACACTTTCTAGAATTGCTGAAAAGGAGAAGCCACTCCCTCAGAGAATTCCACTCTGTTCTGAATATATATGGATATTAAAAAGCCACATCAATTTAAATATGATTGTTCAGAATAACATTGATTAGTACTGCATATAAAAATGATCTTATACTAATTCAGCACTTCAAAAATCACTAGTAAAATCACTTCAACATTCAGTCATTAACAAAGAGAGCCAGAATAAGAAATCATCAATTGGTATGAACAATCAACAAGAGTCTCTCTCTAATCTAAAAAAAAATATTCCAGATATAATCTTTATATTAAGAAAAACTCAAGTCCATATGCCTTACTTACATCTTGATTGGATTACTGCAATGCAGTCTACATGCAACTGCCCTTGAAGACTATCCAGAAGCTGGATCCAGAATGCAGCAGTGTCCATAGTTCTGGGCACCCTGCAGTTTAATTAAATTACATCACTGCTGCAGAAGCTGGGCTGGCTCTCAATATTTTCTGGGTGAAATTCAAGGTGCTGGCTATCAATTTTGAAGCCCTATGTGACACAGGGCCAGGTTATTTACCACTGCTTTTTGAGATTATCTAACGCTGCACTAGGTCAAATAAGGTACATACACTCCAGGTCACTTCCCTTAAATGCTCCTATCTGATGGGACCATGGAGGCTTGCCTGTAGTATCCCCGGCCTTTGGAATAGTCTCCTACCTAAGATTCAAAGGCTGCCTATCATTTTAGCCTTCTGGAAGGCTATAAAGACTGTTTTGCCAAATAAGGGATGTGGGGAATCAGAAATTAATAGATTGATTTGTCTGGTGCCTGGTGGGAAGGGTTGCTTTGTTTTTTATTCTGTTGTTCTAATAGTTTGCTGTGAATCCATATATAGGAGAAGAGAAGGCAGAGCTTGGAGGCAGAATCAAGCTAGTAATCAGCCTAGAGTCATTACATTCCCACAAACAGTCTAAGTCCTCTTGAATTCTGTGACTCTTAACTACTGTCAATTTAGTTGATTAGATTCCTGTGAATTCGCATGATCAATAAATCATTTTAACTGGAACTTGATGTGTGGTCCTGGTTCTTTTTGCCTGACACCATATAGTTTCTTTAAGCAAACAAAGAAACAAATACAAATGAAAACAATTAGACCAGCACTGATGAAGTTACCTAGTTTGGGTGATGAAACATCTGCAAGAAAACACCCAAGTTCAGAGAGCACCAAAGACCCCTCAAATAAAAGTTTCCCGGTTAAATGACATTGTGTATCAGACTTATTTTTTAAAAAAAACAACACTATTTTTGATGTTGATACATGTTTCCAAAGCTTGGTGTGCCATTTTTCTACAGACAGAATTTTATTTTCTTTCTAGTAAGAAACATAAAGTATAAGGACAACTGTTGTCGTACACAACTCTAAATACTGCATAGAAATATAGGTAATTCAACCTTGAAGATTTGTTTCATTTATAATCAATTTTCTTCCAAAATTGCTGAGCTTTACAACATTGCCACTAAATATTAAAAAAACCGGTCAAACCCAGTAACTGCATTTTCAGCATTTTCAAATGTAAATTATTTGTTTTGGCAATCAGCACTTGAATTTTATTCCAATAGTAAAAATTATTGCACCAATTTAAGATTTCTTTAACATTCACGGTGAAATTGACATTTGGTCTTCCATTGATATTCCCATGGTGGCAAATCAATTGTCTGTTTCATCATATGATCTTTAACTTATTTGGTTTATAAATTGTATTTCAATAACAACCTTTAGTTAAGCTCTTAAAATGTTCTGAATATTATGCATTTTTCAAAATCTCTCTAATGACTAAATTTTTTTGTATGTTCATTGTCACAAAAATAAATATTTCAAATAAATGTGGGATTATTCTTTTTCTGTATTCATTCCATGCTTTTAAGACACTATTTAGAATTGAATGATCTCTTAGTACAGTGGTCGGCAAACCGTGGCTCGCGAGGCACGAGTGGCTCTTTGGCCCCTCGGGTGCGGCTCTTCCTCTCTCCCTCCACCCCCCCGCGAGCGAACGGGTGGGGGGGAGCGCCCGGGGTTGCGGCTTCGCCGGAGCCATCCGGCCACTGCGCGCCCGCCTCCCTTGGGGGAGACCCAGGAAGTCCTCCCAGCGCAGGTGAGCCACGCTTGGCCCTGCAGGGGGGACACGAGGCTTAGGACCAGAGCACACGAGCACGGCCACCTCACCAAGAGGAGCGGTTGTCTCTTTTGCCTCCGAAGGCAACGGGGAGCGACAGGTGCTGCTGCTGCGGATGCGAGTGGAAGGCGCTGGACACGTTGTCTCCAAAATGGCCATTATCTTCCTCCCTGGACTCTGTCTCCCGGGCAGACAGAACGAGAGGCCAGGACCAAGCCCATCAGCCACAGCCACCACTTCCAAGAGCAGGCTACTCAGCTCACCCCCAGCACTGTCTGGGAGACAGAGAAGAGCCCCGGCCTGACGCCTTCCTTGCGGCTGCCTCCCCTTGTAACGAGCGAGCGAACAGGCGGGGGGAGCGCCCGGGGCTGCGCCGGAGCTGTCCGTGCACCCAGGGAGGCGGGTGCCTGGCGCCCGGATGGCTCCGGCACAGTTGCAGCCCCGGGTGCTCTGCTGCCGGGCCCTCCGTGCCTCCGGGCGGAGGGGGGGAGAGAGGAAGAGCCGCACCTGAGGGGCCAAAGAGGGACCTGGTGGAAACGTGGCTGGCTGTCCTGCCCGATGCGCTCGGACGGTGGGTGCTGCATGTCGCAGGGCTCGGGGACAGCAGCAGCAACAGCCGCCTGCAGAGGCCGCCGCGCCGTGCTTTCCGGGGCTGGCCGCCACGTGAGGCTGGGACGGAGGTGGGCGTACGGCACCCGGACAGCTTCCTCAGTGCTTGGATGGCCGCGGCCTCGGGTGCTCTCCCCGCCCGCTCGCTGAGGGAGGAGGCGGCCGTGGCCTCTCCGGCCAGCGTGCCGGGCTTTCCACTGCTTCTGGGGGGGGAGGGAGGGAGAGAGGAAGGAGAGACTTACATACAGAGAGATACAGAGGGGGAGGGAGGAAGAAACAAACAGAGAGACACAGAGAGAGAGGGAGGGAGAGAGGGAATCAGAGAGAGAGAGGCACACACACACACACACACAGAATGACAGATGGGTGGAGGGAGGAGAGAGAGACAGATAAAGAGAGAGATAGAGAGAGACAAAAAGAAAAAGAGAGAAAGAAAAACAGAAAGAAAAAGAAAGTGGGAGAGAGAGATAAAGAAAGAGAAAGAAAGAAAGAAAGAAAGAAAGAAAGAAAGAAAGAAAGAAAGAAAGAAAGAAAGAAAGAAAGAGGTCCGCGAGGTCCCCTTCACGTTCCTCATCTCCCCGAATGCCGTCCGGAGCCATCCGCAGCCGCGCAGAGACTTGCCACTTTTCCACGCCGTGCAAAAGATAGGCGCGCGCATGCCCCACCCAATTACAATCTTGGAGAGTTCGTAGCGGTGGAAACTTGCGTTATAATTGCACGCGCCTATCTTTTGCACGGCGTGGAAAAGCAGCAAGTCTGCGCGGCTGCTGATGGTTCCAGGCGGCATCCTGGGAGACGAGGAACGTGAAGGGGACACCCCTCCCCCAGCAGAAGTCCTCGCCGTCACCACAGAGCCCGCCGCTCCTCCACGCGGTATTTTGTGGACACTGACAGACAGACACAGAGAGGCACAGAGCGAGAGAGAAACGGACGGAGGGAATCAGGGTCTGACAGATACAAAGAGAGAGAGAGACAGAGGGGAAGGAAGGAGGGAGAAACAGAGAGAGACAGGGAGGGAGGGAGAGAGGGAGGGAAGGAGGCAAAGAGCCACAGAGACAGACAGACAGAGAAGAAGGGAGGGCAGAGAGACAGAGAGACAGACACAGAGAATGACAGAAAGAGACAGAGAGGGAGGGAGAGATAAAGAGCCACAGAGAGAGACAGACAGATAGACAGACTCAGAGAGACAGAGAGAAACAGAAAGAGAGAGAAAGAGAAAGAAGGGAAGAAAGAAAAGAAAGTTGGAGAGAGATGAGAGAACTTATGACCACAATTGAGCCCAAAATTTTGGTTGCTAAGCAAGACCGTTGTTAAGTGAGTTTCACCACAGTTTCCAAGTTGGCCACGTTCATCCGGTCACATGACCGCTGAGCCACGCCCACAAAACAGGCCACACCTTCCGGCTCTCAAAAGTAATTTCAATCGACCTTTTGTTGATATTTGGCTCTTTTGACTAATGAGTTTGCCTACCACTGTCTTAGTACATTTCTGTTTTAATCCAATCAAGGATATTTAAGGAATCCTTCTGGGTGTCCTGGTCTCTCAAGTGAAGTAACTCAGCAGTTAAATGATATCACCAAGTTTATAATAATTTTCAAAATATCTGTGTGTGCAGGTGTGTGTGTGTGTGCGTTTTGCATGCTTAATAATACAATAGCAGAGTTGGAAGGGACCTTGTAGGTCTTCTAGTCCAACCCCCTGCATGGGCAGGAATCTTATACCATTTCAGACAAATGGCTGTCTAACATCTTTTTAAAGACTTCCAGGGTTGGGGCATTCACAACTGCTGGAGGCAAGCTGTTCCAGAGGTTAATTGTTCTTACTGTTAGGAAATTTCTCCTTAGTTCTAAGTTGCTTCTCTCCTTGGTTAGTTTCCACCCATTGCTCCTTGTCCTGCCCCCAGGTGTCTTGGAGAAAAGTTTGACTCCCTCTTCTTTGTGGCACCCTCTGAGATATCGGAACACTGCTATCATGTCTCCCCTGGTCCTTCTCTTCATCAAACTAGACATACCCAGTTCCTGCAGCCGTTCTTCATATGTCTTAGTCTCCAGTCCTCTAATCATCTTGGTTGCTCTTCTTTGCACTCTTTCCAGAGTCTCCACGTCTTTTCTACATCGTGGCGACCAAAACTGTATGCAGTATTCCAAGTGTGGCCTTACCAAGGCACTATACAGTGGCATAATGTTAATGCTTGCAATGGTGCCAACTGACAGTCATAAATGGTGACAGTGATTTAAGCAAGTCATTTCACTGTAAAATGTTTCCTTCTGTGTGATGACATTTCAGAAATATACTTTTAATCAGTGCAGATGGGTGTGGAACTGCCGAAATGATAAAAAAGAAAGAAAAATATATGCCTCCAAGTAGCATCAATACTCCCAGAGAGAGTGCTAATGACCAGATGATTGCAAGGAATATAAATCTTTCCATTCTCCACCATTCAGTCAGAACAGAACCTTCTTGGATAAGAAATGAAATGTCTTCAAGAAACCCCCCCCAAAAGTCCAGTTGTCATTTGAAAATGAATCTTTGGAACAACCGTGAATGGAATGATTGAGAATCTCCATAGCGGTTTCAAATTTTTTAGAATCTACTCTGTAGGTGTGGCCTATTTTGTGGGCGTGGCTTGGCAGTCATGTGACAGGGTGGAAGTGGCCACCTTTTAAAATGTGGTGAAACTCATTTAACAACGCTCTTGCTTAGCAACCAAAATTTTGAACTCAATTGTGATGATAAATTCTTTCTTTCTTTCTTTCTTTCTTTCTTTCTTTCTTTCTTTCTTTCTTTCTTTCTTTCTTTCTTTCTTTCTTCCTTCCTTCCTTCCTTCCTTCCCTTCCTTTCCTTTCCTTTCCTTTCCTATCCTTCCTGTTGGGTCACTGACAGTGGCGGGCCAGATTTACTTCCAGGTACGCCGGTGGAATCCCCTCTCACCGGTTCTCTAAATTTCACCAACCGGCTCTTGCGAGTAGGTGCGAGCCTGCAGAAACCCACCACTGCTCCATAGACATATCAAGTTGTGTTTTGCAGTATTGTTAGTGCCTTATGTGGTTGGTTTAGTTCTGAGCTACTGTTGTTGTGGTATATGAACACACATGGAGTAGAACATCTTAGCGATCTAAGTTGTGGTACTTTTACAGAGATTACATCCATTCTTTTTCCTCTGTACTCAGCTGTGCTTTCATTGAAGGCATTATTTAAATTATTTTTCTGTATAATAAGAAGGGGAAATATTCTTCGTTAGCATCTCACCTGTGGGAAGAGTATTTTTAAAACAAAATAATGATGCATGATGATTGATTTCTTCTATGCTTATTAAATTTCTTCTTGCGGCCTTAAAATAAATAGAAGTGGAATATAATTTTTCATGAGACTTCTTTTCATTTTTAAATAGCATACCAATTCTTATGGGTATGGAATGTTGATAATTTATGAAAGTGATCATTTGGCATACTGAGCTCATCCCACCCCCACCTTGCCTCTATCTCCTCTCTAATTTAAAATATGATTGTAGAATTATAAAGCTGGAATGTACTGAGGTCACTTCCATAAAGACTTCTGGATCAGTCTGAAAGCTGCCCAGCACGTCTGTGTTTCCATGACATCAGTAATATTGTAAAGCCAAGATGGTTTATTTCCAGCTTAGCTATCATATAGCTGAAATTCCCCCAAAGTCATGTGGTTGTGGGAGATGTTGTTTTAGGCAAATCTTCTGATTCACCATTGCTGGAATCATCTTTCTTTTTAATTCCTGAGCTTTGGGACCTGTTTGGGGAAATGCTGGATTGAGCCCTTTGTAAACAAGAGGACATATTTTGGACATGTGATGTGACACCCAGAAAAACATGGCGTACGTCATTTAATCCTCCAAGGAAAGACTGATGGCAAATGAGGTCCAGGTAGAAGAAGAACATCATGGCTTCAAAATCTAAGGGACTGGTTTAGGCAAAACTCAACAGCACTTTTTCCATGTGGCTGTTGATAAAAATAGGATTTCCAACATGATTGCGAATGTCCAATGACAGATATAGCACAAGAAGAAGAAGTAAACCAGAGGGAAAAGATAACATAACCTCAAGAGGTACTTTGTCAATTTTCTGTTTTCTTTCAGCACCTAACCAGTTAGTGCATAAAGGAAGATTCTTGACTCATATTCTGCCACCTCTCTCCCTGTGTGCATAAGAGTGGATTTGTTACCAGTCTTTCCAGTTTCTAATATCATGTAAGATATAAGGAAAGAAGAGACAAGAATACAAGATAATAGCCCAGTATCCTTTTATGGCTTTCACACTCTGACGATGTTAGCAGTTGCTAACGAAAGCTCAGTGAGCAATATATTCTAAATATATTTTAAAGTTCCGGAGATCATTATGTCGGTTTCTTTTATAACTACACCTGGAACTCACATTTTTAGGACAATAGTCCTTATTGTGCTAGGTCATACTTATAGGAGGATTACTTGCTAGGTATATGATAACGGAGGATATGCTTTGAATTGTTTGCTTCCTTCTTGGGCCTTTAATTGCCTATTTTTTAAAAAACAAATTCTTTGTAATCAGATATGCTTTCTGTGTTGGTTGAAAGCTGAGCTTTCCAAATGCCAAGCTTCTAAAAATACTTGCATTTTGGGATTTGGCTTAACTTAAAACAGTTTCCCAATTGTCCCATATAGTAACTTTTGCAGCCTTAGCATGGCGTGCTATAAATAACTCTTGTTCTGTTTTCTCCTGCCCAAATCTTTGGGTTTGCTTAAGATACAGCACATTTGAATGGATTCAGATACTGTATTCAACCAAGGCAGGTCAGCCAGTCAGAAATGGCCACCACAAGTTGCAAGAATCTAAGCGGATAGGCAGGAAAAAATATCTTACATAAAAGGGCAGCAATCCTCTTCCCTGGTGTCAAAGCACTGATGTTACCTAAATTAAAGTAAAGTGAGCTTGAAAAATACCAAGAATTCAACAATCCAGCCATGACTGCAAATATACTCCAATACTGCAGTGCCTACTTTATATCATCTCATTTGTTTACTCCCACTCTTTCCTCTGGTTGCTGAAAAATAAATCATATCAACATTTCTAATTCTGAATATTGCATGGAACATCAACAAAATCTCAATTTGTGTTTCTACGCATTTGGGGTCCCAGTTGCATTTCCATCATTGCACAATTCAAAACAAATTGCTAAGATAATTGATCTCCCAGTTCAGATTTAGAGATTGGAAAAAATACAGTTTCCAAACTAAATATACAAAATACAAGCTAGAAAAAAAATCCTAATTATCTCCCAAAGCAAAATGCAATTAATTTTAACGTTTTTTAAAAGTAGAAATTACAATAAATCATAAAGACTATCTGCAACAAAAATAATAAATATTTTTTCTTCAATTTATTATATTAATCACAGTCACAAATATTGACCTATATAAATTATTGTAGAAATTATAATAAATCATAAACACTGTCTGCACCAAAAAAATAATAATTATTTTTCCTTCAATTTATTATATTAATCACAGTCACAAATATTGACCTATCTTATATCACACACATCCAAAGAATTTCTGTTCCAATGTCTAAAGATTATGGGAATGACTGATGTTCTAGTTTCATACTCTCCCATGATTTGGCTTATTTTTATGTTTTAATGGTTTTTACAGTTCTTTTTAATTCTTTAATTCTTTTGTTTAAATTGTATGCTTCTCACAGTCACATTCGTGAGATAGACAACTATATAAATGTGATTAATAAATAAATCCAAGCCTTGTATTATGAAGAGAGAGCACATACCATTCTCCAGATGACCATTAGACACAAGGGATGAATAGATCAATGGAGCTGTCCAGCTACCATATTTTAAATCCAGTATAATGCATGTGGCTGAAAAATGTTGTTATAACATTCTAGGAAATGGGCCATAGCTCAGTGGCAGTGCAAGTATTCACTGGAATAGTAGAGAGGAAATCTGGCATGAGATTTTGAATAGCTGTTACCAGCTGCTATGTTTCTCCTTCTTCCTTTCTTTTGAATTAGTTATTTAAATAAAGCCCAATTCTTATTCTTCCCCTGTGTTGCTAGCAACCCCATTGAAACAGTCGGTATTTCAAAGGATCCTGGCTCCTGAAATTATGACAATCTGCACAGCATGCCAGCTAATTGAAAAACATAAATTTAGTGTTTACTGTTCCCTCATTTGCTAAAGCTGTAAGTCACAAGGTAATTAACAGAATTAAAAGCCGACAACGATAAATTTATATTTTTGTCCTTGGTCTTTGATGATTTCTTGAAATAGATTTGCAAAGTAAAAATATCATAATATTTTTGTTATGCTAGAATATGTATACTTGGCCAATGACCAAGCAGAAACAAAGTTTAAGCAGCACAAAGTATACTTCCTCTTTCATAAATAATACTCAAGCAGAAGTGGGACAGTTCTGCAGTTTGAGGCCTTTCCAACCAGAAACGAACTGAGTGAAAAATAGGATTAAGCTATGAGATAGAGAGCTACTTAATCTATGCCAAAATTGTTCTCTTAAAGTCACAGTTGGGTCACTCAGAAACACAGGTGCAAGGGCCAATTAGAAGCTCTGTGGAGAAGCCAGAAACTACTCAATTGTTGTCAGCATTCTTCTGTCAAATTTAAGACTGTACCTAAACAAATAAAACTTTCAGTATTCTGGAATCTGCATCAAAGCAGTATCATTTGGCCTAGTGCAGTGATGCCACAGAGGCCACGTGTAGCCGTATCTGCCAGGATGCAAGCTGTCAGCTCCAGCATCCATGTGCACACCGGTCAGCTAATTTTTGGCCTTCCGGAGGGCTGGGGAGGCCGTTCTTGCCCGTCCTAGGCTTTAGCAGAGCCTCTGGAGCATGGGGATGGCAAAAAACTGGCCCAATGGGCCTACTGGAAGTTTGGAAATGATCCGAAAAATGGGCCCAATGGACCAACCGAAAGCCCAGCAATGAACCTGTTTTTCAACCTCCTCGGATTCCAGAGGATTTCCTAAAGCATTGGGAAGGTGAAAACAGCCTCCACCGGCCCCTCAGAGGAAATACCAAGCTCAACTTGGAGACGAGTAGTCTGCCGCCCATTTGGGGCAGAGCATGGGGAGGTTGTGCATAATGCTTTGCATTATGGGTGCCAGCACGCATGCACACTATCGTACGTGCACCCTCACATTTTTGGCACCCAACAACAAAAAGGTTAGCCATCACTGGTCTAGTGGTTAAGGCATGTGATTAAGACATCAGGATAGTACCAAAGGTATGTGAGTCTTTGGCATGAAATATGTTTGGGTGATTTCGGGTCAGTCATTCTCTCTCAGCCCAACCGACCTCACTGATTTGTTGTTATGGGGAAAATAGAAGGAGGAAGGAGTATTTATAAATCACCATCTTAGGTTATTTACAGTATAAAAAATAATAAAGGAAGATATAAATACATAAACAATAAAATATTTTCATAAACACTACATACATTGTTGGTATTTGTTAGCACTTTGTTTCTGTTTTCCAGGGAGCACAAAATTTAAAACATCTTTTTCTTCTTTTTCTTTCAAAAGAAAGGTTTGATCTTTGAAGGCTGATCTCATTGCATATAGGTTGCTTGTTTAATTTGTGATTTGCCGAATTAAGTGCACCTTTATAATCCTTCAGTCCTGCCAGAAAAAAACAGTGAAAGTGCAACTCCTGCCAGGCCACAAAATATGTATGAAGGATTGTGTTTGGGTTGTTGAAAGTTTTGTAGGCCTGTTTATATGAATAATAAATTGCTGGGCAGATAGATAATGGTGCTTCTAAAAAATATCATTTTCTAAATCTCATAAAAATGTCCTAACCCTTTCTCTCTTTCAGATGTGACTTCAAAGCCGAACAGAAATGAGGAGAGAAAATGTTTTCTCCCTAACTTCCTTTTTAAACTAATGTAGTGTTCATATCTTAATTAATGCAATAATGTGAGTTTGCTTTGCGCCCTCTTAGGCATCAAAGGCAAGACAGCATTATGATTACACCTACAATTAATTAATTAACTAAAGGACATGTTCTATTCTGTTTCTGTGCTTAAATTCCCTTTAGCTGTAGAGTGAAAATAAATTGAGAAAATATGCTGTCTCACCTACTAATAATTTTAATTTTGGAAATTGGCAGGGGAGAAAAGGTTACACATTTCTCCCCCAGAGCTGTGGTCATGACCCAATTTTCCCTTTCTTATGCTTGCTCTCAGACTGTTGGTTTTTTTTTAATAGCATCAGGAATTCTATTTTTATGAACATTTCTGTTTCAGTCAAAACTGAAGAAATATAATTGTTAGGGACAATGAGACAATTATTCTGTTGGAAATACACACAGAGAGTAGATTACTAAATCGGTACCATGATAGTGCAAGACTTCTGGGGAAGAAATTTATTTATTTATTAGACTTCTATCCCGCCCTATCTCCCAAAAGGGACTCAGGGCGGCGCACAGGAACTTAAAATCCAAAAATACAGCAATACAAAATTATACAAAAATTTAAAATTTAAAACTACAATTAAATCATTTCACCCGTGCTAAAAGAGGAGACAATTGAAATGGCTAATTGAAGGCAGCTCCACAAGAGGAGATTTGATGATGGTGATAGAATGATGAGCCAATGAATGGATGAATTCATAATTTCTCTTCAGATAAGGAGAAAATAGCAGTCTCTTGTGGGTTTAGATCAGTAATGGTATTCTATTTTCTTTACTACCTGTAGTAAAGCACACACGCAGAAGGTCCTTGGTGACATCTGGGTGGGTGGGCGGAGGATCGTGCTAACACCACTACCAGTTTGCCTGAACCGGTGCGAACTGGCAGTATACCTCTGGTTTAGATCTCTGGGAGATGAAAGAACTTCGTTGTAGCCCAAACTATGGTTTGACATCTTCAGAAAGGACACAGGATTTTACTACATTGGCTGAGTTTCTATCAATCCTTGCTGAAAAAAGTTTTATTGAAGTTTAAGGAATTTAATTTTTTTTTAAAAAACAAAAAAACAAAAGGATAATTAGAATATTTAGTTTGGAAAGTTATAAACAGACTAAGGGTCCAATGTTGTTATCTTCAAGGACTTTTTCTAATCAGGACTGAACAACAAGTCTAAAGATTTGTTTATAGAAAAGTGATGAAATATAGGAAGAACATTTTTTTTCATTTGAGAGAAATAATGAGTCATTAAAATTGTTTATAGTTGTGATTAAGGAGAACGTTCTTCCTTTTCTTCTTTTGTTTTTCCTGCACTTTCTTTTTTTCTTTTAGTTTGCATTGGTTATCTTTTTAATTGTAATGTTCAATATAATTATTTTTTTTAAATTACCATGATAATGCATAAGTTAAAAATCCTCTTATCAACCCTAATTACTTTGAATTTCAGTCAGATTAATTTCTGACTGACTAAAGCTTATTATCAGAGGTGTCTGCAATGCATTGACTTAGGTGACTTGGCAAAGAACAAAGTGTCACCATGGTTTTCTTTTATCAGAAATTTCCATCGCTATGAAAGCTGACAACTTTAAATCTTTAAATCATGGAATGTGCTTTACTGAGTTGCAAACGCAGTTGATGTCATCAGCACTCTCCGAGATGCTGGGAAAGGGTGTGTTGCAGGGCACAGTTACCTGAGTGATGTGCCACCTTCTCTGCTGGTTTTGCCATTGACCTTCTGGGAAAGCTGTCAGGAAAGGTTGCAAATGACAATCATGTGATCATGGGGCAGGACAAAGGTGAGAGCTACCTGGATTTCAGAGAGACCCTCACTCCAGAGTGTAGGTGCTATAACAGAGAAGTTTTGCTCCCTGCCTTTTGATAGATGACATTGTATAATTACTTTATTTATTTATTTTATTTATTTATTTATTTTATTTTATTAAATTTATACCCCGCCCTTCTCCTACAAAAGGACCCAGGGCGGCGCACAGGTAAATTAAAACACAACGTACATAAATAGATCAATTATTAAAATCCAATTAAATTAAATTACCCCGTTGTAATTAAATTACAAGGTCTCAGAGTACACCAAACCTGTCACTTCATATTGGCTAACTGAACAGACACTATGGAAGCTAGAGAGTCCCTCAAATAACAAATCTTCATGCCTTGTAGGGCTTTATAAGTGATGGCCAACACCTTGAATCACATCTGAAACAACACTGGCAATTGACAAAACTAGCAGAGAAAGTTGCAAATCACTCAGGTAATTGTGCCCCATAACACACCTTTTTTCCGGCATCTCTGAGATTGCACCAGCCACTTCCCCAAGCCTCACCATGCTTCTGTCACACCCCTGCGCACCCCTGCATGCCCTCACATAACTTCCCTGAGTCTCCTTCATATCCAATGCACCATCCCCGACTTTAATGATGCCTCCTGCTGCCTCCTTCTGATACAACCTGTGACTTCCCCCACTTGTCAGCAGCTACTTGCCTGCCAGCCTTCCAACATGTTACTGTCTTCCCCTCTGACCTGGAAAACTATCAGGAAGTTGTTAGTTTTCCAGGTCATCGCAATGAGATTCAGTTAACAATGGCAACTGGGACTACAGGGATTGCCATCACTTTACAATCACATTGCTTAGTGATAGAAATTCTGGTCACAAATGTCATTGTAAATTGAGGCTACCTTAAAGGCGCTGCAGTCGTAGTATTTCTAAAGTGCACCATGTTTTGTACAAAAGATTACAGAGAACTGGATTATTACAGGATGTGCCCCATTTATAATCAAATGCACTTAACCCACTGCCCTCTAGGGAAACAATGCCTGGCATCTCCCCCTAGCTTTGCAATTTGAAGGGGAAACTGGATTTTGTGTTGCCCTTAATCTGGGGGTAGCAGGAAGAGAAAAGATGCCCAATTCTGGTTTACAGATGGAAGTTATAAGAGGTAGCATGCATTCATTCTGTTAAGAGCTGAGGTCCTAAACTAAAGGTTCTTTAAATAAATACCTGAGCAAAGTAAGGTGAGAAAATGTACCAGAAAATGCAACAATCAATACAGAGACTTTTGTGCTACATATCCAAAATCTTTTGTTTTTTAATGTCCCTGTACATTTTTTTTATCAGGAGAGATTGGCGCTACAGCAAAGCTATATTGCTTTTAGGAGAAGAACTATGCTAAAATTCATAGACATCTATAGATTTTAATCTACACAACCCTGTTGAGTATTGGAAAATCCTTCTCATTGAACTTCTCTCTCTCTCTCTCTCTTCCTCCCTCCCACCCCCCATCCCTCTCTCTGTTTTCATGGGGTGTACTTATTACCAGCTCACTCAGTCAGTAAGATAATGGAATATCACAATCACATGTGCACAACAAAGACAAATTGGGTTGCTAAGGGGTCCTAGGCAACCCAGTGCCTGAAGCTTGCACTCTGATACAACAGAGATCAAAGTGAAGCAGAAAGCATACATTTTCATTTTAAAACATCAACATTTTGTTTACTAAAGAAAGAAAATTGTACAAAAGTATACAAAGAAGCTATCCTTCCATCATCTCTTTTCCCCTCCCTCTTAAATTAAAGATTGGTATATCTGGTTGAACATAACCCTGTTAGGGAGAATATTGTGAACATGAATTTTGCATCTAGATTGATACATGTTTTTAGAGCAGTGCATATACAGTAATGTAAAGGTTCCACTTGAATATTTTAAAAAGATTAATAAATTATTGGTCATTTTTTTAAATGGAAGGAACAATTTACCAAGATGTCCCAGTTAAGGTTAAATATATAGAGTTAAAGCATTTGCTGTGTTTATTATTTGGCCCCAATGTCCTCTCATGGCTTTTGATATTTCAGAGGCATTGAGTTGTCTTGAAGAAGGCCTTTTCGAGACTAAACTGACAATTTATTTTTACTATAAATGGAAAACTTTCACAAAAATAAATTTAGAAAATATATAAGACATGTAGAATAGAGAACAGGAACAGTTCATATTGCCCAGTCCGTGGCTTCACTTTTCAGGAATGATAGAAATATTTCTTACGCTCTAAAAAAAATATTACTTCATCAAAATGTTCTGCAAAATTTATTTTTTTCTTGGATCCCAAGCTATGTTTTAGAAAGGTTGGCATTTCTATGTTGGGGATGTAAAGACTTTGAAGGAATTTGGTGTACAGATGTTATGGGAAGGTAGTTCTAGGAAACCACTTTAAAGCCAATTATGTCTTGTTAAATTATACCCACCACACTTGACATTTCTCAAATTACAAAAACATTCGTTATCTTAAGCCTGGACTGTCATGAAAAGAGAAACCTACTGGAAGGATTTTTGTGTACCAGAGTCCAACTGTTGGTTTAATTAAATCAGCCTTTGTATCAGTCTTTAAATCAGCTTTGCTTGGAAAGAGAAACAAGACTAGATAATATGATTCTGTATGGTCTTGGTTTAATTCGATTTTCAAAAATAGAATCATACAGATGGAATTGAAAAATGTCACAGAATAGCATGACATTTGTTATTAAATATCTATCTATCTATTTTCTTCCAATAGAAACAAATACATATAGCTCAAGTTGAATTATTTAATATTTAAGCTATGAAAGATGTTACAAGTTATAGTAACTTGAATGGCTGCCCCAATCTTATTAAAATTATCTTGATGGAAAAAAAAGCAAATTAAAACTGGTTGTTGGGGTTTTTTATAGGCATTTGTGGTAATTAAGATTTTATGGGTTGATTAAATAATTTTTATGAATTAAAGGCAATATGGCTCACAATAACAGTTGTTGAAAGGAAAATTGTGTAGTTTGATCCAACATCGTTCTTATGTTGGTAAGGTTCATTGTGTGCATGTGTGTGGAGATTTATGTGCTTATAATTAGCTTCTTCATCTATAATTAAATTAGAGAACTCATGAACTTTAACACAAGAAACATAATTTTCTTGCATTTTTTTCCTTTATTCTTTTTCCTAAATAAAAACTTTGATGAAATTAAATTACTCATTTCTGAATCTACTTTGTCAAACTCTGATTCACTGGTCATAGTGTGAAGCATAATCTCTAATATATTACGAAACTGGAATGACAAGACAAATTGAAAAAGCAGCTTAACATCAGATTGTGCTGATGGAGGAAAAGGCATGTTCGTTTACTCTGGTTCAAAGTATCCAGGAATACAAATGTTTCATTACATGTCCTCATCAGATGCCATTTGCACACCCATTGGTGTTCTGTATTGTTTAGAAATGGTAAGGGTTCTTTAAGGTTTCAAATCCGGTGTTTATAAACTATAACATGTTGGAACGGGGTCCATAAAATGTGTCTTGTAAAAATACTGGGAGAAGATAGAGATAGGCAAAACAGGATTAATCTGATTAAACCAGATTTCTGAACCTGAAATTGGCTTTCGATTTTTTTTCTGATTTTTTTAAAATAAAATTCTATAGGCCTGATCAGAACATTATCAGATGGAACACAATCTATCTCACAATAGTGACTATTGTGGCAGTTTACAGCATTTGAAAATAATGCAATAACATCAGAGGTGGATTTCTGCTGGTTTGGCCTAGATTAGGTAAACCGGTAGTGGCAGTGGCAGGAAGCATCCTTTGTGTGCATGCGCTCGTGCACAAGCAAACAGGTAGTAAAAAAAAATGGAAACCCACCACTGAATAACATATAGGTAATGTTTGCCTTACAAGACATTTAGTGACTGAAGTTACAGTAGCACTGAAAAAAGAGACTTATTTCACACTTTTCACACTTACAATTACAGTACTTATAGCATCCCCATGGTCATGACATCACAATTTGGGTGCTGGAAACTGGCATATATTTATGACAATTGTACCGTCCTGGAGTCATGTGACACCAATTGCAACCTTCGCAGCTGACTTCCGACAAGCAATGTCAGTGTGGGGGGAACCCAGATTCACATAAGGACTGCATGATTTACATAACGAATGCAGTGACTCATTTAACATTTACATAACAAATGCAGTGACTCATTTATTCAACACATATATGAAGCCGCTGGGCGAGATCATCCATGGTTTTGGGGTGGGATATCATCTGTACGCTGATCATACTCAGCTGTACATATCCACCCCAGACCACCCCAACGATGCCGCCGAGGTGTTGTCCCGGTGTTTGGAGGCCGTACGGATCTGGATGGGTAGTAACAAACTCAAGCTCAACCCGTCCAAGACTGAGTGGCTGTGGTTTCCGGCACCCCGGTTCAGCCAGATTATTCCAACTCTGGCCATTGGGGGCAAAACACCGCCCCCCGTGGAGAGGGCGCGCAATTTGGGTGTCCTCCTGGATTCCTGGCTGTCCATGGAGGACCATGTGGCGGCCGTGGCCAGGGGGGCGTTTCATCAGGTACACCTGATGCGCCAATTGCGCCCCTTACTGGACCGGGCTGCCCTTCGCACAGTCACTCAAACACTCGTGACATCCCGACTCGACTACTGTAATGCTCTCTACATGGGGCTTCCCTTGAGGTGCACTCGAAAGCTACAGCTAGTTCAGAATGCAGCCGTGCAGGTGATTACGGGAGGTCCTAGACACTCCCATATAACACCAATCCTGCGTGAGCTGCACTGGCTTCCTGTGGTTTTTTGGGTGCGCTTCAAGGTTTTGACGACCATCTTCAAAGCGCTCCATGGCTCGGGACCTAGTTATTTGCGAGACCGTCTCCTGCCCCATACATCCCTTAGACCGATCCGCTCCCACAGGGAGGGCCTTCTCAGGGTGCCGTCGGCCGGACAATGCCGACTGGTGACACCCAGAGGAAGGGCCTTCTCTGTGGCGGGCCCCGCCCTTTGGAACAACCTACCCTCAGAACTTCGCACCATCTCAGACCTCCGCCTCTTCCGCCAGTGTCTAAAGACACATTTCTTTCATCAAGCCGGCCTAGTGTAGATAGTGACTATTTTAGATAGCTTCTATTTTAGGGGATTTTAATTTGGTTTTAGCGCAGGATGGGTATTTAATAAGTTTTTAAATTTTAAATTTGTTTTTGTATGTATTTTTAAATTCCTGTGCACCGCCCTGGGTCCTCTTTGGAGAAGGGCGGGATATAAATCTAATAAAATAAAAATAAATAAAATAAATAACAACTGTGGCAAAAAAGATTGTAAAATGGGGTAAAGCTCAGTTACCATGTTTTCTTATTTTCTTATTTTCTTTTGACCCCTGAAATAAGCATTTGGCATTATTTTTGGGGAGGTCTTATTATTTTTGAGGTGCAGGAGGTGGTAAGCGTGGTCACTTCATGGCTGCTGCTACATTGCAATATTTTCAGGAAGGGCTTATTTTAGCACATGCGCTCAAAAGCCTGATTGGGCTTATTATCCTCAGAGGACTTATTTTCAGGGAAACAGGGTAACAACTGCCTAGCTTAGCAACAGAAATCTGGGGCTCAATTATGGTCGTAAGTCAAGGACTACCTGTAATGTAAAACATAGACATCCAAAGAGCCAAACCGGTCTTACAAATAATAACACTGGAACTCTAATACTGTAACCACCAAGAATGAATCCATGTTTTAAGAACTTTCCAAAGAGCATGGGAAATCTTTGGGCAAAAGAGTGTTTTAGAGGGCAGGCACAGCAGCAAAAGTAGCTGGCACACTTCCTAGGTCTTGCAAGATGATATTCCTTAACTGATAGAACCCATAGCATGCTTCTCCTGCTGGATCTAATAGGATGGGTAGAAACAACTGGTCCCACAAATAACCTGTACATGAAAGGCTTTATAAATGACAGCCAGTATTTGAATTGTACCTGGACACCAGAGGTGGTATTCAGCAGATTCTGACTAGTTCTAGAGAACCAGTAGCAGGAATTTTGACTAGTTCGGAGAACCAGTAAATACCACCTCTGACTGGCCCCACCCCCATCTATTCTCTTCCTCCCGAGTCCCAGCTGATTGCGAGGGAATGAGGATTTTGTAGTATCCTTCCCCTGGAGTGGGGAGGGAATTAAGATTTTACAGTATCCTTCCCCTGCCATGCCCACCAAGCCACACTTACCAAGCCCACAGAACCAGTAGTAAAAAAAATTGAATCCCAGCACTGCTGGATAGCAATGCAACTCATAGGCTTGAGGTGTAACCTCTGCATTCTTTCATCAACTGCCGTTTTGGGAAGCTCTTCAGGGACAACCCCTTGTGCATTACATATAGAGGGTTTTTTCCCCCTGGAGAAGAACTGAATATCTACTTTGCCCAACATCCGCAAAAATCAGATTCACACCTGAATCATTTTATTGTCTAAGAGAAAATGAGGTGGAAAAAAACCCTTTTTCCCCCCACCTCACTTGTCAAAAACTTTATTTATGACTATTATTCATACATGGGGATTTATACAAGAGGAAGTTGTGCAACAATCTTCTCAAAAAATTCTCACCAATATGACTATAGAAATTAAAACCATTTTTAATTTAGGTAACAGCCAGTTTTTCTAAACCTGCCCATTCTCTTTATTTTTCCACACTTTCTTTTCTTTTTGAACCATGAAACACATTATTAAGGCACCATCCTACAAATGGGCACCTTTTCATACAACTATGTCTGTCTTTTTGTCACTTCCACTATTCATAATTAAGAGAGAACATGGTACAGCTGTTAATCACCTCATTTATCTGACAAATAATTGAGACCTAAACAAAGAGGTTTCACTCATCAATAGTAGGAATTTAATGTTTAATATTGGAAAATCAGTATAAATCCAATGTACTGTTATAATAATAATAATAATAATAATAATAATAATAATAATAATAATAATAATAATAATAATAATAATAATAATAATAATAATAATAATAATAATAATAAATTTATTTATATACCGCCTCCTCTCCCCGAAGGGACTCGGAGCGGTGCACAGGAAATAAAAACCAATATAAAATACATAGAAAAAATAAATAGTTAAGAAACGAATTAAACAATTGTCCCTTCGCTAAAATCCCTTAAATTAAATTATACTAAAACCCCTAAAGCCCTATAAAAAGACGGGAGCCTAACCTAGGCCGGCCAAGCAGAAAAAGTGTGTTTTGAGTTTTTGACGGAAGGAGCGGAGGTCCGTTGTTGTTCTAATTTTGGGGGGAAGGTCGTTCCAGAGGGCTGGGCCCACCACAGAGAAGGCCCTTCCCCTGGGCGTCGCCCGCTGGCATAGCCTAGTGGACGGCACCCGGAGTAGTCCCTCTCTGTGGGAGCGGATCAGTCGCAGGGATGTGTGGGGCAGAATCCGATCCCGCAGATAACTAGGTCCCGTGCCATGGAGCGCTTTAAAGATGATAACTAACACCTTGAAGCGCACCCGAAAGACGACAGGCAGCCAGTGCAGCTCGCGCAAGAGAGGTGTTATATGGGTGTACCTAGCGGTCCCCATTATTGCTCGCGCGGCTGCATTCTGGACCAGCTGAAGTCTTCGGGTGCACCTCAGGGGGAGCCCCATGTAGAGAGAGTTACAATAGTCCAGTCGGGATGTCACGAGGGCATGAGTGACTGTGCAAAGGGCATCCCGATCCAATAAGGGCCGCAACTGGCGTACCAGGAGAACCTGGTAAAACGCCCTCCTGGCCACAGCTGTCACTTGATCTTCCATGGACAGCCGGGTATCCAGGAGGACACCCAAGTTGCGCGCCCCATCCACAGGGGTAAGGTGTTCGCCCCCTATGGCCAGTGATGGAGTCAACTGGTTGAATCGGGCGGCCGGAAACCACAGCCACTCGGTCTTAGATGGGTTGAGTCTGAGTCTGTTACTTCCCATCCAGATCCGCACGGCTTCCAGGCACTGGCACATCACCGCTACGGCATCGTTGGGGTGGTTTGGGGTAGATATATACAACTGCGTATCATCAGCGTAGAAGTGGTACTCTACCCCAAAACCACGGATGATCTCACCCAGCGGCTTCATATATGTGTTGAACAGGAGAGGCGAGAGGACCGACCCTGAGGCACCCCACATGTGAGGGGTCTCAAGGTCGACCTCTGCTCTCCTGCCAACACAAATTGCGATCGACCGGAGAGGTAGGAGGAGAGCCACCGTAAAATGGTGCCTCCCACCCCCAACCCCCCCAGCCGATGCAATAGGATACCATGGTTGATGGTATCGAAAGCCGCTGAGAGGTCTAATAGGACCAGGATGGAGGAACAACCCCCATCTCTGGCCCTCCAGAGATCATCTACCAACGCGACCAATGCCGTCTCGGTGCTATGCCCGGGCCGAAAGCCGGACTGGCGTGGGTCTAGATAATCAACTTACACAAGGTATAAATCAGTACTATTTTCCTGTGACACTGATTGTTTTGGGAACCGCTATATAGAGCAAGCAACAAATGCTATAATTAAAATTTACTTTTATGAGGAGATTAAGAATCATCAGGAGAAGACTCCTGCGAGTCCCTTGGACTGTAAAGTGATCAAACCGGTCAACCTTAGAGGAGATCAACCCTGATTGCTCTTTAGAAGATCCTGAAGATGAGACTCAAATACATTGGCCACCTAAAGAGAAGGAAGGACTTATTGGAGAAGAACCTAATGCTGGGAAAGATTGAGGGCAAAAGAAGAATGGGATGACAGAGAATGAGGTGGCTGGATGGAGTCACCAAAGCAGTGGGCTTGAGCTTAAATGGACTCCAGAGGATGTTAGAGGACCGGAAGGCCTGGAGGAACATTGTCCATGGGGTCATGATGGGTCAGACATGATTTCGCAACTAACAGCAAAAAACAGATGATTTTGTGTTTGTGTGTTTGTGTGTGTGTATGTATGTATGTATTTATATATGTAAGTGAAGGACCGTAGATGGCTGATAAAAAACATGTATCCACCAAAACCCGATCAGATGATTGTTTACTATAGTATTTACAGTTAACATAAATACATCTGTGTTTCTTTCCAAATAAAGTATTTCATAAAGTAATATATGAGTGAAAGCATTTTGCTGACCTCCCTGAGCAATCAGCTGGAGTTTTAAAATTATTAGTTGCAGAACTGTATTTGCTAATGTTGGCAATTAAGCCATCCAGGTTCCCCTGAGAGCATTGCCCCAGCTCAACTGAACAAAATTAAGGAATAAAGGCTTGAAAGAACATTCATTTAGAGATTAGAAAACTATTTCTAATTAAGAAATTAAATGTAATAGTCATGTCTCTTAGTTGAGATATAAAATGTAATAACAGAAAGCATTACATGAAATATATGTAGCTGTCAATCAAATCAAGATGACCCCCAAAATAGATGTGGTACTGCTATTAAAAGCTTTGCTTAAATGTCTAGTGGTGCTTTATAAAGAATTTTTGACAATTTTCTTTTGATAGTGAATTGTATGACTATTAACACAAAATTATTAAACCTTTGAACTTTATGCTCCACTCTGTAAATACTTGGCAAGCAACAAGGTTTTTTTTTTTAAATATTCCCCATGAATGAATGAAGCTTCATGAAGCAAAAAAGAATTCTTGCTGGTTCATAGCTAATGCTAATTGTTTCTTTTATAATTCTAGTGAAAAGCACAAAAAGCATTATTATGTATGAATCACTGAGGGCAAAAATAAAGAGTTACAAGATTATTAGCATGCAAACCCACATGCTCACAAACCTAATACACACAAATCTATGTAATATAAACAAACATTTTTTCACTATAGATATAAAATCAAGGAACCTATTTAGAAATATAAACAGCACTTACATTTATTTTCTACTCCATAGTGCTTTGCAGTACTCTCTGAGCGGTTAACAATATTAGCACATGGCCTTCAATAATCTGGGTCCTCATTTTACGTTGGAAGGATGGAAGGCTGAGTCAATCTTGAGTTCCATTAGAATGAACTCCAGACTGTGGGCAGAGTTTGCCTGAAATACTGCATTTTAACCACTGTGTCACTGGCTCCCCTTTAATCTTATTTTTTTTGATATGCTCACTGTCTTTTCCTCTCCCACTAATTGACTTTGAACAAAATAGCAGCATTGCAAGAAAAGTCAAAATGGCAGTCTTATCAAGGCAACTGAAGCCTTGTTCCATTGTACATGCTTGTCAATCACACTACCTCAACTGTCATTTTTACATCCTCCTTCTTACTCACATCCTAGACCGAGACACTAATACAAACAGGTAAACAGCTGCCATACTGACTGGCACCTGTCAGCTTTTCCCAGTAATATGAGGTCCTTCCTAATTCAATTATCTAGCAACAAGCTACTCATTTCTAGGGCTCCAACCGTAGCATACTTATTACTAGCATATAGCCAATTACCAAGGAGCCTGGCACATCTTTCTTCTTGTTAGCACCTTCCTAAATCTACTCCCTGTTGTGGATCTCTGGGTTACCTATGGAAATATATCCTAAGAATGAAATATGTTCTGCTGTTATTGTTATATTTATTTGAAGTGTTTCTAGTATGCTTGTTACATACAAGATTTAACTGAGTTAGTTGAATTAACTGTATGATACAATATTAAATCTGAAGGAAATTAAAGGTTTATATCATAAATTGGAAATTTATATTTTATAAACACAATTATTGTTAAAAATGCCTCAAATTGGTTTAGTCTCTTCTTTGATCCTTTGTTAGATGTGACTAATCCAAGGTTGACTCAGCTTTCCATCCTTCCGAGGTTGGTAAAATGATTGTTGGGGGCAATATGCTGACTCTGTAAACCTCTCAGAGAGAGCTGTAAAAGCATTGTGAAGTGCTATATAAGTCTAAGTGTTATTGCTATTGATCAATAATACATATCAGTAAATCACTGCTGTAAGTCAGTATTAATAGTATTCTATATTACATAATTCTTATAATTCATCTGCAAAAATCTCATAATTCTTAATGTTTTGACAGATTCCAAATAATTGGGATCAATCAATAATTATGTTATAATTATGTAGACTTCAGACCCAAGTATGGCTATAAAATTACAAGCCCACATCAATTATTAAACTGCATCTCCAACAACAGGAAGATATCAACATGGAAGTTAATTTCATAGGTGGTGTTTTTTTTTTCAAAATCTTCCCTGAATTTACAAGAATAAGACATTCAAACATGTTATTTCAAAGGTTACCTAAATACTGTAATTAATACCAATTTCATTAATCTTTTTCAGGTTCCTATTAACACAGTCAACTAGTGTAGAAGCCTCAGCTGATTCTTTCCAAATGTCTATCAGATATGAAACTGCAGAAGCATAAATAGCATGAGGAATAAGTAGTCCTAATAAAAATTGTTTACACTGAATAAACTACCAAGAAGCACTCAGAAGTAAATTCAACCCTGTTGTAGATTAAATTGAGTTGACAGGCTGTTCCACAAGAGGAAAACCTCACAGAAATATGTACCTGTATGTGGTTTCATGTCATGCTTCTTAAAAGGCGATAGAAGGGACTTAAGCAATATAAAGCTTTATAAGTAATTTCACACTTTGGATTGCATTTAGAAACTCATAGGTAGAAAATGTGTCTACATTTAAATAATATGTGTTACTATGTGTTAGTATTGAGACTGACCAGTATATGTTCAGGACCACCAACTTAAGTTTTTGATATGTGTAATTTTTAAGGGGGAACCCCACATGAAATAAATTATAGTGGTCCAAATAAGAAGTGACAAGGTCATGGCTGACCATTTTAAATTCATTTCATTCTATGTAAGATTACTATTGTCACACTAATCATGGGCAAAAATGTTTTTAGCCACCCCTTCCATCAGATTTCCAGAAGGAACTGAGTTCAGGAAGACCTTCAGATGGCAGACTTGGTCTTTCAGGAGGAATAAACCCCATCTAGACTCAATATTAATACTGGTGTAGAGTTAGTAGGATTCTCTATCAAAAGTTATGGTATTCCACCTTAGAATGTTTCTAGGCCTCAGTAGTCTCCCAAGGGCCAGAGGGACTTCTACTCCATCCCCTGTTTGTCCCAAGATAGAAATATATAGTTCAGTGTCATTGATATGTTGATGATGGCTCACTTGAGCCAGTGGATGACCTCATATAGAGGCTTCATTTGGATAGATATTACACGGGATCAGGGGTGGGTTCTGGCAGGCACTATTGCAGGTTCACTCACATGTGCACTGTGTGTGCATACACAGTGCAATTAAAATAGTTTTGCACATGCACAGAACTAAAAAACAAGATGGTGACACCTATGCCACTACCCAGGGAACCAGTTCGGGAGCATGGCAGGCCTGGGTAGCTGCCAGTTCCAGCGACCCAGGCCACCAAACCACTACCAAACTGATAGGAACCACCACTGCACAGGATAGGGAAGAAAGCTGGCTGATAGGGAATCTCATATTGAGTCCCGAAAGGGAGAAGGGCGGTATAAAAATCTAAATAACAACAACAACAACAACAACAACCACCTATAATTTGAACTTTCTCCCCTGAAATTGACTCTCCCAGCATATCTAGGCCATCCAGAGGTGCCATGGTCAACCACATCAACAGCTAAGATCCAAGGGCTTCCAGAGTCCTGGAATGGCCTTTTCCAGAAGGAAATGCTGTTTGGTAATAAATTCCCAAGCTCTGTTCTGCTCTGAAGGCATTTCTGTTAGGTTTTACAATTTATTAGCCCTGAAAGAAGGACGTGTGAGAATGCTGTCTGTGCTTCATCTTATAGTGCAGACAGGTTGGTTTAGATAAAGACGGTCCTTCGTGTAATTTGAACCCAAATAATTTAGTCAAGAAGGAGCATGCTGCAGGCCATACACCACTACAGTGCCCCAGATTCAATTTTAATATCCCTAAAACTGTGAGCAATTATGTTTCCAGAATTCATCAGCAAGCTGCTAAAGAATGGAACCACAATTTAATATAAATGTTAATTTCAGGGGGGGAAAAACATGTTTATAAGCCATTACATGGGGTTGTTATAGGCAAAATTGTTTTTAAAACCCTCCCATTTCCTTTCACATACCTTCATTGATTAAAAAAAAAAAGAACCTACCAGCTATATTCACATGAGGTTAGGTGGCCTTGTCTCACCTACTGTACCCTCGCATGGCAAAAAGAAGAAAACAAAAGAAAAGGCAACTTCTAGCTGCCCGATATCTGCCTGCCCCTGGTAAACAATAGGTAAACAATAGGACGTGTGAAAGCCAAATCCTTTAAAAGAATATGTATCGCAGGTGATTTTCATCTTTAAACAATTACAATGCAGCAGAACTATTTGGGGATATCCAGATATTATCTCTTCGAAGCCATGCATTATTTAGCAAACCTGTCACAGCCAACCTCTCTGCTAAGCTAATCACTGGCATTGCTCATAAAAAGTTAAAAGGGGTGGTAAAGACATATGCCTGAGATTATGGAAGCTACTCCTCCTAGGAGAGGGAAACATTAGGTTAATTGGACTAATAATGTGATTCTATATAAGGCAGCTTCATCCATCCTTCTCCCTTTCATCTCATAAATGCTTGTTGCCTTGCTTCACTGCTGAGGTTATTGCTTTAGTACCATCTGTCTCTAGGAGTGTATAACCCTCTGCTTTTAACCGTTGTCTTGAAAGTAAGGTCCTCTTTTCTCCAATTTCGTATAGCATAGCCTGTAAACAAGCATCCTAGCTCCTCTTGATGGGAAAATTATTCTGATAGCCTCATTCACACAAAGCTGAATATTTAATACATTTAAACAAGGAGATTTTATTTATGGAGGCTGTATATTTAGTTCTGGTGATGATAAAAAGAAAGTTTATTTTAAACATTACTCTTTTATTGGCATTTAATTGCTATATTGTAAAAGTTTTACTTGAGTTCAGTGACTTCTATTATATTTTAATAATGATCAGTCATTATTTTAAAATAATGGTATTTTGTTATGACTTGAAATCAATACAATAAATTAAATTAATTGAAGAAGCACCTTAGCTTATATCATCACACAATTCCTTAGAGCAAGGGTGTCAAACTTGATTGCATCACATGATGTAGCATGATGTAGCGTGATTTTTTTGCCTTTGTGGGTACCAGGGAAAGGGTGGCCTGTGTGTGGTCCAGCCTGTGGGCTGCCAACTTGACAGGCCTACACTTAGAAAAAACAAATTGCTCAAAATAAAAGTGTAAAGAAGCTACTTAAATTATTTCTGGGTGCAAAAATATGGAGGTTTCTAGGTGTCACTACGAAGGATTGTCTCCCATTTTCAATTTAAAATGCCACATATACTGTCTACTAGTGTCCATCAAAGGAAATACTCAAGAATTACTCTTAGAGATGTATAGTCTCTTCTACCGACAGCAAATTTAATTCCGTCATTCACCCATCCATGACTATCAGCTTAAGAGAAAACAAAAGGTCAATTCAAAATCACAGTTAAAGACTTTACATTCACCAGATAAAGAGAACAGATCTTACAGAAACTCTATATGCGTTCCAGAATTTTGTTCCTTGCGGAAGGAAGCCAGCAAATGTAGAGGCTTCACGTCTTTAAGCGAATGAATCAATATGTGTACATGTCTTCTCTGTCACACCTACCCTATGAAACAGCATTCAACACCCCCCCCTAACATTTGATCCTGATTTAGGCTTCCCCTTCTAGAAAACCTCAAAATGATGAGACCAGATTGTGAGTGTGTGTGTGTGTGTGTGTGTGTGTGTGTGTGTGTGTTAACAGGGAGATAGCCCTTTAGCGGTTTTGGCTAAATATGGAGATTTTATGTCATTTAATGTTTTGAAAGTTTTTTGTATCGTCAGACATCCTGAGTCACCAGGTTGAGAGCAGCAGCTGTACAAGATCAATAATTAAGTAAGGAAATAAATACCAAATCTAGTTTTCAAATAAACAATCTTGGCAGTGGCAGTGAAAGAATGAGAAATTCATTTTCAGATGTTGCTCGGGTGAGCAGAGCATGAAGCATAAAACACAAAGTGTAGTTCAATATCCACAGTGCACAATTTGTGTGCAATTCCAGTAACCTTTCAGAGCTATCTACATCTGATAGGTAAGACTGATGTGCAATATCCAGAGCCCTAACTAGATCCAAATGGTAGGTAACCCCCTCTATCGCTCTTCTGCTAAAAAGAGCTAGAGGAAAACCAGCCAGAATAAACATTCCTCTCTTAGAATTAATGCCCCAGGTATTTCTACTGAGGACAAAGTGAATATCTAAACGGTGGTGGTGTGCAAATCTTTTTCTGATATTCAGCATTTAAAACATATCAATAATTTAAAGTGGCTTTGTTAAGTAATCTTCAGTGCTGTCTTCTTTTAAAGGAAAGGTTTATTGCTTGCACAGTCTTCTATAAATCCTAAGTCAGCAAGAGAAATTACTGTGGTTTCAGGCAGCAACAAAACATTCCTGACCTTCAAACTGAGAGAAGCATTCCCTATATACTGTAGAAAAGGATATAATTCTGCCTATTCTCACCTTCATTATCTTCCTTCACCTCTTTGAATGCTAGTTCTGAGTGGCCATAATGCCAGCCTGTATAGCTGGGCCACCAGTTGTGACAGAAGTAACTTTATACAATTCTTCATAAAAACAATTACTTAATTGCTTGGTTTCTTGACTGAAATATTTAGCAAAGATAATTTTACCATTCTAAGATATCAAAAATGTACAGTTATCTGGCAATATTTTTTCTTGACTTACACATTTCACTTACTCAAACTCTTTTGTTCTGGAACAAAACACAAACCTTCAGCACTAATCTCAAAGGTGCTGTTTCAAAAGGCCACTGGAATTTGTTTTTTCCTTGAAGACGTTTTACCTCTCATCCAAGAACCTTCCTCAGTTCTGAACTAAACTGAAGAAGCTTCCTGGATGAGAAGCAAAATATTTTTAATGAAAAACAAAGTCTAGGTGCCTTTTGGGACCATTGGGATAACCATGACCTGAGTGACTGAACATCTCCATAGACCTGCAGCAGTACTGCATGTGCAAATCAATAGATTCATAACTGTTTGTGGTAACAATATCAGAAACAAGGAAACTTTAGCTTTATTTGGGTTCTCTAGAATCCATTGTGTGGGCTCCTAACAATGTCCAGAATTTCAGTGCTTCCTTTATTCCAGCATCTGCCCTGTGTGTTAGCATTCCCCAGAGATTTATATACTTATGAGTGAGTTCCTGAGAGATAATGTAAGGAATTTGGTCTTTTCAGGACATCACTTAAAAGGTATAAAGTTCAAGACTTTTAAAGGGAAAAGAATGTTTATAAAGTTGGCTTACTTGATCAAGATTAAAAGGTATATTATTATTATTTTCTAGCAGGTTTTAATATTTTCTTCTTGACTAGGACTGAATGGCAAGCCTTTAAAGATTTGTTTATAGATCAGACATGGGAGGCAAAGATATTTTTGTTATTGTTGTATTTTTAGAGAAAGTAATCAGCTAAAAGTGGAGGGAAGTGTTATGAAGGAGTTTCTGAGAGGAGATGAATGTCCTAATTTGTAGAACATTATTCAATGGATTAAAGATTTAATTTTTCAATACGCTGTTTCTAGTAGTTTTTAATGGACTTTTACTGATTAAGACTGAATGATGAGGCTTTATTATTTGCTAATAGATAAAACATAAGATATAGAATTACGAAGTTTTTTTAGTTAAAATGATAGAGAAGGTATTAAAATTGCTGAAATTGTTTGAACTGTTTGAACTATTATCTATCTGTCTGTCTATCTATCTATCTATCTATCTATCTATCTCTGTCTATCCATCTAGCTATCTATTTGTCTGTCCTAGGTAGGTAGGTAGGTAGGTAGGTAGGTAGGTAGGTAGGTAGCAGTGGTGGGTTGCAAGCTGTACGCCCCAGTACAGGAATACCGGAGCCTGCCTGAAGCACTGGATACCATTCCGGTATGGTGCTTCAGACAGACCGCCTGCCTGCCCAAGCTCCTTACTGGTGTTTTAAAGCTGTTGGCACTTCCGTGCACGTGCATGGCGCATACAGCACCTGTGCGATGCTCCGCCGAGCAGCTGGAACATCGCAGAGGCTTGTGGAAGTGTCGCTGGCAGCTGCAACACATGTGTTGTAACACCGGGCCCGTTCCAACTGTACTGGTTGGAACGGGATCTGGAACCCACCACTGGTAGGTAGGTAGATACTATGCGTATGTATATGCATGTGTATATATATGCATATACATACACACATACACGCACACATATCTCTCCCTTTTTTCTCTTTGCACTTCTTTATTTTTTATATTTTACTTAGTTTTATTATGTTTTTAATCTTTATCATTATCCTTTTATCTTTATCTTTATCTTTTACATCATTGTATGTTTAAACTTCAGTTACATACACGCACACATATGCACTCACTCACTAATTCATTCAGTCTAGATAGCTTTAGTGTTTATGATTGGAATACGACAGTGAAACAGCATGGTTTAGTGACTAAGATCCAACTCCATCCTTAGACCAAAAGGAAAATATCTGCATTCCTAAATCCTTAGTGCATTTGTTCAGTCTCTCTTGCTTGTTTTTATCTGCCCACCCAGAACTATTGGTAAATAGATTAACTTAGAAATAGATTAAATAAAGACATTCGAGGGTGCTTCTTTATCCTAAGCGAGGAAGTACCTTTATTTCGATAGACTTAAGTGTAAATGTATTTTGAGAGACTGCCAAAATGTTTGTTTGATTTTTTTTTAGCTTTATGGTTTTGGGTGCTTAAGAAAGTCCTGCAGGCCATTTTCTTTCTTTAAAGAAATATCAGAATCTTACCCATAACTCTACACATGAGCATGTGTGTGCAACCACATGCACACGCAGCCATACAATGTCTTATTTCAATATTTGTAAATTGCAAAAAAGAGACAAATCCATGCAGAATTTGTTACATACACTCTCATGTTTGGCTTACGGTCAACCATTCACATATGTACAACCTTGATCAAAAGACACATTTCAAAAGAACACAACTAAGTCACAGCTTAATGTTATTATCTTATTCTATGGCACCAAAAGGAATGGAAATAAATGGGGTTGTTTTTCCCCCCTCTTTTTCTCCTCTACTGTACACTTTTTTCTCTTCCCTTTGCCTCCCCTATTTCACCTTTATATATTTTTTGGTATTTTATGCTTTGTTAAAATTAACCCATTGAATTTAAAATAACAGCAAGACTTTACTAGTTACAATAAATATGTCATACAATATATATAACCAGAGGGATGGATGGATGCCAAGTATAGATCCAAAAACAACTCAAAAGGCTTCAAGACCTCCTTAATGCCACAAACTTCTTGTTTTGTTGATTCAGAAGACTGGCAGCTATTCTAACCTTGTGATAGCTACTTGATGGGACTTGGGAAATAATCTCCCAAGTGATCAGGCCCAAATGCTTTTGTTTGGTTCAAGTGACTTTCCCCCCCTTAGCTTCCTTAACTACATGCATGCTTCTAGGCCTATGTGTTCAGTACAGGACATGAATAATTCCTTAACTACTTGGTCCCTTCATAACTATTCAAAGGATCCTTTAGACAAGATTCCTGGATTTTTTAGATACGGCAGCTTTAGTCTCACCCACATTATATATTCTATGAAGATTTGCAAGATATCAGATGCAGAATAATGAATCTAACCAGTGGTGGGATTCAAATTTTTTTACTACCAGTTCTGTGGGCATGATTTGGGGGTTTGGCTTGGTGGGTATGACTTAGTGGCATGGCTTGATGGCGTGGCAGGGGAAGGTTACTGTTAAATCTCCATTCCCTCCCCACTGCAGAGGAAGGATACTGCAAAATCCCCATTCCCTCCTAATCAGCTGGGACTCCGGAGGCAGAGAATAGATGGGGGTGGAGCCAGTCAAAGGTGGTATTTACTGGTTCTCCGAACTACTCAAAATTTCCACTACTGGTTCTCCAGAACTGGTCAGAGCCTGCTGAATACCACCTCTGGATCTAACTAATTTTCTCCTCCAGAGATTAAGAATGATATTTTCTTAATACCATCATTTATTTTGGACTACTCAGAAACAAATAGACTCTGCCCTAAATTCCTTCCCTTCCTTGCAACTGCAATGGAAATTAAAGAAGATGATATAGTTTTTTAGTGGTGGTCCCAAACTTTTGCCATTTCAATTTTTTATTGGGTTGAAAAAACAAAAACAACCCACCCTGTTTGATGAGACTTCTTAATACTCACAACCCTCTATTCATTATAAAGCAAATTTGTAGATCTACCTTTTTGTATTGACCTGCCACTCATTGTAGGAAAAGTCAGCTTTTGCAAACTTCCTTGCTGTTTTGACATTTCCTTAAGCAGAGTGAACGTTAGCCATAATTTTAAAGTAACATATTTGAGTGAGGAACTATTTTCTTAGAATGAAGGAAGGGCAAGAAACTGGATTTCTAGGGATTTAAATCATGTTACAATGCAGCCATCTTGGATACAAAATCCAGAATTTTCAAGGTGAATTTACAGCAACTTAGAAGAGTAGAATAAATACATGGCAGATGCAGAAAATAACTTCTATTCGTTTATTTTGGGTGATGTGAAACAAAAATAAACAGGAAAAAATAACTACACATTAAAAAAGCAACCCAATATATAATATGGCAACTAAACTAGATGGTGAACCCAAAGACTGTTTATTCAAAGCCTGTATACATTGTGCCTACATACACAAGTGTACATTTCATTTCATTATCCCAATATGGCAAAGTGATGACTGAATGTTCTTCTGGGGCCTAGTTTAATAGTCTAATATCCCCAATAGCCTTTCTGGATGGTTGCCATTTTAAATTAGACAGCTTTGCCTTACTTTCATTTCTGGTCTTTTGCACGGTGACTTGTCTTTTCTTCCAATCTGTTTCCTCCACAAAGTCATTTTTCAATCTCACCTTTAAGACTCTTACAGCCCTAAAGCAGATAACAGGTAGGCTAGCTGCTGGTATTAATTTGCGCTTCACTTAAGGAATGGACAGAACATGGTACGCTTGGAAAATAGTAGGATAGATATGGAAAGAATGACATATTTTTTGAGATTTCAGAACGTTCTTGAGGAATCTGGTGAATGCCTCCCTGATCTTATGAGCACAATTTTAGCAGACTATTTACAAAAACCTAAAGATGAGATCAGGGGGGACATTGACCTAGCCTACAGAATTAACTCAGCATATGCCAGGATAAATGAAGTGCCTAGAGAGATACATGTGAAATTTGTTAGAAGGTCAACCAGAGAGGAAATCCTGAAAGTGCAGAGAGGTAGTCCATTAATCTACCAACAAAAAGAGGTTGCTATCTTGAAGCAGATCCCTAGAAAGATTCGAGAAGCAAGGAGGAAATTTTCCTTCTTGTCTAAAATTTTATTTGATCATGGGATTTGGTTCAAGTGGGTGACACCCGAAGGGATGCTGGTGTTCTGGGAAGGAGGAAGAGTGAGGATTAAAACAGTTGCTGAGGCGGAAGCCTTTCTTAAAAAACATTCCTCTGCCCTGGGGGAAGATCCAGGGGGGACGGAGGGGGCCACGGCCCCGCCCGCTGGGGGCCAGGGAGGAGAAAAAGAAGATACAACAGCCAAAAGACTTAGATCGAAAAAATAACTTTGCCTTGATTTTTCTGAACAATTTTGCATAATATTTGTATCTGGATTTTTTGTAAATGTCTGACAGCATGGAACGGAGAATTTAGGTATATATACTTGCTTTTACCTTGTAGTGTTATGAAAAATGTTTTTTTTTGTTATTTTTTTTATTGTGTATTTTGAGGTCTCGGAAGGGCCGACGACTCTGACGTGAATGCTCTCAAAATTTCTTTGTATCCCTTACCCCACCCTATAGAAAAGATGTAAAACCAATAAAACTTTTTCAATATAAAAAAAAAGAAAATAGTAGCATGGTCTTAGAAGGACTTAACTCACCTCTCCTTTGTGCTGGAAAGTAGCAGGTAGCATTTTCAAGACTTGTTCTATAATATGCAATTTTATGTATTCGATTATTATAATAAATGAAAAGCAAAAGGAACTGGAGCCAGAAATGGAGAGAAGGGGAACTAAATAAGAAAATCCATATTAGTATAGAATATTGAGAGAAGAGACAGAGAGAAAGAGAGAGAGAGAGAGAGAGAGAGAGAGAGAGAGAGAGAGAGAGAGAGAGAGAGAGAGAGAGAGAGAGAGAGAGAGAGAGAGAGATGTGCATGACTTCTGCTCTATCATGTAATTTGGGAATCTTATCCAAAAATCAATATGGGAGAAGGGAACTATATTATATCATCTGATCGCTAGGATTCTTACATAGAGTGAGTTATATTGGATTAGTCACAGTCAAGGCATTTAAATCCATGATTATTGATTTGATTTAGTTAAATGTTTTAAGCTGCTTTTCAAACCAAGTTTTCAAAGCAACTAATGGAATGATCTAAACCAATCTAAAACAGGTTATAAACAAATGCAGTCAAAGGACAGTTAGAAGCAGCAATAATAATTGAAAGTCTGACGGCATGAGGATGTTTTATCTGGCTCATGGAAGATAATGAAAATGGGTGAACCGCCAGAATTCTTGTAAAAGCATTCTACAATTGGGATTGCCAGGGATGAGAAGTCATCGTCTCTGGTCATTACCTATCTCACTTCTGAAGCCAGTAACACACTCAAAAAGTCAGGTACGCTGATCATCTTATTAAAGCTTTTTTTTTTTTTATTAGCAGCAATCTTTCAGAATGAGAGGTTCATAACCCTTCTGCTTTAAGGCCAGGATTTTTTTTGGAAAAATGGTCCTAATGCACATTCATTCTGTATCATTGCAAGGGCACACGGAGAAGACATGAAATCCATGGTGATCACTAATGCTGACAGAATTCATTTGCCTCTTTTACTGCTTTCTGTGTGAAGAGCTTGTCATAAAAAAGAAAAGAAAAGAAACAGGATTGAACCTCTAGCCTTAGCAGCAAAGCTCCATCCCAAACGTCCATCAATCAGGTACGGATATATGCAAAGGGAAAATGATACATAACTTTCCTTCTGGATGGGATTGCAAATCTAGGATGGGTGAAACCGTCAAAGCTACTCCAAAGCATTATACATATATTCCTGTTTTGTATGGCTTTGCATGAAAGAAGGTGAAGAATGTTAACCAGCAGCACTTAAAAGGCTGAGCAAATTGTTCCATCGAGCATATACTTTTTTGTCATAAAACACTGCATTTCCTAGAATGACTTCAAACAATGTTTTATAAATTCTTATATTATACTGCATAGAGGAAATTCCCAGGGCAACTAATTGATTGGGAATATAGGGCTGTCACCATAATGGATTTTGATTTATACCGCTCCTAAATTTAGGAAAAATATTGCTTTTTGAAACACTGGTACAGTGGATTTCTCTTTTCTAGAAAATATTGTTTGAAATACAATTTAAAAAAAATACTGAAGTCACATCCAATCAAATTCATTTATAGAATATTATTTGCTTTAGCTTCAAAGATGCACAGAATATTTTCAAAATTTATATGCAACCTTATTCATTTTGGGAACTCTTATTTATACAGATAAATAAATAAATACCAAATGTATTTACACAAAGATAAATAGCTTTTACCCTAGAACTGTGATGGTGAAGCTGTGGCACGCGGAGCCATATCTTCTGGCATGTGAGCTGTCAGCTCCAGCATGTGCCAGCTGATTTTTGGCCTTCTGGAGGGCCGGGGAAGACTTTCCTGGAGCCCAGTGAAGGCGAAAACTGCTTTCCCAGGCCCTCTGTAAGCTGGAAATGGATTATTTCCGAACTTTGACCCATTGGGTTGACCCATTGGGCCCATTGTTTGCCCTTCCCAGGCTCCGGAGGCTTTCCTGGAGCCTGGGGAGGGCAAAAATGGCCTTCCTAGGCTCCCCGAAGGAAATACCAAGCTCAGCTTGGAAGCGAGCAGTGTGCCGGACATGGAGGAGTGCATGCATTTGCATTATGGGTGCTGGCACGCACATGCACTATTGTGCACATGCCCTTGCATTTTTGGCACCCAACAACAAAAAGATTTGCCATCACTGCCCTAGAAAGTAACAAAAAGTAACAAAATAACAAAAAGAAAATCAGAATGTTTATGAAAATTATGAAAATGCCAAATATCAAATCTTTGTCTGAACTTTTTCTTTACTTCTTACTATGTAGCACAGTCTGTATTCTATAATATTAACTAAATATATGTGTGCATTTCTCTGTTCCTACATTCTACTACTTTCTACCATGTTTCCCTGAAAATAAGACAGGGTTTTATTTTCGTTTGATCCCCGAAATAAGCGCTTGGCCTTATTTTGGGGGAGTTTTTATTATTTTTGAGGTGCAGGAGGCGCTGAACGTGGTCACCTCATGGCTGCTGCTATGTTGCAATATTTTGGGGGAGGGCTTATTTTTGGGAGATGGCTTGTTTTAGCGCATGTGCTCAAAAGCCCGATTAGGCTTATTATCTGGAGAGGTCTTATTTTCGGGAAAACAGGATAATTTAAAAGAAGGGATTTCAGATGTAGATATAATTCCCTTTTGTGCATCAGGCTAGTAAATGTTTTTCTCTGATCTTACATCCTCTTTGTTCCCCATCAAGAGGTCACCTGTGCTGAGTGCAAGCTTGTATTCATCTTGGGCAATTCCCGCCCCCCCCCCCAAATTGTGTGAATACCGCCCAGTCTAAATTCTTCATTATAAAAACCAATGACTGCATACACCCATTTTAGTTATCATCCAAAACGCACATCTTCATTAAATCCAGTAAATGGTAATAAATAAAATACAAGGATATACTGATCTTTCTTTTATGCTGACTTTGACAAGGAAAGACAAACTCAATGAGAAATCTGGAAAGTGGAGGGCGTAAAGGACATTTCATCCATGGAACCTGTGTTCTGTTTCCCTTGAGTTGACATTCTGGAGAGGTGGACAATAAATTTCCACATCTTTGTTGACTCCTAGCCAAATGAACCTGTTTCTAAGCTTAGATATTATTTGCCTTCCTCTTGGAAAAGAGAGCTACATTTTCAAGATTTGTTGTCATGAGGTTTGTATTTACAAAGATAACACTAGCTCTCTTCCCCTGCAATGTCCTTAAGCACAGAATTCTGAAATTCAATAATATACAGTTAATATATTTAACATTAGAATGTCAGAATGATTCTCAGGAATCAAAGGTTAGTTTTAGGAGATATCTTCCATGTATCTTCAATCCTTATTCCATAATTCTCAGCACATATAATTTATGTATGTATGTGTTATTTTTTGTAATGCTCTTCTGCTACATAAAGGCTTTAGAATTATTCAAACAATAAAATGTTACTGTATAAATAATGGCAGTTAAGAGACGATTGAGGGGAAATGGCAGAAACACTGTTTTTTCCTGTTCCTTCCCTAATCGCACACAGAAATCTCACATGCTGAGTATAACAGAAGACGGATTCAGCCTGATCAAATATTTTGTTTTTCTTCCAGGCAGTATATTTTGTTTAGCTTATTGATATTCCAGTTCAAACATTTTGTTTAATTTGGTCTTAGTGAGCTGTGATGCTTTAACAAGAAATGCCAAGTTGTTCATTGACCTCCTATTGGGTCTTCCTTCTTATTTTATCCTGACAAAGGAGAGAACAAAGAGATTGTGTTAAATTGATTTATTCAGCAGAAATAAGAGAAAGACAAAATAGATTGTCCAATGGAATCTTAAAATTTTACATGCTGAGTTTGAGGAACTTTGTTCTCAAAGGAAACGGCAACTTTGAGTGCAAATATCATTACAGCATATCTCCCACTGGTGAACCCACAAAGATTCTTGCTGCTATCACAGTACGTCTCACTGGCCTGGCTTGTACAATATGCCAAGACATAGTTTGGCTTGTTTGATTAAAGCTTAGTATGCCATATGAACCCAACCAAATACAGCTTAGTGCAAGTTGTAAGTGTGTGCACTAGTACAATCCTAAAAATGTACAGTCAAAAGTAAATCCTAATAGGCACAGTAGTAAAGTATGCATAGAAGTGTAACCTAAGTTTTTTTTTCTAAATATTGTCTAGTGTTTTCCCTCTTTGCTCGGATTACTACAAGGGTCCATTAAATTGTTCCTATCAAAAGAGCACAATTAACCTTTAGCTTCCTGAAAGACATGCTGTGCTAAGGTATCACACTCAGTATTACACTTTCAATAAGCACTTTCTTCCACCAGCTACCTTTGTGCTATGGGATCTCTACTATCTTCTACAACCAAGGTAATGAAAAAAAAAGTCTACCATCTTCCCATGGGAAAACTTGCCTCTATAATCTTAGCAAAACAAAGAGGTCACTTTGATAAGCAAAGACATCGCTTGCTGCCTGGAGGCTGATTGGCAGAAAACAGTGATGGAGGGCAGAAAACAACCCTGCAAGTAAACGAAAGAGGAGAAGGAGAATCCCAACTGATATTCTAGCAAACACTTGGCAGTTGTATGGAAGAATTTCCCACTTCTGACAAAGGTAGTAAGCAAAGAGAGTTCGTGAGGATTGCCTTTTTTTAAACATTGGTATTCCAACAGAGACATGCAGATTGTGGGAAAGAAGTATCTGTACACAGCTTGCTAAAACAGTGCTGAGTAAGGAGTTGCTCCTTGAGCTTTAGCAGCCTATCAATCATTCTCTGTGCACAAAGAAAAATGAAGGATAATATTCCACAATTTGCCTGCTGCTAGCATGAAGAATTTGCAGTGTTGAAAGCCCTTAAATTAAGAGGATTGCCCTCAAGGGTACTATTAATAATGTACTATAGAAGTTGTGTCAAATGCTACAATATTAAAATTGCCAGATAGACTATTACCCTGTATAAGTCCTTTACTCTATTAAAGAATGCAGTGCCTGTGTAGTCAGATCAGGTGCCTAGCACTGAATTATGTCTCAGTCTATTTCTTAGGTGAGCCTTGACAACTACATTCATTAGTAACTGCCATCAACTGCAAGTGTGACGTGTATATTCCTGGAGAATACATACTCATAACATGGTGGCTTTGATACCTGGCGTGCCAAATAATGCATGCTACCTTTGCTCTCCCTTGTGCCATTAGAATGATAAAATTCTCTGCTCATAAAATGGAAGGTCAGCTAAATTTTCTGAATGTCAATCAAACTTTACTTAATTCAGCAGAGTAGGGCAGGTTTAAGTAAGGATTCCACATCCAAACTGCAAACATCCAGATGACCAACAGATAATGCCAGAGAGGAACAATGCAACAATTTTCAGTCTGCCTTTGCTGCTAAACCTGAAAAAACCCTGCAAGTACTAGAAAAAGTATTGACTAGGACAGGGGTGGATTCCAGCAATCATTACTGCAGGTGCGCTTTGCACACATGCACAGTACAATAAAAATTGTTCTGTGCGTGCACAGAAGCAAAAAACAGAAAACCGGTATGGGGGCATGGCAGGCCTGGGTCACTGCTGGTTCCAGCAATCCAGGCCACCAAACTACTACTATTTCGGCTGAACCAGTCCAAACCGGTAGGAACCTCCCCTGGACCAGGATGAAGGTAAAAAATCTCTTATAAATTCAATATCCCCGACTTCTCAACAGAATTCTGGTAGTCATCTGGATTTTAGTAACCAAAATCTAGTATCACTAAATTTCTTGACAGTGAAGAGATGCCAAACTAACACAAAGTCAACCTAAATATTTACTGTTTTGATATAGGGTACCAATAAAAGGTATAACAAACTAGTGCTAGTTTTTTATACTGGTCTCTTTCTCTGTGGCTTCACTGCTGCCTGTTCTAAGTTATAGCAAATCATGATACCTGCAAGTATAAGTCAAGAATCCGTCTTAAAGGTCACTCTTTTTTAAAATGGAAATACAGTATAACACGTTTCTAATGTTCAAAGTTATACCATAGGCCAGATTGAATTAAAACCTTGTTTCATTTTCAGAACATCAGCTTATACAAACAAACGTGTACACAGAGAGAAAATATATACGTCTTGCAGCAATTGTACAATATATTGATTAATTATCTCATCAAGTTGCAGTAACTAGTCAAACATTATGAATCACGCAGAGTCAGACCTGGTTAGAACTTGGATGGAATATAATCAGAGAATTTCAGGATGGCTGATTAGGTTGGAAAATAAAAAAAAACTATTGGAAAAAGGCAAAGTTTTAGTTTTATTCAATTTGTATCCCGCCCTTCTCCAAAAGGACCCAGGGCGGCCAGGCAAACATTTCTGTACTGCTGCCAAGATAATTCAGGATGTAGTTGCAAAGAGTAAGTTTTTATCCTTTACAGGGTAAAGATAAAGGTTCCCCTTGCACATATGTGCTAGCTATTCCTGACTCTAGGGGGTGGTGCTCATCTCCATTTCAAAGCCAAAGAGCCAGTGCTGTCCAAAGACGTCTCTGTGGTCATATGGCCAGCATGACTAAATGCCAAAGGCACACGGAACGCTGTTACCTTCCCACCAAAGTTGGTCCCTATTTTTCTACTTGCATTTTTATATGCTTTCGAACTGCTAAGTTGGTAGAAGCTGGGACAAGTAAAGGGAGCTCACTCCATTACACAGCACTAGAGATTCAAACCACCAAACTGTCCATCTTTCTGATTGGGTAGCTCAGCGTCTTAGCCCCTGAGCTACCGCATCCCTTTTACCCTTTGTACTAACTAACTTATATTCACTATACAGTAACAGGGCAAATGGAGCACATTCAATATTGCAAAAATGGATACTGATATACATTTATTATAATGATTACATTTTTAAAAAGTTTACATGAAAATTCTGAGCGTATTGGCATAGGGCAGTCTATCAGCTCAGAGATGTGTGTGTGTGTGTGTGTATGTGTGTAATTGTAAGTCAATTATTTTTAGCACAACTGTAATTTTGAATAGTTGCTAAACTAGTGGTTGTAAGTCAAGGCCTACCTGTATGCTCTAGACCAGTGAGGGCTAACCTTTTTTGGCTTGCGTGCCAAAAGCAGGGGGAGCACAGGGGGTTGTGCGTGGGCGTGCCACACCCACAATGCTATGTGCACAACCCCCTGCTTTTGGCACACTTTTTTCACTTTCCCCAGGCTCCAGAGGCTTTCTAGGAGCCTGGGGAGGGTGAAAACAGCCTTCCCCCTCACCTCCAGAGGCTTTAGGAGCTTCCCTGAAGCCTCTAGAGGGTGAAAAATGGCATCAAAAGAAGGCCTAAATCAGCTGGCCAGCGCACACATGCGTGCTGGAGCTGACAGGGCAATGCTTCACATGCCCTAATAAATAGTTCCGCGTGCCACCTGTGGCACCCGTGTCATAGGTTCGCCAACATGGCTCTAGACTATCAAACTCACGGAGTCACATTATAATGATTACATTTTTAAAAAGTTTACATGAAAATTCTGAGCGTATTGGCATATGGCAGTCTATCAGCTCAGAGATGTGTGTGTGTGTGTGTGTGAATGTACATTTCTTTTGTTCATCCTCTGCATTTATAAGAGGTTAATGCCACATCACAGTAAACTATAATATGTGTAATCATGTTTTGTTGAGTAATCTAGTATGTCTGAATACATACAGTCTGCTAAAGCTTAAACTATGGCTAACAAGCCAAAGTGATGGACTGATATGATAGACTTTGCCAAACCCAGCAAACCCCTGATGGTTTAGCATAATGCGGAACTGTGTTACACGCAACTGATTAGCTCATCTCTTAGTCAATGGCTATTAATAACAGAATCAGTGACAACTTTTATCTGGAATAAGGCAGCTTTCTCCAACTGACAGCTCCTTTCATGTTCAGGCAGGACTCTGATTTTGGCTGTGGGCCATGCTGATTGTTATTCCTGTCGGTGTGCTGGTAATCAATTGATGACCGTAGTTTAAAAGACAGGTAATGAAGAATTGCAGCTATTGACTTAGGCTGTTAAATAAGCAAAGAGAGATTTAAATCATTTCCCTCAATAATTTAAGGAGAAGTAGATTGAGACTTTGAGTATTTCTTTCTTGGAGTGCATCTAGAAAATTTATATTATAATTAGATACCCACCACCACCACCAACATATAGAGTAGCAAATTTCCTTCCCTTACTGGTGGTGAAACAAGCTGGGTTTAGCCACAGCACTTCAGAAAAGAAAATTGCTTTATTTTACACCATCTCATAACAAGACTAGTAATTGGAGACTAGAAAATGTTTACTGCCTTCACAGAGTTCAATGGTTTCTGATTCCATAAGCAGAAACTTAATGTGAAAGAAATTGGCCACTTTAAACATGGAACTGGATACAATTCAAGGTGCTGGTTGTCGCCTTCAAAGCCCTACATGGCTTGTGACCAGTTTATCGGTTGGACCATCTTTTCCTGGTCACATCTACCCAACCTATCAGAGTGGGGAGGCAGGGAATGTTGCAGGTCCCTCTCCTAAGAAAGCACATCTGGCGGGACCCAGAAGAAGAGCCTACTCTGTGGTTGCGCCATCCCTTTGGAACATCATTCCTGCCTCCCTACTCTTAGATTGGCCCCCACTTTGACACTCTTTCATAAGGTCCCCGAAGACCTGGTTTTGCTCTTTGCCCAAAGAGCTCATCAAGTGGCTTGTTTGCTTGGTTGTTATTACTGAGGCAGGGAATTGTATTGTTTTGCATTGTTTGTATATTGGATTTTTATTTTTGTTTGTATATTGGATTTTTATTTGTGTAAGCTGACCAGCAAGTGACAGCTATACAAATAAACAGATAGATAAATAAAAGTTAAAACTCTCTACTTAAAATCCATATAAATTGATATAAATGGTTCTGAAGCACATACCTACCCCTCAAGGTCTTAGACAGTATTGCATTCTAGTCCTAATGCTTGTAAACCTCTATGACTTCTGATTCTTGTACAGATAAGTCTTCAATTTACAACCACAGTTGGGGGCAACTACCTTGCTTACCATTGCCATGCAAGGTAGTTGTTCAGTAAGCTGTGCTTTACTTTACATTTTCCCCCTATGGGTATTAACTGAATTGCTACAGTTGTTAAGTGAATCATGTGGTCATTAAGCAAATCCAGCTTCTCCCAGTGAGATAGCTTGTCAGAAGCTGGTGGTGAAGGTTGCAAATAGTGATCACATGACCCCAGAATTCTACAACTATTGGAAACACATGCTGGTTGCCAAGCACCCAAATTGTGGTCACATGAATGCAGGAATGCTGCAACAGTTGTATATGTGAGGATTGGTTGTAAGTCAATTATTTTTAGCACAACTGTAATTTTGAATAGTTGCTAAACTAGTGGTTGTAAGTCAAGGCCTACCTGTATGCTCTAGACCAGTGAGGGCTAACCTTTTTTGGCTTGCGTGCCAAAAGCAGGGGGAGCACAGGGGGTTGTGCGTGGGTGTGCCACACCCACAATGCTATGTGCACAACCCCCTGCTTTTGGCACACTTTTTTCACTTTCCCCAGGCTCCAAAGGCTTTCTAGTAGCCTAGGGAGGGTAAAACAGCCTTCCCCCTCACCTCCAGAGGCTTCAGGAGCTTCCCTGAAGCCTCCAGAGGGTGAAAAATTGCCTCAAAAGAAGGCCTAAATCAGCTGGCCAGCGCACACATGAAGCTGACAGGGCAATGCCTCACGTGCCCTAATAAATGGTTCCGCGTGCCACCTGTGGCACCTGTGTCATAGGTTCGCCATCATGGCTCTAACCATCAAACTCACAGCGTCACATTGCCGTCATGTGACGTATTGCAATGTTTTTTCCCTTCACGGAGCTTGGGTGAGTGTGGCCTGCATGTGACACCTCTGGCCTGCGGGCTGCCAATTTGACACCCCTGCTCTAGACATTCAAATGACAAAGATTCACGGTAAATGTATTAATATTCTTTTACATGCTGACAATATTGTTCTAAGGCCACATTCTCAATCAGATCTGAAAAGACAGTTGCGAAAGCTAAAGGCCTACCTCATTCTCAATTCTTGAAACATCAATAAAACCAAGCATTTAGCAAAAAAAAAAAAAGTTTACATAACTAGTAGCTGGATGTGGAGCCTATTGAACAAGTGAATTATTCTATTTAGAGGTAGACTTTCCCAATATGGGCAAATCATTTAAAAGTTAGCTCAGTGAGGGCTGAGGCATGTAACAAAAAACTGTATAAATTATTTAATCACAGATACCTAGGAACATTGACCTCCATATTGAAAGTGTTTAGGTCAGAAAAATAGTCCCCCTTTTGATCCACAGTGTAGCCTTACAAAACCTGCCTCACTTGAAAAGTTCAGACCCATTTTTTAAAGAAACAAACTGGGAAATATAAGAACACATCAGACCCTGTGGTCAGAGCAAAAAGAGCTAGTCCCTCCAAAACCAGTCATTCAAACAAATTCTTATTAGCGGAGGATCCATTCAGTTGAATCTGACAGGACACCCCAAATATGTTTTCGCTGAACAGCTAACATTAATTAACCAATAAGCTACCTGTCCTTTAGTACCAGTATTACTTTGCAAAAGAGAAACCACAGGGGAGAAAACTTGCTCAGTTCTTTAGTTTATGATTTTTTTTTAAACGTACTGAGATATTCAAAGAAACACTGGATATTTCCTCATGAAAGAAAAATAGTAGCTTGTAAAACAGTTGGTGACTTAATTCAAGTTCACTGACTGATAAGCGAAGTTGACGATGCATTGATCAAGATGGGGATCATTTTGTGCTTTGTATACTCCATAAAAAGGCCTGAATGGATTTATTTCAAAACATATTTGATCCTAAGCATATGTGCCAGGACATATCTTTGAAATGTTTCCTATTATTCTGTCCAAGCTGAACCAGTAATGTTTTCCTGATATTTTTCATTATGACCTGATTCAGCAGGAACTTCTCAGTTCTTATCAATCTGTGCCAATTTAATTCTCACTTTTTTCTCTACTCTAGAAACCTTCCAGAAATGCTAGACTTCAGCTTCCATGCTTGATGTGCATCATGCTTGTTGTAGGTCAACAGATGACATACTAAGCCAAAATGTGTAACATACAACCTTGGGATCTAAACCCTAACCAAGCCCAAACCTGCTCAGCTTCCATGCTGCCTTCTGTAAAGACCATAAGCAGGAATGTGGTTTTGATGTTTTTGTAGGTAAAGGCTGAATACAGATTCCTGTAGGTTGCACCTGTGAGCATTATAGTAATTTCAGCACAGAGGTTGAAGTGTGCTGACTGAATTGCCTCACCTCAGCAAAGCATCTCATGAAAGCACACAGCTTTTATCTTGACAAAATTTTGTAGTGGACTGATTAATCTTGTCTTGCTGATGGTAGCTTCTGCCTTAGAAATGGGGTGCTGTTTCACTTTGCAATATTGCTTCAAAAAGCAGCTTCGTGTGAACATCCCACAAAATAAGGCTGCTCAGTCTTAATTCCTGTAAGTGTACAGGAATTTTTAATGTCTAGCTATTGATCGGATGATTGATTCATTATACTTTGCATGATTTGCTTTCCTCATCTTCAGGCACTGTTTTTGACTTATGTTTTTCAGAGCTAGCCAAAAGCATTTAAAACATTATCCTGAAAAAATCCCATATATCTACAACTTCAAAATCAAGAAGCAATTATATGAGTCACTTGTTCTTTTTTATTTTACATGAATGTTTTGCAATTTCCTTACCATATTAACTCACCTTCTTCAGCAACATAAGATTATTTGAAAAATTTCTAATGCAGGTTACTCAACCTGGCTATCTTATTCTACACATCATTTCTACACATCATTTCTTGCTACTATCAAATTCTTTTTCTTCTATACCTTTACATGTTGTTGTTTTTAGTTCTGCTAATGGCCTGAAGAAGTCCTTGCCATATTCCTGACAAAATTTCAGAAGTGGTTTGCCATTGACTGCTTCCTAGGGTTGAAAAGAGAGTGACTGGCCCAAGGACACCCAGCTGGCTTTATGCCTAAAATAGGACTAGGATGATGATGATGATGATGATGATGATGATGATGATGATGATGATGATGATGATGATGAACAGAATAGAATTATTTATTAGCCAAGTGTGATTGGACACACAAGGAATTTGTCTTTGGTGCATAAGCTCTCAGTGTACATAAGGACAATAAAAATACATTCATCAAGAATAAAAAGATACAACATTTAGTGATAGGAAACAATAAAAACAATGTAAGTTGAAAGATACAAGCAACATGATTATAGTCATAAGTGGGGAGAGAAAGATACTAGGAAGGAAGAGAATAATAATAGTAATACATTCTTGGTAAATTATTGCCAGTGTTGTGGGACTTAGTTGTTAAGCAGAGTGATGGCATTCAGGGAAAAACTGTCCTTGTTTCTAGTTGTTCTGGTGTGCAGTGCTCTATAGCATTGTTTTGAGGGTAGAAGTTGAAACAATTTATGTCCAGGGTGTGAGGGGTCTGTAGATATTTTCACAGCCCTCTTTTTGACTCATGCAGTATACAGGTCTTCAACGGAAGGCAGATTGGTAGCAATTGTTTTTTTCTGAAGTTTTAATTATTCGTTGAAGTCTATGTTTGTCTTCTTTAGTTGCGGAGCCAAATCACATAGTTATGGAGGTGCAGATAACAGACTTAATAATTCCTCTGTAGAACTCAATCAGCAGCTCTTTGGGCAGTTAGAGCTTTCTGAGTTGGCAGAGAAAGAACATTCTTTGTTGTGCTTTTTAATGACATTTTTAATGTTAGGTGTCCATTTTAAGTCTTGCTATATAATAGAACCTAGAAACTTGAAGGTCCATACTGTTGATCCTATATTGTCTAGTATTGTGAAGGGTGGTAGTATAGGAGTTTGTCTTCCAAAATCAACCACCATTTCTATGGTTTTCAGTGTATTTAGTTCAAGATTGTTCTGGCTACACCACAAGGCTAGTTGTTCAACCTCCTGTCTGTATGCATATTCATTGTTGTCTTGAATGAGATCAATCATTGTTGAATCATCTGCAAACTTCAGTATTGCATTCAGTATGATGATGATGATGACGACGACAATTGCAACAACCATAACAGCCGGTCAGTGATTGATTGATTGATTGATTGATTTATTTATTTATTTATTTATTTATTTATTTATTTATTTATTTATTTATTTATTTATTTATTTATTTATTTATTTGGATTTATTGACCGCCCCCTCTCTCCGAAGAGACTCGGGGCGGTGTACAAGAATTTAAGAACATATACATATATAACAATTATAAATAATAAAACTAAATTAAATGTTTTACCCTGTGTTAAAATATCTCGTTTAAATTTATAACGTAAGAACCCGATTAGGTAATATTTACTACAACTAGGCTGGTACGGTAGATTAGGTTAGGCCAGGCCGGCCTGCTGGAAAAGATGGGTCTTTAATTGTTGACGGAAGGAGCGGAGGTCCGTAGTAGATCTAAGCTCGGGGGGTAGGTCATTCCAGAGGGTTGGGCCCGCCACAGAGAAGGACCTTCCCCTGGGAGCCGCCTGTTGGCATTGCCAGTGATGCAGGCTTTGATGAAGTTTGATGGGAGAAACTTGTGGTTCCTTTCACAAAAAATATTCTAAGGAAGTAGCACACCAGTTACAATGAGAGCACGGGAGGAAACATGAAACTTATTAACATTTTAATACTCTTGGGCGATCAGGAACAGAATTGTGGCTATGGATTTTTCATAGGAGAACAAAAACAGGGTGGGTTCAGCATCTGGCTAATTGTAAAGGCAGCTAAAGTTATTTAATTAATGCAAAATAACATAGTCATTGGCAACCCTAACACTAACCCTTTAAGGTATATTTCTAAATAGCAGTATCAACATTAAATAATTCTTATATTTCTCAAGTCTGAAAGGCTTATTTCTATGTAAAGATGCTGGGCCCTTTGGAAATGTCAAAAACAACCTTTTAAAATTATTTAATTATTAGTTCTTTAAAAGAAAATCTAATCAGGATCAATATTTATTTTGTCCTCCTGATCACTCTCATTAACTGAGAGATGCATCAAACTGAGGTCATCAGTTCAATTTAGATCTACATTCAATTGAAGCTGTTGCACTTAACTTGAATGAGATTCAAATGAGCATGTACATCTATAATTTATTTTACATTAAAAAAACTGACATTCTGGATAAAAGACAGCAATTTTTTATTCCAGAATAGTTCCATTAATCTTGTCTTGTTTTATATAGCTGACCTTGTTTTATTTTAAGAGTGCTTTTGCATGCAGATCATATTTTAGAGAAAATTTGGGTCTTTAGGACTTTTGTCATTCCCCCCCCCCTCGCCCCCCGAAATGCCATATTTGCATGCTGGATTTGACTCAGACCACTTTGCTGTCATATTCTGAAACTAGTAAGGAACATAAGAACATAAGAATAGCCTTGCTGGAACAGGCCACAGCCCATCCAGTCCAGCATTCTGTCTCACACAGTGGCTCATCATTTGCTTCAGGGTATTCCCAAGCAGATGTCTTCACCTGCTTATGATTCCCTGCAAATGGCATTGAGAAATATCCTGCCTATCTCTCCAAACCGGAATATGGGGGATGTGGTGGCTCAGTGGCTAAGATGCTGAGCTTGTTGATCAGAAAGGTCGGCAGTTCGACTTTTCATTCCCTAGTGTGGAGTGAGCTCCCATTACATGTCTCAGCTTCTGCCAACCTAGCAGTACGAAAGCATGTAAAAATTCACCATTTAGTCATGCCGGTCACATGACCACGGAGATGTCTTCGGACAGTGCTGGCTCTTCAGCTTTGAAATGGAGATAACCAGCGCCCTCTAGAGTGTGGAACAACTAGCACATATGTGCGAGGGGAACCTTTACCTTTAACGAAGATGAGAATTGTGTTATCTCTTTTTTATCCTATGTGTATGAAATATCAACTGATGAAATATGCTATTCCTCTAATGTTGTCTGAAAGGTAATTCATTCATCTTCCTCCTATCCTCTACTGTAATATACAAAATTGAGCAAGTTGCTTTGTTTTGTGTTATCTATCGCTAAACTCTTTCTTTCTTTCTTTCTTTCTTTCTTTCTTTCTTTCTTTCTTTCTTTCTTTCTTTCTTATATTATCATACAATCTTTTCTTCTGGATTTGTTTTACTTTATTTTACATTTTTAAACTTTTTTTCTAACATGCTTATAATAGGCATCTTATTCTTAAAAAGGTAACTTTGAAGAAAGAAAATTTCTAAATGTAAGTAAGTAAATGAATAAAGAAATGCTGGGAGTTGGGAGTTTCTACTAGTTAGGAAGAATGTTGGAGAGAGAATTGGGGGAATTTTACTTATTCAGTGAATCAACAAATCAGCTAATTAATTTTAATAGTGTTAGGAATAAGCAAATTATTGATTTCTATTTTGTGTTTTAAAAAACAGATGGAATAATCACCAAGACTGTTATTAGAGATCTGCCTTGATGTTGCCTAACCAGTAGATGGAGCCAGAGAAGTTAGCTGAGATTCTTAAAAATATAACTTTTGTGTGTGTATGTGCGCACGTGTGCGCGTGCACATTTGCGCAAGTTTATGTGTGTATTTAAATAAATGACAAGCATATATATATATTCAAATAGGGATTGTAGGTAGGTAGGGAGAGAGAGAGAGGGAGGGAGGGAGAAGGGGGAGAGAGATTTACCAAATACACACACACATACACACACACAGAAAGAGAGAGAGATTTGTGTGTGTGTGTGTGTGTGTGTGTGTGTGTGTGTGTGTTTGTGTGTGTATTACCTAATGTATTACCTTTGTAAACTTATTGAATTCCTGGAGAAGTTTTGGTTTTTGTGGAGGTAGAAATTCCAAACATACATTCCTGCTTCTTTAAAGTTTAGAGATGGCAGTTGACAACTGGCCATCTCTAAATTCAGCCTTCCAAATGTTTCAGCCCTTATCTATACTTACAGGCCCAATTCTAAGTCCTTCTCTTCTCATACCTTGCATAGTAAAATATACTTCAAGCAAATATTCCTACTCCATGAAGTGAGATTATGTATAAACTTTAGACATACCCTGAGGGCAGCACAAGGAGAAAATCTTCAAATATTCTTTTTCTTGATTTGCACACAACATAATCTAGAATTTGTTTTTTAATTGCATACCATAATTCCTGGTCTTCCTCTGAGAAACCTAGAAAGGCTGCTTATTAAACATACGTGAAAAACTGAAGAAAAACAGGAAGTAGAATCAAAATTCTAAAGCTGACTTAAAAGATATCAGCTCTTTTTCTATCTTCCAGAATGGTTACTTGGGCTTTGATGTGATTATTAGCTTTTGTGACCTTTTTCCTAGCAAAATGATATAGTTCCAACTTATATAAATGATTTATTTAGAATACATATTCAACGTCTTACTACTATAGCCAAAGGATGAGAAGTGAATTGAGTTTTGAACAAAAGATTGCTATATTGTAGTTTGAAGAAAAATTCTTATTTTGTCCAAAGGGAGAATGAATGTATGAAAATATATTCATTCATTCATTCATTCATTCATTCATTCATTCATTCATTCATTCATTCATTCATTCATTCATTCTTTGTCTGTTTCTTTCATTTCTGCTTGTGCATCCTTGCTGTTTTTCTCATATTTTATTTTTAATGTTTTTTCCCTTTAAGGATCATAGGAATGAGTATTATTTCAATAACAAGGTGAACAAGACTTGTAATACAATTGAGTATGAAGTTAACGTATGGAAGTAAGTGTTTAGTGTTGTGATTTCTCTTAAAAACACTACTTCCCTGCAAGAAGTCATCAACTTGAAGAAGTTATTATTTAATGTTCACAATGGGGTTAAAAAAGTCCCACAATATAAATACTATGGATACTTAGAAGGAATAGGAAGAGGAAGATAATATATGTCCTAAGTCCCAGTCATCCTTAGGCCCTGACCGAAGAAATGACAAGCATTCTAACTTTCTAAAGCTTCTTAGTAGTGAACTGTTTGAAGAATTGGTGAACATTTAAAGATTATGGTTAACATTCAGCTTGCAAACACGCAGGCAGTTCAGTAAATATTAAAAGAAACAAAAGTATTTTTAAATGCGCAGTGTTCTATTCTTCATCACTGCTGTTCCTCCATAGAGGCATCTGGAATAACATTTTAAGGACAGGAAAAATCTACAATACTGAGTTCTAGGGAGAACTGAGTCATTCCATTTCTTATTTTGCAGCTAAAGTACCATGTATCTTGTTTGCTTAGAACTCAATTTTCCTCCAAAAAGAATAAAGCAGATGAATACGAGAACTGGCACAGCATAGGGCTTCTGTGACCTTGAATTCAACACTGGTTCACTCAACCAGCACAAGGGTCAAATGAGTCAGTTGAACGTGGCAAAAATAGATTGCAAGAGAAAGAAATGCTGTGCTGTAAAAGAGATTCATTCACACACGTCAGCAATTTTCGTCATGAGGTGGATGACTTGAAGTGTGTCCTTCTCTGTCATATCCATAAAGCAATGGGCATGCCCATGCTGTTATTTCATTCCAAAGATATTTCCTTCAAATGTTCCTTGGCTCAAAATAAGGAGAAGTAGCGTGTACAGGTGAAACTTGAAAAATTAGAACAGCGTGCAAAAGTTCATTTATTTCAGTAATGCAACTTAAAAGGTGAAACTAATACATGAGATAAGACTCATTACATGCAAAGCAAGATAATTTGAGCCATGATTTGTCATAATTGTGATGATTATGGCATACAGCTCATGAAAACCCCAAATCCACAATCTCAGAAAATTAGAATATTACATGCAATCAATAAAACAAGAATTGAACATAAAACAATATTGGACTTCTGAAAAGTATAAACATGCATATGTACTCAGTACTTGAGGCAGAAATTGCAGCAATTACTGCCTCAATGTGGTGTGGCATGGAAGCTATCAGCCTGTGGCACTGCTGAGGTGTTATGGAAGACCAGGATGCTTCAATAGCGGCTTCAGCTCTTCTGCATTGTTCGATCTCATGTCTCTCATCTTTCTCTTGGCAATGCTCCATAGATTGTCTACGGGGTTCAGGTCAGGCATGTTTGCTGGCCAATCAAGCACAGTAATCTCACAGTCATTGAACCAGGTTTTGGGGGTTTTGGCAGTGTGGGCAGGTGCCAAGTCCTGCTGGAAAATGAAGTCAACATCCTGATGAAGCTCGTATGCGGAAGGAAGCATGAAGTGCTCCAAAATCTCCTGGTAGATAGCTGCGTTGACCCTGGACTTAATGAAGCACAGTGGACCAACACCAGCAGATGACATGGCTTCCCAAATCAACACAGACTGTGGAAACTTCACACTGGACTTCAAGCATCTTGCAGTGTGTGCCTCTCCATTCTTCCTCCATACTCTGGGTCCTTGGTTTCCAAATGAGATGCAAACATTGCTCTCCTCAGAAAAGAAAACCTTCGACCACTGAGCAACAGACCAGGTCTGTTTTTCTTTAGCCCAGGTAAGATGCTTCTGACATTGTTTGATGCTCAGGAGCGTCTTGACAAGATGAATATGACATTTGAAGCCCATGTCCAGATCCGTCTGTGTGTGGTGGCTCTTGATGCACTGACTCCAGTCTCAGTGCACTCCTTGTGAAAGTCCCCAACACTTTTGAATGGCGTTTTCCTGACAATCCTCTCCAGGCTGTGGTCATCCCTGCTGCTTGTGCACCTTTTTCTTCCACACTTTTCCCTTCCACATAACTTTCTATTAATGTGCTTTAATACAGCACTTTGGGAACATCCATCTTCTTTTGCAATTACCTTTTGAGGCTTTCCCTCCTTATGTAGGGTGCCATAGATGTTTTTCTGCACAACTGTTGTGTCACCAGTCTTTCCCATGATTGTGATTCCCACTGAACCAGACTGAGAGACCATTTAAAGGTCCAGGAACCCTTTGCAGGTGTTATGGTTTAATTAGCTGATTAGAGGGGGACCTTTTCACAATATTCTAATTTTCTGAGATTGTAGATTTGTGGTTTTCATGAGCTGTACGCCATAATCATCACAATTATGATAAATCACATTATTGAACTATCTTGCTTTACATGTAATGAGTCTTACCTCATATATTAGTTTCACCTTTTAAGTTGCATTACTGAATTAAATGAACTTTTGCATGATATTCTAATTTTTCAAGTTTCACCTGTAAATTTGCTATATTACCAAAGGTGCTTTTTCAAAAGGCAAGTGGACTTTGTTTTTCCTTGAAAATGTTTTGCTTCTTATCCAAGAAGCCAAAGAAGCTTCTTAGATGAGAAGCGAAACATTTTCAAGGAAAAACAAAATCCACTTGACTTTTGAAAAAACACCTTTGGGACAACCATGACCTGGTGGCTGTGGTTTCCGGCTGCCCGATTCAACCAGCTTTCTCCAACGCTGGCCATAGGGGGCGAACATCTTGCCCCTGTGGATGGGGCGCGCAATTTGGGTGTCCTCCTGGATACCCGGCTGTCTATGGAAGAGCAAGTGACAGCCGTGGCCAGGAGGGCGTTTTACCAGGTTCGCCTGGTTCGCCAATTGCGCCCCCTATTGGATCGGGACGCCCTTCGCACAGTCACCCATGCCCTCGTGACATCCCGACTGGACTATTGCAACTCTCTCTACATGGGGCTCCCCTTGAGGTGCACCCGGAGGCTTCAGTTAGTTCAGAATGCGGCCGCGCGAGCAATTATGGGCACCTCCAGGTTTGCCCATGTAACACCGCTCCTGCGCGAGCTGCACTGGCTACCTGTCGTCTTCCGGGTGCGCTTCAAGGTGTTAGTTATCATCTTCAAAGCGCTCCATGGCTCGGGACCTAGCTATCTGCGAGATCGGATCCTGCCCCACACATCCTCACGACCGATTCGCTCCCACAGAGAGGGGCTTCTCCGGGTGCCGTCCACTAGACTTTGTCAGCGGGCGACGCCCAGGGGAAGGGCGCTCTCTGTGGCGGGCCCGGCCCTCTGGAACGACCTTCCCCCTGATATTAGAACGACCACCGACCTCCGCTCCTTCCGGGTAAAATTGAAGACCCATCTCTTTCGACTGGCCGGCCTTGAATAGTTCTCTCTGTCTTTTAATTACAAATTTTAATGGGTTTTAATTATATATTTTTAGCATAGGTAGATTTATTTAATTTTATTTTAAGTAATGTTTGTATTTTGTATATTGTTTTTAATTATGCCTGTGCACCGCCCCGGGTCCCTGTGGGGAGAGGGTGCGGTTAATAAATCTTAATTTGAATTTGAATTTGAATTTGGATGATTGAAACTCTCCATAGACATTTGCTGTATGCATTTACAAGAAAGGATTCCCACATTACAGGTTATAAAATATAAATTATGGCTTGGTTTGCTACTGTATTTTCCTGAGGCCATTATGACTTATTCAAAAGACCATGATTAAGCTAAGCAGAAATGGGCATAGACTCCATTCTGTCCAAGAATCCATCCTGAGATAAAGCTACAACTTTCCTTTTTCCACTTATATTGCCATGTAGAAGTGAAGCAATTTCAGAAGGCAGTTTCATTTTTTGGCCTTCTTATTTGGAAGTGGAGGGCTGGAATGTGGGGAAATCTTGCTAATACCCTGGGAGCTATCTATATATAAGAGTTGTAAAATTTCACATATTTGCTTAGGTTTGCAGGAATGGTTTTTGAAAACATGTATGCAGTAACATCTTGTGAGATTATTTGGGACTCTTTTCAGATAATGAGTAGGGCAATCTGTAGAATGTGGTGAACCTATGAGCTAAATCTATGCCCAACCTGGCTTCTAAATAAGGCTACAAGGGAAAATAGAGGTTAGATCAGGGAGGAAATTATTGCTGAAGGAGGGATGATATCAGTGAACCTAAAAAAAAGTAGTGATGCACACCCTCATGAAAATCCCTTCCTTGGATGAGTCAATTTAAATAACTGTCACTTGATCGCCAACCAAGATTAATGAGGTGATGAGACTTCAACTGCAGAGTATCCTAGAATGTAGATGAAATGGATTGTCTGAATCAATTCCAGTTAACGATCACATTTGTCAGGACCTGATTGGGAACAATGCAGCCTCTAGGTCCTGCTAGACATCTCAGTGGCTTTTAGTACATCAACCATTGTATCCTTCTGGATATATAAAAGGCCTCAGACTCAGGCACACTGCACAGTGGTTCTGCCCCTTTGTAAGGAATGGTTAATCCGTAACAGTCAAGGAGATGTCAACAATTGGTTGTTCCCTTGTAAGGTTTGTAGAATTTGTCTCCCAGCTTACTTGGTTTGGTGTGAAATATTGTTCTATTTATGTTCAAAGATGACACAGATTCAATAAAGCCAAGTTCTTTATTTGCTTATACCTAATAAAAATAATCTCATCAGACTACTGCAAATATATAACCTTCCTATCTAACAGATATATCCTGGAAAATTCTAGGTGTGGCTACCCTGAACCTTTTTCTTCCTCCCATACAGTTCAGGACTGTGTATGTCTTGTTTTGTATGTCTCCTCCCTGAGAAGCTGCATATTTTAGGTTGACTCAGCCTTCCATCCTTCTGAAGTAGGTGAAATGAGGACCCAGATTGTTGGGGGCAATGCTGACTCTGTAAACTGCTTAGAGGGGGCTGTAAAGCATTATGAAGCGGTATATAAGTCTAAGTGCTATTGCCATTGCTATTATCAGAAATATCATCACTTTGCTGATGATATTTATTTATATAGTCAGCACTTCAAAGTAATCCAGAGAAGAAGTACTAATACTATCTTTGTTGTAAGGTTACAATAACAGGTCCAGTGGACAAAAACTCAAGGAAACAAATTCTTTTTCTGTCATGCCGGAAATATCTGCTCAACATACCTAGAAAAAAAAACATCCTTATCATTTGAATGCTATTGAAGATGATAAAGAGATATAAAAGAGATTAGCAATTCTAGGTTTTTTAAATCAGTGACTAAGAAGATAACACATTGATTATAAGAATGCAGGCTTATATCAACTTAAGAATTAGCAAACTTTTATGGACCCTACAAACTTTATGCCCTCCTGGTTTAGCTTATCAGGAGAGAGGCAGATTTTCTAATCGCTTTAGAATTTGGAATTCTGAAGTAAGAACAAGTAGAAAACTAATCACAACATTATGTAGAGATCGTAACCATGTGTTAACAAAAAAAAGTTGATAATATTTTCCTAATTTGCATAAATTCTGCTGTTCCTTGAATTGGTAATTTGGGTGTCAGAAATTCTTTTATGTGAATGTTTGTGAACATTGTACTTCCATGTACTGGAACTTCAACAGATTTCCTCTAAATAAAATAACTGGCTTTAGAAAAAATACTTAAAACCAGTTTAGTATTCAGTTTTGCATGCCTATGACATTAGGCATCGCTGTATAGAACAAGTGACTTGGCGGCTACATATTGTTATGTGCAATTCAAATAAAATCAAAATTCTCTATGGTAATCTAAATCAAGACTTTTATTTTTTAAAGGCTAAGGCCAGCTGAAAAGTCAAGAGTGGATATAGTGGTACGTTGCTGGGTGCATTCTGCCGTAAGACCTATATCTTTGATTGGGAAAAACTTTGCTGGGGAATACACACTCATCCCCTTTGCATTAAAAAATAATGAGCTGCTTCTCATTTCAAGTTCTTAAGTGCACACAGTCCTGTGGTCACTGGGTAATAGCAATGCCCCATCTCATGAATACTAAATGAAAGCAGAGATCTTCACCTTCACAAAGGCGGAACTGAAAGCTGCGGACCCCAGGGAAACTGATTTCTTTCAGAAAGCATTCATTTCAGCAGCTCTGAAAATTGTACCGAGATAAACATAATGCAGATCAGTAGAGGAAAAGACAAAGGAGCTGACAGGCCAAGTTAAGTGGACACTTAAACAACCCACCCACCCACTCAGTTTATATAACTCTCCAGAGCTTCCTTCAATTTCTTAATTAAAAAATGCCCCAAATTTGGCAAAAAGGCTAAAACGCCATTATATTTTTATGGGTTAGAGCATAATTGACCTTTTACCAGGCTAGTGCCACTAAACAGAATAGTGGTACTAGTTGAACTAGTTGATCTGTCCTGTAAAATACCAGATCATTTTGTCTTTCTTAACAAAATCAACAATTGTTAAGTCTAAGGTGTTGTGTGGCAGGTGCTTGTTTGTTTGAATTCTAAAGTCTCACAGCACTTTAACTTTTTCATTGTCTATTATGTTGTCTATTTTCTGATTCCACCAGTTCTTTTTCTGCAGGACTACAAAATAGACAAAGAACTGAAAAGTGAAGAAACTAAATTGTATAACAACAACAACAATATTGATACCTAGGTCACTGGCAACAACCCTTATCAATCATTAGCACAAGTCAATGGTATTTGCGATGCATATTTGAATGTTCAGTTGGCTGAATTTCATGTTTAATGAATAAAGTATATAATAATAACTCAATAGATAGACAAAAATACCAAACCCAGTCTTAACACCTGGCTGACTGTGTGATGATCAATAATAATAATAATAATAAGGTCAAAGGCGGTTTTACTGGAAAGAGCTTCCATCGTGCAAAAATAGATGTTTCCCCAGACTGGGGACAGGGTAAGAAAAGTTTTTACTCTCTGGTAAGTAGTATCTTGACATCTTTTGTATGATAGTGATACAGATCTAGGGAAGATTTTCACAATTATTAGAGCTGTAGATATTCCTTAATTCATTTGCCATGAGCAAAAGCTCGTCTATACAAAAATTATTCCCAGTAGTTGGCAAATCACAATAAGCTAAAATTAAGAAAGTCAGTTTGGGGTAGTGATTAAGGCATTGAGCGCATTGTAGGCTACTTCTGCTGACTGCTGGCTGCCAGCAGCTTGGCAGTTCGAGTCTCACCTAGGAAGGATGGAAGGTTGACCCAACCTTCCATCCTTCCTAGGTCAGTTTAATGAGGATCCAGATTATTGGAGGCAATATGGTGACTCTATAAACCACATAAAGAGGGCTGTAAAGCACTGTGACGTATATATGTCTAAGTTCTATTGATTTCAAGCTAGAAACCAAGAGACCATGAGTTTTAGTCCCATCTTAGACATGAAGTCAATTAGGTGACTTTGCGCCAGTCACTCTTTCTCAACTCTGGGGAAAAGGTAGTGGCAATCTACTTCTGAGAAACCTTGTCAGGAAAACTTGACAGGAACATGGGACCTCTGAGAATTGGACATGATTTAAAGTAGGGGGGAGCTGAAACTAAGAAGGTTTGCCTCAGTGTTGTTTTCAGTTATAGCTGCTGATCCTTTTGAAGAGGACATATTTTATGTTTTCTAAAATCAAATGGACTAAATTGATTATTCGGTCCTCTTCAATCTTATGGAATGCTGCACAATTTGACTTAACTCATCTTTTGCCTTGTGAAACATCTCAAGCAACTTTCTGCCTTTGCTGATATGAACTCATGTCTCTTTCTGCTGGATCAAGAACCTATGAGTTTTGCTTATAGCAGCAGACAAAATGGAGGCAGTGCTTTCAAAACTGAAAGGGGCAATTGTTTGGTTTGTCCATAAATGTTAGGTGTAACACGATGTCAGTGACAGTTCCATTAATAAACACATTCACTCTATAAATTGAGACGGACTTTGAGCTGTAAAGCATATGGTATAAACATTTGGCCTAATTTTTTAAACTGTTTCTTCATTATTGTCTACTTTTTGTGATGGGGGGAGGTGTATTCAGAGAGAGTTTTGTTTCATAAAGTACAATTAGGTTATTAAACTGTTCCTGAACAAGTATTTGTCCAGATAATCTCTATAAACTGGTCATCTCTATAAAGGAGTATAATCTAAAGAAATGAATTCAGGGTATTCATTCCTAGATTTTTCCTTCCATTAGCCAGCATGAGGCATCTACAGGGCATGGAACAGTATAACAAAGAGTCCGAGGAAGGAAATAGACCGTGCAGTTGCCCTATATTTCATCAATTAGCCTGCTGCCCCATCAATGAGCCTGCAGTGGAGATGGCTTCCTTGGCTACGAGTCTTGTTGAATAATTTCTGTATAGAGACTGGAGAGGTGCTAACACTTGCTCTCTGCAGCTAAACGTTTTGGATCAATCGTGGGACTTCTATTTTCACTTTGCACCCTAGTGAATTAAAGGCCAAGAGTAAAAATAATACTATATCCACATTATGTGGATTCCTTGACTTTCTGAAAGAACACTGGCTTTCACCTCTTCTGGTAAAGCATTTCAGTTTCTAAATCTGTATTTGGGGCATGCTGCAATTTTCAAACTTGATACAGAACCATAAACTCCACAGGTGGCACTCTAACTAGTGATGTGTAGATGCTCAACTATATGGTTTATTTTTACTGCCTTTTCTTATAGGAATATTTTGGGAGGGGGGGTCTGAACTTTGAAAAGACTTCACAAAACCAGAATATTTGACAGACCAAGCAGGGATCACATCACTTTGGTTTAATGTACCAGGTAATCATTTGCAGCATTTAAAACAAACTGGAAGAATCTCTGGACCATCTTGTACTTTTACAGTTCCCAACAATTTTATAGAAGTTTGTTTATACAAGTAAGAAATAGACTGACTATTAGGCTGCTATTCTTACAATATTATTATTTAATATCCCTACCTATATATGACATGACTTTATGGGAATCTTTCTTTGTTACACATTGTACCACTTACTAAGATGGCTCATCTTTTTGAAAATTGGCACTGCATTGCTTTCTTGATCAATGCAGGCTATTTTTTTTTATTATGTATCAGACCATCCGTCAGTGAGACAGTTTGGTCTAGTAATTAAGACACCAGGCTAGAAACAAGGAGACTGTAAGTTGTAGTCCAGCCATGAGTATGAAAGCATGCTAGGTAACTTCAGTTCTGCCATTCTCTCTCAATCCATGACATCAGCATTGGTCAGTCAACTCCTATCACAACCAATAGATCATCACTTGGTTAATTAAAAAGAAGTACAGGAAAACCCTTGGAAGAAAAAAGAAATTTGGCCATCGGCCATAGTGCTGAAAAACCTGTAGTGTTCATGAGTTTTTTTCTTCCAAGAAAGAAAACACATTTTTTTCCATTTTTGATTTTGTTCTGCAGACCCAGGTTGTAAGTTGAATAAACAGCTTAACCACTTAATGTTCAAGAAGTTGTCACCTGATGAAATGAATAGCAATAAAAATAAAATAAAATAAAATAGTACCTACAATAGTTGGCATCACTATGACTTTCTTCTATGAATAGGCTGTTAAGAGGTAAAATCACAGTTGGAAATTCTCCCTGTCACTGAATTTCCTATGAAGAGTTTTTAGGCAGCTGTATATTATAATGGTTTTTGCTGAAAAATCATTAATTTCAAAAATATGAAAAAAATATGGTGAGGCACATGTAAATAGGATTGTATGCCAGATAATGTTAACAGCTGCCATAGGCCAGCAATTCCAGTTCAAAATATCCACTCACTGAACACGAAAATAACTGTGTAAATATGTATTATGTGCACTGTGTATTTATAACTGCTTAAGTGCCATGGGAACGACATTTAATCACACCATAAAGTGTCTACAATCATTTCAAGACCTTAAAACATCTTTCAAAATGAGAAGCTAATGGTTGCAGTACTTTCAAGAAACAGTTATAATATTTGGAAATGAAGCACTTTTCTTTCTTCAATTAAACATTTCTGTTCCAATTTCATTGTACTTCTTATTCACTAATTTCAAAGAAATTAGCCTTGGGGCTCCATTTAATTCTTACTACTTAAATTAGAACAAAATAAAACCAGCATTAAATCAAGTATTTATATAAAGAGTTCATTTCATTTTTTAAATATCTCCATGTTAAAATAGCATACTTTTACAAAGTCTTCTCTAGAACTCTGGATTTTAAGTTTTCCATGTAACAAATATATTTAGAATACATAGGTAAACATTCAATGTATACCTCATTTTTTGTCCAAGAATTTAGAGAGTTCTCTTCTCATACACTCTTTAATCTGCACAACATCCTTGTGAGGTAGGTTCGGTTGAGTGACCAACATAAGTTCAAATTTATTAAAGCCTTAATGATCAAACTGTTTTGAACCTGATTCCCCCCCCCCCCCCCATTATTATCTAAATCTCTTGTAACAATGGAACACTGATAGCAAATTGTTTAACAATGAAATATACCAGTTTGGAGTATAATACAAACAGTTCTATCAGATTAATGTGGAAATATGTCTAAACTAAAATGGGAAAGCTATGAATTAAAAGACGCTTGCTCCTGGGGAGGAAAGCTATGGCATACTAAAAAGCAGAGACATCACCCTGTCAACAAAAGTATGTATAGTCAAGGCTGTGGTTTTCCCAGTTGCAATGTATGGCTGTAAAAGTTGGACCATAAGGAAGGCTGAGCACCAACAAATTGAGGCCTTTGAACTATGGTGCTGGAGAAGACTCCTGCAAGGCAGTCAAACCGGTCAGTCCTAGAGATCAACCCTGACTGCTCTTTAGAAGGCCAGATCCTGAAGATGAAACTCAAATACTTTGGCCACCTAATGAGGAGGAATGACTCACTGGAGAAGAGCCTAATGCCGGGAAAGATTGAGGGCAAAAGAAGAAGGGGACGACAGACAATGGCTGGATGGAGTTACCGAAGCAGTCGGTGTGAGCTTAAATGGACTCCAGCAGATAGGTCTGAAGGAAAGTTGTCCATGGGGTCAC